>OX063285.1:3467477-3549977 GCA_944039245.1 Nebria salina
CAGATAAGATAATTGCACCTTCTATTTTTTATGTTACTCCTCAATTAATTCTGCGGATTTTGTTCTTTGACGGTTCACATCTACCTATTATAGAAACATTTATGTGAAATAACAACCATTTCGAGGCTTAATACAACTATTCATGCTATATACTACAGACAAATATATTATACTGTTACATTAAGGGGATATGGCACTTACAAATTAAAAAAAAAATAACAATTTTTTTTTTTTGATTGAACTTGTTAGAATAAGCCTTTAATAACATAAAAGGGTAATTTAAAAAAAAAATAGTGGGCATATATAGCAAGGCGCGTCAAGGTTGTTTTTTCAAAGGAATTAAGGGGTACTTTCACTTTTTTGAGCGAAAAAATAACAAGTTGCATAATTTTTTTCTAATTTAATTTATCTTAATAGAAATTAAAAATATTTAATAAATGATTTTGCCATCATTCAAGTAAATAAAAAATAAATTTGCATAATATTAAATTTTCAATGCTACAGAGGACGTTTAAGTGGAGGCTGCAAAATTTGCCCGATTTTCGGTAGACACCATAACTTCAGTTTAAATGTTCAGAAAAAAAAGTAATTTTAAAGAGAATACTTCTATCTTGCTCGTGAACTAGGATCTTTGTAAAAAAAATTTTTTTAAGAAAATGACGAGCATCTAAAAAAAGTTTTGAAAAATCATAATTTTTTTATACTTCAAACTATAAAAAATCTATAAAATTAAAAAAAAAAAAGTCTAGTTAAATACATATAAAAGATATGTGCAAAATTTCATTAAGATATGTCTTCGTTTTCATTTAAAAGCGAATCGCTGCAAATAATCATTTTTCAATATGTTTATATGTCTAAATATTAACTCCACACTTTATTCCTCGGCAGCATTTATTTATCATGTATGGAAAAAAATCGTAAAAAATATATTTGTATTGTTAATTTTGCACAATTTAGATCACTATATTTTGATATTATTTTCACAGCAATGGTAATAAAGAAAATGCTTCTTTATTAAGGGGGGCGAGTCATATAGACATAAAAAAAAGATTGTTTTTTATTAGCCGTATTGATTCTAATACTATTAAAGAATATATATCCCGAGTTTTATTTAAAACTTCGTCATAGAACTCGGGATATAGCCCCTAAACCAAAAGGATGAACATATTCTAATTATAATAAAATATGAAATTTGTAGCTTTATTCAATTATTCAAAAAAAAAAAATTCCTAAAAATTTCTGTTTTTTTCGCGATCTATAGGACCCGCCCCCTTTAAGCTAAGTTTAGCATTATGTAAATATAATATATATTTGAAGCTTAAATAATATCGATAATTTTTCAATTTTTAATTTCGGAAGTTAAACATATTTGTTTTATACATCCCTCTCTCATTTATACTTGTCAAAAATCTATGACTCACTAAAACCGATAACGCGCCTGACTGTTAGAATAAGTACGTAGGTCTGGTAGCTATCGAAAAAGATGTGATGTTGGTTGCGGCGACGAGGCGTAAACGGCTTGTGTGACTTTATATATGAACACCCGTGTACAACGGCACATTAAATCTTGTATTCCTTGTTTATACCACAAGAAACCAAGAGGCAAACAAGAAGGATTACTTCATCCGATCGAGAAAGTAGCGATTCCATTCCACACGGTACATATTGATCACTTGGGACCTTTCAATAAAAGTACTACTGGAAAACGTTATATAATTGTAGCAGTCGATTCGTTTACGAAGTTTGCTCTAATTTATCCGACGAAAGATACGAAGCCTGCTCCTGTCATAAGATTTATAAATAATAGAATTGAGATTTACGGAGTTCCAAACAGAATAATAACGGATAAAGGTACATGTTATACGTCTCATGCATTTGGTACCTATTGCAAAAGCAAAGGCTTAAAGCACGTACAAACTGCAGTTGCGACGCCACGCGCAAACGGACAGGTTGAGAGGTATAATTCAACCATTTTGAATTCTTTATCTACTTCCATTGATGAAGAACGACAGTGGGAGAAGAAGATACCGCAAATCCAGTTCGCTTTAAATAATTCAATTAACACCGCAACGGGAAAAACACCATCAGAACTACTTTTTGGATTCAAGCCGCGAGCTCCTGCCGACTCACAGTTGAGTTTAGAGATACAACATTTAAGACCGGTAACTGAAAATATTCACCAGTTACGAGCAGAAGTTGCTCAAAAGTTAAAAACTGACCAGCAGAAACAAAAAGAAAGGTACGACAAACATCACAGACCAGCGAGGAAGTATGAGATAGGAGATTTAGTAGTAGTCCAGAAGCATGCGACTGCGGATGGATTGAGTAAGAAACTAATGCCGAAGTATAAAGGGCCGTTCAATGTTTCCAAAGTCTTACCGAATGACAGGTATGTTATTACGGAATTACCTGGTTCCTATCGAAGCCAACGAGCACCATTCGAAAACATCGAAGCAGCTGATCACATTAAGCCTTGGATACCACACAACGATTCATCCAGTGATGAACAAATTGATTCAGAGTCAGAAATAAGCATTAGTAAGTAAATTATTGTAATTTTTTTACAGGTGAACGAGGACGTTCATATTTTATCAGGTGGGCCGAGCTGTTAGAGTTTTTCGGACGAGGGGAACGCGCGGGAGTGCGTAATATTTGAAGACTGTATTCTTGAGGATTGACATCCCAAACACTTGACTTAATTTATTACTGACGCTACCCTTAGAAAAACATATGCATCGCATTATGCTACCCAAGCTCTGATTTTAGCGTCATTCTTTGTTTGCAAGTCAAACCAGAAGCAAATTGTTTATTTTATTTTATAATTCAGTACTTGTGTATTTTTGTGTTGTATTAACTCAATATCACGTAAGTTAGCTCTTACTACTTGTATTATAGTCTATAAGTACACTAAACATTATTACTAATTATACGGATGGACTGATTAACAATATTGACTTGGACATTGTGTTGGAGAGGTGTTTTGAGATGTTAGGTGACGTGTTTTGATGTTTTATGGCCTGTTGTTTATTATGGGTTGCTTTGTGCCATCAGTTGTATCTAGTCGACCTCATATTTTGTTATAAATGGGAAGCAATCGTCTCTTTGAGTCGACCCCATATTGTTTAGTTAAATGAGAAGCAATCGTCTCTTGTAGTCGACCTCATAAAATGTGTAGTATCGGTAATAACTGACCACATTTAGTTAATGTTAATTATGTTATGAGAAGCCATCGTCTGATTCAACTGAGCTCATAATGTGCGTAGTTGCGGCCTGATATTGTTTTGTCACCTGGGAGTTGTATTGTTGTATCGGAGCTGATCACTCACGATTTATTGTTGGTACCCGTTGTACAAGTGCGGCTTGTACGACGTGAGGAGATTAAAACCGCGAATGACTTATAACTAATTATGACTGACTGATGATTGATTTAATACTTTTAATATTGAGCTACTTACTGAGTATTTTTCCATACTCATATATTCTTTTACATTACTAATTACAGAGCGTGCCGCGGTCTTACCGGGACCAAGTCGAGAGTAAGCCCGCCGACATGAATTTTATATCTTAAAAATTAATAAATATATTCAATATATATCAATTTTATATTATGTACTAAATGTAATCTACATATGTTTGTTTTATTAATACACGTGTTATGTTTTGTCTGTGTTCATATTCATATTTCATCATAATGTTTTAGATATTATCCTGACACCATAAAATAGACATTATTTTTCAATCGCCTTTAATACTTGTCTTTTTGAATTATGACTTATACCATTATTATGTTTGTATATATTTCAAGATATAAATACAAAGTCCAAAACTGTACCACTTACAAGAAATTCGTTATAGAAAACTTATTTATACTACCGTAGTTGACATTTTATTCCATAAATTGTATCAATATTGTAAGTAGATTATTCTGAATTAATATTTTAATATACCTGTTAGCTAAACAAAATATCTATAAGAAAAGTCAGCGTAAGCCATTGCGAATAATTTTGAAGCAGAGTAGAGCAGCATTGTTTTAAACGAATACGAATAAAAATATATTCTTCCTTATAAAGTATAGTTTGATGAAAATAGCTCACTTTTTTTATTGAAATGCAATTCAGCTTAAAGCAGCTTTATTTTATAAGGCAATGAATATGAATGAAGGAATATAAGTATGTCAGGATAAAGTTGAATAAGGAAACTTTGTTAATGTTGGAAAGGATATTCTACCATATTCTACCATAAAATGAGAATAGATAAAAAGCCATGTATTCATATATGAACTATAAAATAGTGTAACTGAAACTGAAGAAAGGCAAACCTAAATACTATCGTGCAAGATGTGACGGAAATGGACATGACGAGAATATTTACATTTCAAGTTGTCATGAAGATATTTTTTCTGCGACGCCATCGTCACCGCGTTAGATTTATTAAACTTGAATATGGCTCTGACAGATTTTTACTATGTACATATATAAGACAAATCAATAGCATGAGCAGTTTGTTTCTAGTTATAACACAGATTTATCGAAAAGTTATAGATCAATTTGACAACATTGGAATTTTCTGGAATTCTGATTGAAATTTGTACTGTTTAATATATTATTGTGGCTTATAATTGCACCGCCACAATTATCTTACATACTGTCAGGTCTATTCTCTAACTTTTAACATAGCCGCTAAAGTGAAGGTCAACGTTAAAATTTTAACGCATCTTTTTAACGTGTTTTCTTATTCTGTAACGCACAAACCGGTAAAATTTTAACAAGTTGCGTCATCTGTCACGTTAAAATTATCTATTTTAACGGCGAAAAAATAGGTGGTGTTATAATTTAACGTGTCATGTTATACGTGTTTTAGTTTTTACTAGTGCAATATAAGTGTGTAAAAATGGCAGGTATTATATTAAATATTCATATATTCGAAGAAATTGAAAATAATGAATAAGTGTAAGTATAAAATGTCGTTATTTCAATAATGGAAATTTTCTTACTAATAAAATAATAATAAAGGCGTCAAGCAAAATTAGCCATAGAAGGATGAGGGATGCAAGCAATCCATTTGAATTACCCAATGAACAATTTATTAAAATGTTTCGCCTTACAAAGCATTGCACTTTAGATTTATATTTTCATAAATACATACTCGAAGATAGGATAATAATAGAATCACGTATCATTTTAAGATAACAAAAATATCCACAATGGCTTGCTTTGAACGTTCTTATACGTATTTAGTTTAGATAAGAGGGATATTTTATACAAATGTCGAATATTTCATGAAATTATAATATTTAAAATAAAAAAAAGTCGGGTCTGCAATATATTTTATTAATTTATAGTATTTGACTAACGTTTGGAATACTTTTTCACCAGTGCTTTTTGTTTTTCTGTTAACCTGCTTCGATTTATATATAAAATAAATAAAATATGGGTTTTTTCGATAGACATTTCCTTGTAATCGTATCATATATTGAGAAAATTTTTCAAACAAAAATGTATACTAACTATTTTCGCTGTTGGTGCAACCGTATACGAGTTATTGCAGAATCCGCTAAAATTGACTCTAGTAAACATGCGTTTCTGGTATTAATATTTTTTTCAGAAATAGGAGCCAGGTTATACAAATCTTAAGGTTAAAAATTCATAATTTTACCTGCAGTCGTTATGGCTGTAGAGTGCTCAAAGACTCATATGGACGTCCTTCCAAAAATAGTCAGACGCGAATCAGGGATTGACAAAACGCATATTTCCGTTAAAATCTGGAGATCGATATTATTTATCATTAAAATCCCGGCTCATTACTTAATAATAATAATAAATTTGTACCAGTTTACTTCTTAGAAAGAAAGCTTTTCTGTTTTATGTTAGCCTGTTAGCCAGTAATTGCATATCATTCGAACATATGTTCGTTTTTCAGCAGAGTATGTCGTATTCAATATTTCTGATCTCTCAGTAAAGTATTTAGCCGAGGTAGAACGAGAAACACAAAAATGTTGCTGAGTATTTGTGTAGATGGATGTGTATTGCCAACAAAAAATCATGTATTTAGTTAGAATGACCAATTAACTATTAAGATATTGCAAAATACTGATAGTATTACTGCTAATAATTGATTAAGAAACCAAGCAGAGTAGTGCGATTGATTTTATAATTGGTGATACATGTATCCGAAGTATGCTGTTTGATAAAAGATTGGGGCGCAAATCTGAGTACAAATCATCATTATGTAGTTGATTTACGTATTAATTTAGCAGAACTTTAGTGCTACGCCCGATTGTGCGATACGAGTGAAATCTATTCTATTATAGTGAAGAATATGCATATCAGTTGAAAGTTACATTGTCTCGTTTTGTTCCAAATTACGGATATGATGTATTGGATATACAATCTGAAATATATTGGTATAGCAGTTGTAAGGCGTGTGTCAGAATTGCTTAAAGAGGGTGCATGTATCTATAGTAATTGGTGGAATGAATGAATAGAATGAGCTGTACGTGTACATATGGATAACTAAATAAGAACAATCTGTAAATATGTTTTAATAAATATACCTAAGGATTTATAGATGGTATATATAGAAATATATGGGTAGTACCGACATCGTTTATTTACTGGTGATTGTTTATTTCGTGGCAGGTTTCACCTTATTTCTGAAGTTCTCGGAATTATTATATTTTAGAAAATTAATTATAATTTAGTAAGCTTAGTGTATGTGGTTTGATATATTGTGTGCGATATGATTTAAACGTCAAAGACGACGAATCATTTGTTAACTTCTCTTATCCTTCCAAAACATCAAATTCTTTGTAGTACTATCGGTTGTGTTTTTTTTGTTTAGTTTATTTAGTTAAGATTTCAAAATAGCAAAACATTTCTCGCAACAAATTTGTTGCATGAAGCTGAAATTTTGAACTGTAGATCCACTGCTTTTCTGAACTCGAGTTAAATTTAAAAGCCAACTAGATTAATGTACTCATTCATTATAGCTTGTAGCCTATATAAGGAGATTGATAAATTTTCTGTTAATGCCAGTACTTTTAAAAAATACACATAAATATTCAGAGAATGATTTTATTTGTATATTGAATTTCTATCACTTGCATATTATAATACGAAAAAATACACAAAGCAATCTAGTATCGTTATGTTGGTACATTTTTTGCCATACCGATTAGCTATCCCGCAAATTTAACATTCAACTTCACTTGTGACACACTCTTTTCCCTTAGGAGCCTTGTGTATATTTTGATTTTTTTTTTTACATAACAGTGTTCTGAACCTTCCATTACATTTTCACGTAACGTATTTGATGTGGTAAAATCTAGACCCTATATTTAATATCTACTGCAGTATATATAAGCTTTTATGCTTTTCATGTGAAAAGAAGATATATTAAAGAGCGTTGATTCTTTATTATTTGTATATACATTTGAATTCTGTTACATAATTTTAAATGATTTATAATTTATATCATTTTTATTTATTGAGTGCTTCGTTATGGGTAATGTTGCATCAGTAAAGTACAGTGTGATGGCCGATACGTACCGTTATTAGTTTATCTCATGGAGCTTAACGACGTAATGTATCTGCGGAAAAATGGTGGATATGGGCGTTGAAACTTCTACATCTTGTCACTTTGGCCTGTAACAGATTTAATAGTACCTGCTGACGGTGTTTCACATGTTCGAATTGTCACTCATGGCTACTTTCAGATTAAAGATGTTCATTGCTGCAATATAGCTCTGTAACGAAACAACAGAGTAAAATATCATGAAGATAGAAAAGATGTTTTCTTAAGGGGACATTACAGGTTGCAACTTTGAAAAACTCGATTTTTTTTGCATTTTTTCTAAGCTACATTCATTTAGAAGCAGTGGCTGAAAGGGCTATGCGATCCGGAAAGTTTTACGGCCACTTATACACACCGCCCGAGCGCTCAGGGGAGCGCCGCACAGTGGTTTAAAATACCGAAAAGCTGGCCAAAACTCGAAAATTAAAGTTTCAATATAGGGGATTTTGACTATTGGGTTTGCCAGAAGAAAGATGTTAGCATCATAAACCGAGGTCAGTAAGGGGGAACTTTTTATACTGTCTATTATATAAGCAATGCAAAAACACGTTTATGATAGTAGAAACTAGCGCGCGAGTAAAGCGATTGTAGTGTATATTTATAAAATTTATCCGTATTTAACCGAATTTAAATTTATAAAATGCATCTTTCTACTGAAAGTACGTTAAATATAAATATTTGTCTCTAATGTCATATTAATAGCACATAAGTTAGTATATGATACATAGATATTGTTAAAATATATATTAAATTACATGACAAGCTTTTTAATATTTAGAGATAAAGCTATAAGTTCCACAGAGCTCCACAAAATAACTTAAAAAACATTATAGCTTAAGCTTTTGGTATATAATTAACAAAAATCATCTGCCCAAAACTGCCCCTCCGGTGTTTTTTTAAGTTTTTGTGCTGAAGAGTAATAATACCGTACGTAATACAGTACGCCTATACAAGCCGATCAATAGACATGAATCTTTTACTATCGCAATAAATAGACAGATTTCTATCGAAAATCGTAGCATCTTTTTTTTATTGTTGATAGTTTTTTATTTATTAATAAATTCATATGCAATTTTTAGCTAAAAATCGTACTATTTTTTTTTCTACAAAAATAAATATTTTTTAAATCGGCTACGTAGTCCGAGAGCTTATATATTGCAGATTTATAATTTGTTATTGCTTTTGTCTCAGGTCAATTAGTGGCTGCTCAACCTTTTCGCCCGATTAGTGCAGCAGCTAGGTTGAATTAGATTCGAATTTCGTAACAATAACAACTTATTACACCAAAAAAAAAGGATTGCACTTAACTGTGCTTTTGACGCCAATACACGTTAATTACTAAGTATTAAAGTTATAAAGAAAATAGGCTAAATAAAACATAAATGGAGTAATGGCAAAGTTAGATGATCGTGGCTATACTCAACAATCGTCCAGAAGTGAGTCGTGAGGCAGCGCCGGCTAGTAGCTCCAGGGTATTTATATTAGGGCGCCAGCCCGGTATTCCCGGACGTCCTGGAGGCGGCAGAGAGATGTTGGTGGCTGCGCTCAACTCTGATGCTGTCTGGTGCTACGGGTTCTGCGGTTACCAATTGGTGGTTTTGGTAACAATATCCTCCCGTACGGTCCCCGTACCGAGGTTAAGACCTCACGTACGTTATTTAAGTAATAACGTCGGAACCAATTACCTTAAACACAGGTGGAGAGTGTTATGTACGAGATGAACGGAAATTTATAGCCACGGTATTAAGGGAATTTAACATAAAATAAACTAACGATAACTAGCAAATAAGAATGCTTGAATACTGAACTGTTACGTTACAAAAAAAGGAATAATTGAGTTTACAATTAAATTTACAACAATTACAAAAGGGTGAAGTGATAAACAGAGTTACGTTATATGGTAAATTGCAAAATTAAAAAACCAGTGAATAACTAATATGGTTCTGAATATGCCAGACAACTCAAAAATGGGGAGTTGAATAGATAACGCAGAATTTCTGTTGCTAAACTAACAAAATATATGGGAACGTATGCCAAAAGAAATAACCCCGGAACCACGTGGTAAGTTGGGTTCCGGGTAACCAAAGATCGATATAACAAAATAAGTAATCAGTTATACTTATCTCAAGTCGTTGCTTCCGTCGGAAACTCAGCTACGTAATTATGTACTAAAAATTCACGTGACAAAAAAAAAGCTGATATTGAATGATACTGGAACAGTAAGACATCTGCCTTACTAGCTGGTCAGCCGACAAGAGAGCGATATTCCGTATCTTTTTGCGAAACGACAAGTTATTCCCGCATTTACCGGATTAATGAATCCCGCTCGAGGTGCGCGCAATGCCGAGCGGCGAAGGACACCAATCGTTTTGCGGTAAAACCGCATGATGACTCGATTTACACGATAATGTGCCAACTAGGCTCATGAAATAGCGATAGCGTTACAATGTATACATTCGTTAAAAAAAATATAACCTTTTTTTCTAGCTTTAGAATGGCCTTTTCCCTGAACAAAATACATTTTTTTAGCTTTAGATAATAACTAGTAAAATTAACTTATTTATTTGTACAATGTAGCAATGATAATTAGTAACAAACCCTTAATTCTCTAAACATAAATAGATATTTTCTTTTTTAAATTTGATTAACAATTTTTCTTTAAATAAATTAATACTTTTGGTTTTTTTAATATACACTGGTAACTCGTTATACGTAATGAATCCTTTACCAAAAATGGAATTTTTAGTGCTTTGTAAATTTACACAGTTAACAAAAAAATTATCCCTATTTCTAGTATCATAACTATGTAGATCTGGTCCTTTCTTTATAAAAATATCTAAATACTTCGGTAACTTACCCTTGTCTACCTTGTAAATAAAAATTAAAACATCATATAAAATTTGATCCCTAACACTATTCTTTTTCTAATTCTAATTTCCCTAACATCTCGGTAACACTTGAGAAGGCACTTGCATTTAAGATTGCTCTCAAACTACGATTCCATACTACTTCTAACCAATCAATTAAAGAACTATTTACACTAAATAACAAGGAATAACAATCAGCCTAATTCGCGTGTCCCTTGTATGCGAAACAATATTGTATTGATTACAAGTGACTTTACAATGTGCTTTAAGATATTGTTTTTATTTGGTATTCTCGTGACCACCTTGTAAAACCCAACTTATATCAAACGATATCTTATCGCTTACAAGAATGAAGGTAGCGTGCATTGCTACCAACAATATTTTTGGTATATGGTTTATTGTGAAGTTAACCGCGTTAAAAATAACCACATAGTTGCTCATAAAAGTGATATAAATAAACATTCAACATATTAATTTAATTAAAATTAATGTAGGGAAAATTTGTTGATGGCTTTATTTTAATATGGGATTAATAATTACAAGTTCCAGAACTCTTTCTTCGCCATCCAAATTATTGCGATTATTTTTATTTCTTATAATAAAGATATGAATTATTTGTAAACTTCTTATTCAAAATTAAATTGGCCGCAACATTTCCGTGAATTCCAATTTATTAAAATTAGTGCGTATTGTTGTAACGCTTGGCATCGGCCTATTTGGAAATATTATGGCGAATAAATCTAGAACTCTGCGTAAACCATTTTTATAATATTAAAAGTTTTTATAATAAGTTTTTCTTAGTTAGAAAAAATTTAATTGATTTTAATAAAGGAATCACAAAATAAATAAATGACATGTTTCAAACGGCACAAATTCATTAGTCATTTGTTTTAATATTAAAGTACTATTCAATTGTAATTTTGAACATTTTCAAATCTAATTTCTGCAATTATTAAAGCATGCAAAATTAATTTTGTTTATTGATCTGAGTGCAGAATATTAAGCTCTACAAATTTTTCTTGAGTCATTTTTGTTTAAAATAATTTGTGGGGCAATTCGCAATGAAAAGCTATTTTTACATGTTGAATTCTTATGTACACAGCCACCAACTCTAAACGAAGCAAAAATAATTATGAAAAAAAAATAAAGTGCTTTGAAGTAAATTTATATTTAAATAATTTAACAACTATTTTAAAAATAACAATATTATATTATATGAATTTAGACAAATCCTAGAGCGTCAATCAATAATATAAAATAGTTTTGAGCCATTTTAAATGGAATAAATATGTCTACATGTCTACATTCAATACAATACTCCGTAACAACAGCTAAGGAGGTGTTGTTTAGTATACAATAATTGAAAGCAAATATTATATTGTATTCAATCTAAATTTTGTCACAAGAATACCAAATATTAGAATTTCTTGTTTCATACACAATATTGTAACTCATACAAGACTTGTTTCGTAAACGATTGTCACAAGAATACAATTTTTAAAATATCTTTTGTACTATACAATAATCGTATCGTATACAATATTGATTTGAAAACAAGGGACACGTGAATAAGGCTGAATAACGGATATGCGGCATAACTATTGAAGCAAAAACTTTCTTTGCTAGTTTCTTCTCTACATACTCAGCATATATATTAAATTTAAGATCACCGTCGATAACTACCCCTAAATACTTAAAACTATCTACCCATTGTATCACAACATTTCCTATTACACATTTTTTAAACTTATTTCCTATGTACAAACATTGAGTTTTCTTAGTATTCAAACTCAGTTTGTTACAACACAGCCATTGCACAATATTTACAAGTTCCAAGGTATCATCTGCAAATAGATGTATCTTAGCTTTTTTTACAATATTTGGTAACTCGTTTATATACAATATGAATAATAGCGGTCCTATTTTGCTACCTTGCCGGACACCAAACAATACATCCTTATGTTGCGAAGATACATCATTAACTTTAACATATTGTTTTCGATCTCTCAGGTAAACTCTCATTATTGCAATTTGATAACAAAATCAAGTTTAATCAATATTAAGGAATATTTTCGTCTACATTGGTGACACGGAAAAATTATTATTGCAGTCGGAACCATTGCAAAACTTTAAACGCGTTTTTCTCGGAACTACTTTTTTTTACTGTGTCGTCGATTGCGGTCAAACGACTCGACCAATTGACTTGAAACAAATTGGGCTGACAACCAGACAAAATTTACTAGATTTTGAATCTATTTTCATTCGTTTATTGTTAAATTTTACTATTTTTTATTACTTTTAAGCTCGAAAAAGAATGGAAATTTCATCACTTTTTTTCACACGATTGCAATGTTGTTGCAATTTCCAAAAATTTTTTTGAAATTAGCTTCAGGATCCAAAAAATCTATTATAGTTTACTGACCAATGTGCGTTTTTTGATTTAGATGACCAGGAGAGGCCCGGGGCCCGACAAAGTGGGCACATGTTTCGCGTGCGCGGTGCTAGGCTGTGCCGATGCGGCCATGTTTGTGATAACATATTGTTGTATAAATGGTCAATAATAGAGGAAAGATAGATAAATTCAACCCGCAAAACTGCATAACTCTACTGATTTTAGTTCGTTCAAAAAAATTCCCAAAGTTTACCCACTTTTCAGGCCTACAACCTGTAATGTTCCCTTAACCGTGGGAAGACACCCCTGATATCTTCATCAACCCAAAAAAACGCTAGGATCTAGATTACAGAAGTAGGGAACTGGATAATGTTTTACCATTTCTATTATATTTTTGATCTGGATTGACATCATAATTGCTAACTACATGACCCAGATACTTTGTTTACGTTCTCATGAATTTGAATTTAATTGCGTTTAAAGGAAGAATTAATAAGTTTCCAATATGCTCTTATACTTTTCTTAGCTGCAACAAATAATATCGTCGTGGTATATAAATCAAGATACTAACATTTATCCGAAAGGAATCGGTGTACATTAACAATTGCCACATACTTGGGATATTAGAATCCAAAAGACATATGCTTGTGTTGATAATGACTCCAAGGCATTCATAAAACCAGTTACTTGCGATCTCACAGGGCCTTGTCAGTACCTTTTCATTAAATCTAGAGCAGTAATTATCGCGGTTTTCCGTAATTGATCTGTGTCCTGCATATTAAGGATGAAAAAAAAAAACTCTTCTTGATAGCATTGAAACCGCGGTAATCAATACAAATTCTAGATGTTTTTCTTGTGTTTGAAACTTATTTCTCAACTTGTATTACTAGAGCGGACTAAAGAGAAAATGATTCTTCAATTATGGTTTTACAAGCAGAAGAACGACAGTATATGATAAGGTGGTCGCGTCTCAAGTTTCGTATTCTTGATAAAAAAATCGATTTCGAGCGTTCTTGTTTTCCCTGGAGGTTTATATTAAATTTTGATAAAATCCGTGTATTTAATAAGAATTTGCGTCATGACTGGTCGGTCATATGTTTTGAAATGACTAAAGTCTATCTCGTCAGTTAACTAGTAATGCTACAAGGTGTTTGTGGATGCATGGTCTCACTGTGCCTCGGTCATTGTATTTAATTCTGCTGACACTGCGTTAGCTACCGGTGTCCGTATTTTTATTGTTGTATTTCCGGTCAGATTCAAAACGTTTATCATGGCTATTTCAGATATGTTTACTTCAGCCTTTTTTTTGGGGTATATTAACGACACGGCTGTACTTACAGTAAAATAGTAAATCAAAAATGAAATATATTAATATTTTGCACAACTTTGTGTTTGAAATTTATTTCTAATAGGGTACTGGATACAAGAAAATCGCTGATTTATTATTATGTATAATAAATCAAAATAAAGAGTTATATTCTCTTTGAATTATCCTAAATTTGTGTTTTAATATCCTTCCTATCTAAATTAAATACGAACAAGGAAGTTCAATGCGAGCACTGTATATATTATAAAGGTTAGTCAACAAGTGTCTTTTCACAACCACACAATTTGAAAAATTGCAATAAAATTAAATTTTATTTTATAAATGAGACTAAAATAGATTTATTTTTCTTAAATTCGTAAGTCACCCTTCACCTTCCGTTTCTGATCTATTTTAAATTCTCGCCACCTATTTACCGGATTTCAATCCATTTCTAGAATCTATTGGATAAGATATGTTCAACTTTCACTGGTATTGGCCAACTCTTTAATACAAAAAGTGCACTACACCACTATCTAACTTTAACCGTTAACGAAAAATTAACTTAGTGTAGTAAGTACTTAAGGCGATGTTTCAATTTTCTGGTCAAATAAATGATTATTTTTAATAAATTTTTTCTCTCTTATTTTATTAGGCAGAAAAAAAAATTGTTTTAAACATTAAATAACTCATGCAGTATACAAAAAAAATTTTATTTTTTATTTTTATGGCTGGTTACTTATATAAAAGGTGACAAAATAGAGGCCGCAAAGATGATATGTTTTGCGGTGTGCACGATAACGCCAGTCCGGGATGTCTAATTGTAAGACAAACAAATCGAACGGGTTTTTATTAAGAACAAAATAATCTGACCCCTAAACCAATAAAAAGTTAAAAATTAAAAAAAAACCTAGAAAATAGTGTGAGTTTAAGAAAAGTCCTATTTCTTGTACACAAAATTGGACCTTTGGGATTAAATAAAAATGGAATTTATGTCATAATGTCGTTTTGCGTTACGCGTAATAAGTTAGTTAATAAAATAAAAACAGATTTGTGTCCATAGCTTAATTAGTTTTTGAGCTAGAGTGTACACCGTTTTTAAAAATGTTGTTTCGAGAAAAACGTGTTTAAAGTTTAATTTTAGTGTATTTATAGTCCGGTTACTACTTATGGAAATGTAAATATCACTGAAACGGTTTGGAAATTTACTCTAAATTTTTTTTTACATATATTAAAATGTTTTTGAATAAAATTATTGACCAAATAAAAAAACGATTTTTTTTAAAAATTGGAACATCTCCTTAAGGAACAGTTCAAAAAAACAAAACCTTATATACATACATATTTATGGGGAAACTTTTATAAAAATACCGCAAATATTTTGTATAGTTTAATAGTGGATTTCAGCAAAATAATAAATATTTGCATTCTCTACAATAAAATTTAGCTATAGATTTAAATCTGAACATTAAAGTTACATTTAAGCAAACAAATGATTAAAATTTATAGATAGTTATCTTATGTGCATTTATACATAGCAAAAGTAAAGCACTAGGTTAGTTATATAATAGATAATAGAAATGAAAATAAATACTGTCACACAGGCGCTTCCTTACTGTTTATGTGTTTGATAATTAGTTCTCACACTCTACGTTAAGAAATAGTAGTTTTTGTGGTACTACATTATCGCTTAAATCTTTGTGCACCATTTGCAAGTGTACATTATCATATTTCACGATACAGTTAAGAAGACAATTTCAAAGCTGTCACGATAATTCATGTTATGAATGTAATATATATTTAAATAATAAATGGTGATGGTGTTATGAAATAAAAACGGTATATTTATTATTGGATATTATGAACGTATCGTAACAATAATACAGAGACGCTGGCAGTCGTGGTTTGGTAGCGTTAGAGAATAGATCGATACTGAATTGTAACTAATAGAAAATATTAGGTTTGTTTCAGATGCAGTATGCACAACGGCGCCCAACGATAGGCGTATTTAGGGCCTTGGCATTTTATGTATATTTATGATATCATGGTGCACCATTGATTTGTTTATGTATGCAACTATGTATGTAAATCATGTATGAACCGCCATTCTCTCCTAGCACTTTCCAGTATGGGAGACGTCCCATACTGCGGGGTCTCTTCGGAGTGCCCAAGGAACGTGTCCGAAAGGATGCGTTCCAGTCGTAGACTACGCGGTCAGTCAACTGTCGTGGCTGGCAGTTGCTACTGCCGTTAGGCATGGGTCTGATCAACCCTGCAGCTGCCTCCTGGGGGCTGCCGTTGGCCACGGAGCCCCAGTTGAGAAGAAAGCTATGCTTTTGGTGTCGGTATACTGCTACTACGACATCCCGTCTGAGGACCGATGTGCGTAGAACCGCCGGTGGGTGGGGACACGACACGGTGCCCGGGCATGCAGGTTAAACGAACTGATTGGGGCGCCTTAGTGCTAAATGGACCCAATCAGAATAGAGTAGCTGGGGCGCCTTAGTGCTAAATGGACCCAATCAGAATAGAGTAGCCATTATGCCTTATATTAGGTCGAGTTTCAGGTAATGACTCCCGGTTGTGAAGGTTCTGGAAGGCAAGTAGCTATGGACTACTGGCCATGCAGGACCAACCGAGAGGGAATGCCATACTATGCTATGACAAACGGGTGCGGTATATCCGAGCTGGGTTTCTTAGCGAGTCCTGTTAACTGGCAGGAGGTGAGGGTGCGAAGCACCCCCGTAAGTATCGCTAATATGACCTTGATAAAGCTACCATTACTATGTGAGTATTGTTTATTATATATCACCGTGGGAGGGGTTCCAACCCCTTTCACCATTGTGCCGAAACGTTTGGGACAAGCCTGTACTGCCAGTGGTCACGTAATAATACGATGTTCTGATTAAATGTGTATTACGTAGGTTTTTATTGTATTGTGTCTTGATCACTGATTGCGATCAGACGTGCGGCCAGAATAAAAAGAAAAGATAGACAAAAATCTACATAGTGCATTATTTGCGTCAACCTCCACTTCCGTTCTTCACAAAGCCAACACAGCTATAAAAAATAATGTAATTCATTACAATCTTCTATTTTATGGTACTCTCTACAAAGTAATGCAACTTCGTTCTGAATAACGTCGTTTTGAATATCGTCGTTATTCTATCTACATTGAAGCTTTGAAATAGTACAAAAATATCATTTTATTGCGGTCTAATATACATATGTATCTAATTTTATTTTTATTATGAAAAACAAATTAAGAAGCTTGCACTTACTTTTCTGACATTTGTTATTTATTGCTAATTATATTAAATCAAGAAAATTATATAAAGTTTCGTACATACTGTAGCAAATATTCGTAAAAATATCTACACTGAACAGGATTTTATTTAACAGTATTTTGTTTAACTAGGACATGCAAATTTTGAAGAATTATAGAAAATATAATTATTCATTACACTCTATTTTTTCTTACTTTTTAATATATACCGAAAAATTTCATAAATATTACACATCTTCATATATTTTCGGATAAAAAATATATGAGAGACTTCTCCATTTTTTATTTGGTTTAAATTGCATGATCGCCGTTGCGTATGCCAGAGCAAAATCAATAAATGAACCTAGTAGCTGCACCATTATATATAGGTACGGTATATTTGTTCATCGTGTGTTGAATAAATTTTCTGCACTTTAACTGATTCTGGAAATTACACCATTATATATTTTATTTCTATATCTATATTTCACTAAAATATACACGCATATCAGCCGCCATTACCTCTAATATACTGGTTTTACAACTATAAATACGATAAAAATGAGAACAATATTTCACCGAAAATAAATTACAAACTCAATAAATTTGCATCGATCGATTATAATTCATCATTTTAATAACGTATTTCTAACATATGTGGTACAAATTGATGCAATACGTTCTAAATGCATATTACCGTGATTCATTGTAGGTGTGACAATTTAAAATTAAGAATGTAATTAAGTTACCCTATAAAATATATTAAAAAATATCTGCAATGTCGTATTGCATGTATCATTATTTTTCTAATAAATAATAATTTACCAAGCCCTGGAACCCTTTTTCACTAAATATATTTCATAAAATAAACGTTAAATGTCAAGCTCTAAATTATTGAAGTTTTTTTGTTGACAGGCACAGTTTCAATTACCATTTTCTTGTTTCCGGTACCTTTTTTTGTTGCCTAACACTGGATAAATTTTAGTCATTTATATGTATAATAATTTCAACATTTTTTCACAAAGTGATTTAAGCTTATTTAGTTATCCTCAAAACAGCCAATTTATGAACTTCAATAGAAATTTTCTCGTAAGAAGTACACAATTTAAAAAAATGTTTCTTGATATCAGAATATAATTAAAACGCAGAACAAATATCGCTAACAATGCGAGTGATTTTCTTATATATATCTAAGCAAATCTTATTTATTAAATACAATAATTTCTTTTCAATTGGGCATAGAATGGTGTCTGTTTATACGAGATTTGTGTCGACGTGATTTGGTATAGAGCCCTGAATAGATATTAGATCGAGATCATGTTTCAATTTCATCGTCAATATTGAAATCAATTGCTCTAAAATCGAGATTATACTGAGACTTATAATAGATATCACGAAAATGTGCACAGCCATGTAGCAACCGAGATTTATACTCGTACTTATATATATTTATAATACCACATTTACACTAAAAAAACAAATCACAACACTAAATTTTATGTCTCGATTTTAATAATAATACAATTAAATTATTGATTAATATGGGGTCAGTGATTTCATTATAAAATTATAAACACGCAGCAGCTTTCCGTATAGCAAATATGTTGGTCAGTTATAATGAAGTTACTTATTATGGAACAACCGGAATATGTCTTAATTGCAGCATCAGTTCTTGGAAAGCGAAGTCACAAAAATAGAAACTCTATCTCATATAAAAAGTTCAGAATTGAAAAACTAAGATAAATCTTATCTAAAATCTTCCATAGTTTGAGGAGTATTTCAAAACTTTCCAAAAATATTTTTTATTATATTCTTATTAAATGCGACAAAATTAAAACGTACACACCAGATCAAACATAAAATGATAATAAAGAATATAAAACCAATAGCAAAATAAAATAATGAATCCCATTTATTTAGAAGAAATCGCTGCGAAGAAAAAATATAAAAGTTAGGATTCGTCTAATATTCTCCAGGCTCGAACTTTGAGGGTTTAACAGTGTTACGTTAAATTCCATTAACAACCATTCGTGAAACACTTGACCAATCAGGGTAAACAAATCTATTTACAACTCTTGATTTCGCATAAAGCGCTTGGGAATTAGAATTAAAAGAAAAGAATGAGGAGTAAAACAACACTATTAATATACGTAAATATCAACGAGCAAGCAAATACACCTAGCATGTTTCAGGGATTATAAATTAGTATGACCTCCGAGTTGACTGGAAAAAGGTGTTTCGTATACTTGAACCATGTAATAATTTTTACTGCAAAAGGAACTGGTGATCACATGTTTAAATTGCGATCATTATTTAACCGTTTACGGATTTTAAATCCTACAACCAAGTAAATGTTACTTCCCAAATAAATATGCTAAATAATTGACGTGTATAATAAAACATCATGGAGTATGAGCAAAACTAGAAAAAAAGATCAGCAATAAAATATTATTCATTTCTTCCTTAGGAATAATCGGCTTCTATAGAAGGTTTGTAAAATATCTGCAGTGTCATGCACCGAACTTTCTTATACGCATATGGGTTAAACCACATCGTAGTTTCATTATTTTTCTAATTTATAATATTTGTTCTAACCTTTAGATCGCTTGTACACGGGTGTTCATATATAAAGTCACACAAGCCGTTTACGCCTCGTCGCCGCAACCAACATCACATCTTTTTCGATAGCTACCAGACCTACGTACTTATTCTAACAGTCAGGCGCGTTATCGGTTTTAGTGAGTCATAGATTTTTGACAAGTATAAATGAGAGAGGGATGTATAAAACAAATATGTTTAACTTCCGAAATTAAAAATTGAAAAATTATCGATATTATTTAAGCTTCAAATATATATTATATTTACATAATGCTAAACTTAGCTTAAAGGGGGCGGGTCCTATAGATCGCGAAAAAAACAGAAATTTTTAGGAATTTTTTTTTTTTGAATAATTGAATAAAGCTACAAATTTCATATTTTATTATTATTAGAATATGTTCATCCTTTTGGTTTAGGGGCTATATCCCGAGTTCTATGACGAAGTTTTAAATAAAACTCGGGATATATATTCTTTAATAGTATTAGAATCAATACGGCTAATAAAAAACAATCTTTTTTTTATGTCTATATGACTCGCCCCCCTTAATAAAGAAGCATTTTCTTTATTACCATTGCTGTGAAAATAATATCAAAATATAGTGATCTAAATTGTGCAAAATTAACAATACAAATATATTTTTTACGATTTTTTTCCATACATGATAAATAAATGCTGCCGAGGAATAAAGTGTGGAGTTAATATTTAGACATATAAACATATTGAAAAATGATTATTTGCAGCGATTCGCTTTTAAATGAAAACGAAGACATATCTTAATGAAATTTTGCACATATCTTTTATATGTATTTAACTAGACTTTTTTTTTTTAATTTTATAGATTTTTTATAGTTTGAAGTATAAAAAAATTATGATTTTTCAAAACTTTTTTTAGATGCTCGTCATTTTCTTAAAAAAATTTTTTTTACAAAGATCCTAGTTCACGAGCAAGATAGAAGTATTCTCTTTAAAATTACTTTTTTTTCTGAACATTTAAACTGAAGTTATGGTGTCTACCGAAAATCGGGCAAATTTTGCAGCCTCCACTTAAACGTCCTCTGTAGCATTGAAAATTTAATATTATGCAAATTTATTTTTTATTTACTTGAATGATGGCAAAATCATTTATTAAATATTTTTAATTTCTATTAAGATAAATTAAATTAGAAAAAAATTATGCAACTTGTTATTTTTTCGCTCAAAAAAGTGAAAGTACCCCTTAATTCCTTTGAAAAAACAACCTTGACGCGCCTTGCTATATATGCCCACTATTTTTTTTTTAAATTACCCTTTTATGTTATTAAAGGCTTATTCTAACAAGTTCAATCAAAAAAAAAAAATTGTTATTTTTTTTTTAATTTGTAAGTGCCATATCCCCTTAATGTAACAGTATAATATATTTGTCTGTAGTATATAGCATGAATAGTTGTATTAAGCCTCGAAATGGTTGTTATTTCACATAAATGTTTCTATAATAGGTAGATGTGAACCGTCAAAGAACAAAATCCGCAGAATTAATTGAGGAGTAACATAAAAAATAGAAGGTGCAATTATCTTATCTGGTCTTTTAGATTTAAAAAGCTGGCATGTCTGTCACTGAACTTTCTTATGCGCATTTAATTAGATCATTAGAATTCAAAATATTTTAAAAATTTATAAATTCTAACGATTTAACCAAAATGCGTATACTAAAGTATATTAGCACACTTATGCCCAGGCATCTTATATTAATTTTAAAGAAATTTGGAATATAAGATCAGATGGATGAAACGGAAACTATGACACTATTACAGATGGCATTTTAATTATATATATATATATATATATATATATATATATATATATATATATATATATATATATAAAATTGAAAATGCCATCTGTAATAGTGTCATAGTTTCCGTTTCATCCATCTGTTCTTATATTGAATAGTTCGTGTATTGTTGCTGATTGTTTCATTCGTATACAATAGCGGACTATTCCAAATTTCTTTAAAAAATATATATATATATATATAAATATATATATATATATATATATATATATATATATATATATATATATATATATATATATATATATATATATATATATACTAAATATCGTGGTGGGGGTACATAATATATATCTTGGAAATTGGTCTTGGGAATTAAATAAAAGCAAATAAATCATAATTTCTTTTGTGTAAATTTTTTTGGTGGCTCTGAAAAGAGCCGATTGTTTTTTTCACCAGGCACAGCAGTTTGAATTTCCCGACTGGTAATTGTAGAACGTATAAGTAAAATATATATATATATATATATATATATATATATATATATATATAAAATAAAGTATCTAATACCGTGTCCAATACCCATTAGCATCTATGACACTTTGAATTCTCCGTGGCATAGAGTTCACGAGAGTTTCGCAATAAGTGTCTCCGCGAAAGCTCTCCCACACCTGGTTTACGTGCCTGTGTAAAATTGGTTTGGTCCTTGCTCCACCTTCCCAACGTTGAATCATAGCTGACCACATATTTTCAATTGGATTCAGGTCTGGAGATTTAGCAGGCCAAGCAACCAAATCAATTTCTTCATGTTCTGCAAACCAGGATCGCACTAATCTTGATGTATGCACAGCCGAGTTGTCCTGGACAAATGTTATTCTCCCTTCGGGGAAAAAATGTCTAACCGAAGGTAGAAATACATTTTCCAGAATGTCAACGTATTCCATGGAGTTCATTCGGCTCGACACCTGAATTAGTTCACCAGGTCCGGCAGCGCACATCCATCCCCAGTAAGCACAACTGATGCGTCCACTTCGCCGTTTTTGTCGCACATGTTCCGGAAACATCCTAGTATGGTTTGGTCTCCATAGCGGTTTTGCGATGTCTTCGTCGGATGAAAATACTTTTTCATCCGAGAAAATTACATTTGACCAATCAAAATTAGCATTTGCCTGACAAAATCTAAATCTTTCTTCCGCATGCCTTGGTTTGATTTCTATTTTGACTGCAGGTCTTCTGCAATGCAGATTAATATCATGAAGTCGTCTTCTGACAGTTAATGGACTGCAATCCAGATTCAATGCTAATTTCAAATCTCTTGACGAGATAAAAGGTTGGTCCTGCACGGCATTTGCAAGACGAATTGACTGTTCTTCGGTAATAGATCGTGGTCTTCCAGGAATTGCTTTGCTTTGCAAACGTCGTATTCCTCCCGTTTGAAATCTTCGAACCCACCTTATAACACTTCTTCTCTAATAGATTTAAAAAATGCAAAATAAGTAACTATAAACAACTAGGATCATTATATTTAGATTTTATATTCACAAAAACAATAATAAAATAATTGATTCCACATTAATTATATAATATTGAAAATGTTTCACCAAATGCCCACAAACAAAAGTATTAAATTAATTAACATATGTAGTTGTTTTACTTTTGTGTATAATATATTAAAAATAACTTACATCAATATTAAGAAATCTTGCTATTTCAGTCTTGTTCCAATTTGCTTGCCACAAAGCAATGATACGCCCACGTTTTTCCATAGATATCTTTGGCATTGTAAGAATTATTCACTAATAATTGAAGATAAAAATAAATGAATAACACTTGCTTCAGCCCTTCTGATATCCAGATACAAAGTGTAGTGGCACTTATTCTAACAGTCTAGCGCGTTATCGGTTTTAGTGAGTCATAGTTTCCGTTTTATCTATCTGATCTCATATTGAATAGTTCGTGTATTGTTGCTGATTGTTGCTGAATGTTTAATTTGTATACAATTGCGGACTTTTCCAAATTTTTTAAAATTAATATAAGATGTCTGGGAATAAGTGTGTTAATATACTTTCGTATACGCATTTTGGTTGGATCGTTAGAATTTATAAAATTTTATATATTTTGAGTTCTAATGATCTAATTAAATGCGCATAAGAAAGTTCAGTGACAGACATGGCAGCTTTTTAAATCTAAAAGACCAGATAAGATAATTGAACCTTCTAAAATTTACACTAAAGAAATTATGATTTATTTGCTTCTTTTTAATTTCCAATAAGAATTTCCAAGATATATATTATTCTGTACCCCCACCATGTTATTAAGTGTATATATATATATATATATATATATATATATATATATATATATATATATATATATATATATATATTTATTTATATATATATATATATACATATATATATATATATATATATATATATATATATATATATATATGTATATGTATATATATATATATATATATATATATATATATATATATATATATATATATATATATATATATATATATTATATATATATATAGTGGCGAAAAGAAAGCAAAAAGATGCGAAAATGGGAATAAATAAATTACCTAAACTAGGTAGCTTTTTTAATCAATCGACGGCAGAATCGACTCCTTTAGTTCCTTCTTATAGCTTATTATTAAATTTGGAAAATCATCAGAACAAGTTGGAGAAAATGTTGATCTAAATAACAGTGCGATAAGTATGCAAGGTAATGTCTATTTATCAGACAAATTTAATTTTCCTGATCCATTAACAAATGAAAATAAGCGGTTTATATTTGAAAATGTTCCCTGTCAACCAATGGTGGGTCCTTTTCAAAAAAATGAAAGTCATTCTATTATTATTTGCTTATATTTTATTTATTTATTGAATAAAATTAAATGTTTCTTATTCGTGATCGAAATTATCGTTGGCGGCGCTAGTAGCGTTAATAAAAATGCCTGGCGTAATGACCACCTTATTTGACAGTTGAGATAGAGGCTATGATTGGACACGCGAAAGCCAGCAAAGTGAAATATCTTTTAAAGTGAACTGATTATAAATGTTCTTTGCCAAAAAGAATCACACTTGGAGTCAGAATCTTTTATTTTGTGCTCTTTAAAAGTGTATTTTGATTGTAACTGTTATTTAAAATTTATTTGTGAGATATCCGAAGAAATGACTTGGTAAGATTTGATAGATATTTTGTTCCTTCGATATTTATGAAAAAATGACAGCTGGCCATAAATGGTACAAACAGCTGATTGGTATGTTAATGCCCGGCGTAATGACCAATTTTTGTAGTACATTAGTTTCACCGCCAGAGAGCGTGTTGTTAATTTCGATCACGAATTGTTAACTGTGTTAGCTATTTAATAAAAGTTTCAAAAATGAGTCATGTACCGGCTTGAGCGTTTGACGTCATCTTTCGCAAAGCATAATGAGACATTAAACTTCAGCTGCTCATTTTCAATCGTGTCAAACAATGGTTTTGTGGAAGTGAAATGATTTAATAGATAAAAGGTGGATTTATAAGTAGCACAGAG
The DNA here is from genome assembly GCA_944039245.1 of Nebria salina. Classification (NCBI taxonomy): domain Eukaryota; kingdom Metazoa; phylum Arthropoda; class Insecta; order Coleoptera; family Carabidae; genus Nebria; species Nebria salina. The sequence continues at coordinate 3,492,800 of OX063285.1, forward strand.
CACAGAACATAGCATAGCATCGCATAGCACACACTTTCCTCATACTAGAAGAAAATTATTAAAAGAGGGATGACCATTTCGAGAAATTGGTAATGTTATTCAATAAAATTAAATGTTTCCTATTTTGAACCGTGTTAGCTATTTAATAAAAATTTCAAAAATGAGAAAAGTTAAGTTTAGTTAAAGTTAAAGAACTATGTTTGTAGACCTAAGCTTTAAATTTGATTTGTACTGCATGTTTTTGTGTTTGTAAACTTAAAATATCTGCAGTGTCATGCACCGAACTTTCTTATACGCATAAGGGTTAAACCAAATCGTAGTTACATTATTTTTCTAATTTATAATATTTGTTCTAACCTTTAGATCGCTTGTACACTAAATATATTTCTTAGAATAAATATTAAATGTCAAACTTCAAATTATTTAAGTCTATTTTGTTAAACAATTGACAGGCGCAGATGATACGATTTATGTAAAAATATATATAATAAGCAGAAATTTATTTTGAAACCAGTACTTTTTTTGGAAAAAAGATTCAAACAAAAGTTGTGCTAAATATAAATACCATTAATTTTTGTTCACGAAAATTTTCTGTAACTGTAACCATTGTTGAGTAATTGCAGAAACTGCAAAAAATGACTAGAGTAAACATGCATTTCCGGTTGGAATATGCTTTTCAAAAATAGAAGGTATTCGTGCCAGGCACATACAAGTCTTAAGTTTAAAATTTCATAATTTTCCCTTTAGCCGTTTGGGCTGTAGAGCGCTCACATACACACACACAGACACACACACACACACAGACACACACACACACACACACACACACACAGACGGACGTCATTCCAAAAATAGTTGGAATCGATTCAGGGAAGGTCAAAACGTATATTTCCGTTAAGACTGGGGGATAACAGGAGATGGCAGGCCAGGCGTCACGCGCTCTGTACTTGAAATTTATTGTATATGAAAGTAGCGAGTCGTATGTGTGAATGTGTGTGTGTGCATAGTAGTAGACAGAGAGAGCGAGACCCACTGGCAGACAGCGATAGTTACATAGTATATTCGTAGGGAATAATAACCAATTGTCTATATAATGCATTGAAATATTTATGCAAGTTCCGTAACCAGAATTTCTCATCAGATATTATTTTTGAAAATTTTTTATAGAATTGTTGTCCCGTTATAATTGTCGGTATCATTATACAATATTTAAGCGAATTGCCTGAATTACTTTATTTGGGTACGCAGGGTTTTTCCTCAAAATACATTAAGTTTATTGTTATAAGCCTATTAAGCCTGTATTACATTCAGCAACATTTTCGTGGATTAGTTCATGGACTAGTCCAGCAACTAAAATTGCCCAATGTAATACAGAAGTTGCACGCAACTGTGTTGCGCAACTAGTCCATGGACGAGTTGCACGGATTAGAACATGTTCTAATTTTGTTGCTGGGCAACATGCAACGGTGGTTCACAGACGGCCATTTTGTTGGGGGGAGGGCTTCGAATTAGTTCGAGTAATATGCGCCGCCAGAATGGCTGCCGTGAGCGTGACCGTCGTTTTTCAGGGTACTAACCGTATTAACGTTTCCTACAATATTTACTGAGTGATTGTTTCGGCAATTATTGGAATTAAAATTTTTCTGTATATTTTAATGGCGTTTGAATCAAGGTTTGAATAGTGTGTTACATTGTAACAAAATCCGTAAGTCTTGCGTTTTACTTGTATTTTATGTATTTTACTTGATTTAAAATATATTAGATAATGTCGTCTAACATGAGTTGCGCTGTGCCAAGTTGTAAATCGACGGAATACAGTTTTTTGCGGTTTCCGAAAAATTTTAGCACGATGTTTAAAAAATGGATTGGGCTGGTAAACAATCCCAAATTATTTAATATGCCAAAAATGCAAATTTATAATTCATACCGGGTCTGCCTCAAACATTTTAGTCCTGAGTGGATATATGTAAATGGTAGAGGCAGAAATACCGTATTACATGGTGCTTATCCAACTTTGTACTTGGATGAGCGGCACGCTGTGCAAGAAGGTAGGAGAACCATTTTAATTTGATAAATGCTTTTATTAATAAATTTATTTATTTAGATGTCCCCATGCCCGTTGTAACAAGTGCATCTGCTTTTACATCTTCGTTGAGGGAGCACGATTATTGTGCTTCCGTGCGAAATGGGAGATTTTCGAGAAGAGCATATACAAATCTTAAGTTTTGTAATTTTATATTCAACGTTCACCTACACGCACACGTCATTACAAAAATAATCGGAATCGATTCAGGGAAGGTCAGCAGGTATATTTCTGTTAAAATATCGAGATTTAAATCTTTCATGATTACAATACTTATACTGCGTATAAGAAAGTAAAAATTAATTTTGTTATAGCAAAATAGAGGCAAATTTGATTTTATGGCACTGCTTAAAACCTTGCCTTCAAGTAACTGTTATTGATTCCATACATTATGTAAATGAATTAAACATTTTCTAGACCAATATTATGTTTGTGAATAATTTAGTTTAATTAACAGCTCAGTCTAAGCTTGAACATATTTATTTTAAAGACCTTATGGAAATATATTGATTTTATTTCCTAATATTGTTTTTTTTTATTCTATGATTAACATTGTTCATTAGATTGCAGTAGATTTATAGGGCGAAATTGAGCAAGACGATTTTTTTCCACAGCGTTCCAATATATTTTCGGGTAAAAATAATTTTACCGACCGGCAATAAATTACCGGTCGAATCAGTAAAATTATTTATACCTTGAAGTATATCGGAATGCTGTGGATAAAATTGTCTTTTCATTTTTTACCTATACATCTATCTCTTTCTAATGCATATACCTATCTCTCTCATATATCTATCTCTGTCTACTATGTCTATCTCTTTCTATACGTCTTCTTAAACTTCCAAACCCAACCCGTACACAATATTTCATAAGCCCAAATAGGAGTATCTATTTTCAGTTATATTACTAACACCCCCTGGCCCACAAATATCCCTAAGTGACCTTTCCTGCTGTTCCTTGGCAACATGCAACATTTAGTGATTCTAGTTACTTTTCATTTTACCAATCGCAATTTTTCGGTTGGTCTTCTGTGTTGCGCGGTCTTCTACGTGGCGTTCATTGTAGTCATTTTCCTTGATTGTAGTGAAGTCTTCTGCAGAAATAAGTCTTTTGTTTTGCGTGGTCTTCCATTCAATTAGAATTTTTAAAGATTAATATTTTCAAAATGAAGAAAGTGTAAACAAGCAGAATATTAATCAATAAACACGAAGTTATCGACAAAGAGGATTTCTATAACTGTCACAGAAGACCAACCTTTGTTGATTTAAGTTGGTATAAAATGTAATATAACTAGATATGTTGCAAAAATATGTTGCCCAGTGTAATACACAAGAAATTGGTGTTGCTGGACTAGTTCATGGACTAGTTCAACGGTGGTTCACAGACGGCCATTTTGTTGGGGGGGAGGGCATCGAATTAGTTCGAGTAATATGCGCCGCCAGAATGGCTGCCGTGAGCGTGACCGTCGTTTTTCAGGGTACTAACCGTATTAACGTTTCCTACAATATTTACTGAGTGATTGTTTCGGCAAATATTGGAATTAAAATTTTTCTGTATATTTTAATGGCGTTTGAATCAAGGTTTGAATAGTGTGTTACATTGTAACAAAATCCGTAAGTCTTGCGTTTTACTTGTATTTTATGTATTTTACTTGATTTAAAATATATTAGATTATGTCGTCTAACATGAGTTGCGCTGTGCCAAGTTGTAAATCGACGGAATACAGTTTTTTGCGGTTTCCGAAAATTTTTAGCACGATGTTTAAAAAATGGATTGGGCTGGTAAACAATCCCAAATTATTTAATATGCCAAAAATGCAAATTTATAATTCATATCGGGTCTGCCTCAAACATTTTAGTCCTGAGTGGATATATGTAAATGGTAGAGGCAGAAATACCGTATTACATGGTGCTTATCCAACTTTGTACTTGGATGAGCGGCACGCTGTGCAAGAAGGTAGGAGAACCATTTTAATTTGATAAATGCTTTTATTAATAAATTTATTTATTTAGATGTCCCCATGCCCGATGTAACAAGTGCATCTGCTTTTACATCTTTACATCTTCGTTGGGGCGAAATGGGAGATTTTCGAGAAGAGCATATACAAATCTTAAGTTTTGTAATTTTATATTCAACGTTCACCTACACGCGCACGTCATTACAAAAATAATCGGAATCGATTCAGGGAAGGTCAGCAGGTATATTTCTGTTAAAATATCGAGATTTAAATCTTTCATGATTACAATACTTATACTGCGTATAAGAAAGTAAAAATTAATTTTGTTATAGCAAAATAGAGGCAATTTTGATTTTATGGCACTGCTTAAAACCTTGCCTTCAAGTAACTGTTATTGATTCCATACATTATGTAAATGAATTAAACATTTTCTAGACCAATATTATGTTTGTGAATAATTTAGTTTAATTAACAGCTCAGTCTAAGCTTGAACATATTTATTTTAAAGACCTTATGGAAATATATTGATTTTATTTCCTAATATTGTTTTTTTTATTCTATGATTAACATTGTTCATTAGATTGCAGTAGATTTATAGGGCGAAATTGAGCAAGACGATTTTTTTCCACAGCGTTCCAATATATTTCAGGGTAAAAATAATTTTACCGACCGGCAATAAATTACCGGTCGAATCAGTAAAATTATTTATACCTTGAAGTATATCGGAATGCTGTGGATAAAATTGTCTTTTCATTTTTTACCTATACATCTATCTCTTTCTAACGCATATACCTATCTCTCTCATATATCTATCTCTGTCTACTATGTCTATCTCTTTCTATACGTCTTCTTAAACTTCCAAACCCAACCCGTACACAATATTTCATAAGCCCAAATAGGAGTATCTATTTTCAGTTATATTACTAACACCCCCTGGCCCACAAATATCCCTAAGTGACCTTTCCTGCTGGACTAGTTGCTGGACTAGTCCATGAACTAATCCACGAAAATGTTGCTGAATGTAATACAGGCTTTAGCCGCATCTGGACTGCAACAACAATCCCCGAAGATTTAACTCGAGTATGGGGGGGTTTCTCATTTCAAACTTGGGGGTAGTATATAACCCAACCTTCTTGTATAAACATTCAAATATTTTATATGTACTTAGTTTGACTAAATAAACATTTATTGAATTGAATTGAGATCAGTTATAATTTGGTTTGCCAATATCAACTGTTTGTTACGTGCGTTTATTAGTAAAACATATTCAGGTTTTTCATTTGAACGAGTTTACAATTTGTGATATTGTGTGTTCTGAAATTTATTTATTTTATTATCTTATTATTTTTATCTTTAAAATATGGGTAATAAAAAGTATGTGTACAGACATGGAAGATCAGTTAGATCTAAAGCTCAGCAGAGAAGATGGGCAAATATGTAAGTATTATTAGAAATATTTATATAATTAGGATGTGTTGTGCACATTTAAAGTATATAATATTGCAGGAAAAAAGAAAATGCAGATTCTGCTGGACCTTCTTTAATAAATCCGCCGATATTTAATTCCAATTTACTCCTTGAAACTACTAATGCTACGTAAGAATTTCATTATAAATGCAGATAAAAGTATAACTTTAATTAATCACCTATTTTAGTAATAACACAGACCAACCACTTGCGTTTATGAATAATGTAGTAATGCCGACTGTTGAATCCAATTTAATTCAAGAAAATTTAAATACTTCGTAAGAATTCAAAGTGTAGAATTATAGACACATATTTAATATAGTAACTATTTTAGAAATAAATCAGACAACACTTTGGAATATCAATTTATGAGTGATGAAGAAATAACTGATATCGAAAATCATAAATTAACTATCGAAGCGACTGATAAACCCTTCGATAATCGTACGATAATCGATGGTAATCGTGTTGTCGAATTGGGCTATATTTTAAATTGGTAATTTTATATTATATATATATATATATATATATATATATATTAATTTTTTTTTTTTGATTGTTGATTAGGCGTCGTGCAAGATGATTCGATCATCGAAATAAAATGTGTACCTTTTCTAATAAAAAAACAGATGACATTAGAAGAAGCTGCAAAAAATAACAAGAACTTCTTCTTATCTTTGGTAAATGGCAAAATGCAACTCAAAAAAACTCACATATATTATTATCAAGTAAGTCATTCTTCAAATATATTTTTAAATCTTTATTAATTATTATTATTTTTCAGGTGCAAGGACAGTTGCACGTAACTAATCGAAATCTATGTTATTTTATAACATATATAGACAACAATAGTCCAATATTTATTGAAAACATAAAAAGGGACAATGAATTCTGGAAAGAAAAAATGGAATGCAAGCTAATAAACTTTTTTAGAGACTGCATATTGCCGGAAATAATTTTAAGGAGAATTCCGAAAGGACAAAAATGCAGGGAAAGCGCATCGATTATAGCTGCAAAATTAGAAAAAGAAAAAAAAAAAATTATTAAGTAAACCGAGCCATTATTGTTATCCTATTACAAATCCTAATTCCCAAAACAAACTTATAATTTTTTATACGAATGATATAGAAATAATAAACTAAACTTTAAAATTGGTGCAATCCAGTTTACATTGAGTAGACATTCATAACTATTATTCAGGAATTAAAAACAAAAAACTACGATTACTAATTATGTTTTTGGCACTTCAACAATAATTGATTATCTATGTACTTTGTTTTCATTCGCTATGAAAATTGTAAAGTGAGACAGAATGTGATATAGCTCTTTAAAAATTGTATGATTCAAGGTAAATTGCACGACCCTCGTCACTGGTCGTTACGCTGCAAAGAAACTAGTATTGAAAATTTTGAACATGTGTCCATTCACTATTCAGACGGTATTCACTAATACCACAGACAAATATACACAGACGTATAACGTAATGCATAAGCTATGCAGCGCTTAATATTGTAGTACCATGCCGCACCCGAGGGGGCTGCTGTTAATACCATTGCCGGACTAGAGATGGCAACCGCTATACCCCTGAGGTTAAAACCATACATGTTCGACAGTTTCCGTTTTATTTCGATAAGAAATCTGATCTTATATTGAATAGTTCGTGATTTTTTACGGATTGTTTCATTTGTATACAATTGCATGTATATTTAGCGGGTGATTTTTTTGTTATATTTATATCAATTCCAAATTTATTATAAAATAAAGTGTGAATTATGGGTCGCAAGAAGTGGTAATAAGTTTTCTATACTAATAGTTATGCAATACTATTTCGTTAAATAATTTCCAAATAATTACAAGTTTCAAATAGTTTAATTATACAATTATTTATTTTCAGGAAATTCATTACTTATCGATATGCCTTTTGCTAAGCTTCAACGTAAACTGATTTGTGCGTAGTGATGCCGCCGAGACCGAGACTGGTCTCGGTCTCGTCTCGTATTTCGAGACGAGACCGTGATCTTGGTCTCGTCAGGCAAACCGAGACCGAGACGAGACCGATTACTAGACTCGCCGAGACTCTCGACAAAACCAATGAGAATTTTAAAATATTGTTATTGATGTGGTAGGTTTGTTATTGTGAATTCATGATTTTATTTTTTTTATTGTTTTTTTCTAAATTAATTTTATGATATATCTTATGTAAATATAGTATTATTGATGGAGTTTTAATTTTTATAGACAATAATGATATATATATATATATATATATATATATATATATATATATATATATATATATATATATATATATATATATATATATGTAAAGAAAATATACTTTCTTCAATTTGAATTTCTTCTCATGCTCCGCGCGCTTTTGTTTGATGACGGTTAGATGAAGTGACAAAAGAAGTAGAATAGAACACATGTGAAAAATATAGAAATATAAAATTTATAATAAAGATTATTAGTGTAAATAGAGAAGCGGTAGTAGTAAACTTTAATTGTCGTTTCTTTGTTTACAGGTAAGATTGTAAATAACATACTGTATATAATTGTGAATAAAATTTCCCCTTTGTTTACAGAGAAACATATTTTGGTTTACTTTATCCTAGACAAATAATAACCTTATAAAACGACAATTTTTGTTTATAATGGCAAGATTGCAGTTCGCATTCCAATATATGGCATCGCTGAGGGAAAAGAAGACTAGTATTGTTGCAATAACCTCTATTACAACACAGGATAACAAGAAATATGTGTTGCCACAGGAAATGAGGTTTATAAGTGAGCATGAAGAACTATCGAAGACGGATGTTTATAAAAGAGTGAGCAAAAGTTTTACTGAAAGAGGTCAAAACAGAACAGTGTGGATCACACTGACAGAGAAATTTAGATATTTAGAACAATTAATAAACACAGACGTAGTAGAATCCACTCAGAAAAAAGAAAGTCAACTTAATTTAAAACACATAGCAGAGAAGTTTATGATTGAAAATTTTACATCCAAACATTCAAATGCAAAACAATGGCTGGAGACATTTGAGAAGGAATGTGGAAGGTTTGAAATCAATGAAGATAATACAAAGATTGAAATATTAAGGCTATTCCTGGACAAGTCATGTTCAGATTGGCACTCAGCAACCCTCACAATATTGACAATGGAAGCGGAATGGTCTGACTGGAAAGAGAGATTTCAGGAGTCATTCCCCTTTGTTTACAGAGAAACATATTTTGGTTTACTTTATCCTAGACAAATAATAACCTTATAAAACGACAATTTTTGTTTATAATGGCAAGATTGCAGTTCGCATTCCAATATATGGCATCGCTGAGGGAAAAGAAGACTAGTATTGTTGCAATAACCTCTATTACAACACAGGATAACAAGAAATATGTGTTGCCACAGGAAATGAGGTTTATAAGTGAGCATGAAGAACTATCGAAGACGGATGTTTATAAAAGAGTGAGCAAAAGTTTTACTGAAAGAGGTCAAAACAGAACAGTGTGGATCACACTGACAGAGAAATTTAGATATTTAGAACAATTAATAAACACAGACGTAGTAGAATCCACTCAGAAAAAAGAAAGTCAACTTAATTTAAAACACATAGCAGAGAAGTTTATGATTGAAAAATTTACATCCAAACATTCAAATGCAAAACAATGGCTGGAGACATTTGAGAAGGAATGTGGAAGGTTTGAAATCAATGAAGATAATACAAAGATTGAAATATTAAGGCTATTCCTGGACAAGTCATGTTCAGATTGGCACTCAGCAACCCTCACAATATTGACAATGGAAGCGGAATGGTCTGACTGGAAAGAGAGATTTCAGGAGTCATTCGCAGACAAAGGCTGGAGTACAGGAATGTATGCTATATCTTATAGGTATAAAGAAGGTTCATTGATTGAATACGCTATGAGGAAAGAGAAGATATTGCTAGATATGGACAAGGACATTAGTTTAAAGACGCTAGTGTTGCTTATAGCAGCAGGATTACCTGACTTTGTTAGAAATAAGATAGATAAAGAAAATTGTGAGAACTCGACTGAATTATTGCATGAAATCAGAAAATATGAAAATTTAATGAATAAAAATATTTTTACAAAAAAGAGAGAAGATAGACATGATAACAAGAAGAGATTTGAAAAAAAACAGCCATGTAAGAATTGTGAAAACCTAAATAAAGGTATTAGATATCATCCTGCAGACTCATGTTGGTTTAAGAACAAAGAAAGAAATGAAGGTAGAGTGATAGGAAGCAACTCAGTCATAGAAGTAAATCTAAATACGGAAGAAAAAAACGAGTAATCACACCATTGATTAAAGTGAAAATATTAATAGAAGATAAGTTGGAGGTAAACGGAACATATGATCCAGGTTCCCAAGTATCCCTAATAAATCCTAAATTAATTAAAATAAAGAAAAAGGCAGAAGATGTAAATAAAATATTTTTAAAAACAGTCAATGGTGTGACACATACAAAAGGTTTAGTAACTATGAAAGTAAAAATTTTTGACATGGAGGAATACATTGATGTATTCATTGTAGACAAGAATGATGTTGAAGATTTCCTCATAGGATTAGATATTATAAAAAAATTCAGATTAATTCAAGATGAGAATCTACAAATATCACAAAAAAAAATGATAGATACAGGAAAAAAGATTAAAATAAATAACAAAGATAATGAAATTAAACAGTGTTCAGTAAATTTCAATGAACACATAGAGAAAGATGAATTTCAGATACAGCTAGAACATCTAGATAATATAAAGAAATGTAAGGTAGAAAGATTAATTGAAAAATATAAGACTGTATTTGCAGAAGACAAATACGATATTGGCACAGTAAAGGATTATGAGGCAAGAATCGAATTAATCGAACAAATATTGCAGTAAAAGACCGTACAGGTGTTCAATAGAAGATAAAAAGGAAATAGAAACACAAGTGGCAAAGCTATTAGAAAAGAATATGATTGAAGAATCTTACAGTCCATTTGCTGCACCAGTAACACTGGCATATAAAAGAGATGAAGGAAAGAAAAATCGTCTGTGCATTGATTTTAGAGACCTAAACAAGAATATTGTACCACAAGCTCAACCATTTCCACTTATAGACGACCTAATAATTAAAACTAGAATCTGCAAATATTTCACAACACTCGATATAAACTCTGCCTTTTGGTCAATCCCACTCCGGATCGAGGACAAAAACAAGACTGGTTTCGTAACGCAGGAAGGACACTATCAATGGACGTGTTTACCATTTGGTCTGAAAACGTCACCAGCAATATTCCAAAGGATCCTGAGTAGCATATTAAGGAAACATAAATTAACAGAATTTACAGAAAATTATATCGACGATATATTGATTTATTCAGCTACTTTTGAAGAACACATCAGACATATAGAGCAGGTGCTAGAAGCAATTATAAGAGAAGGATTTAGATTAAAATTCAAAAAATGCTCATTCGCTGCGAATTCAGTAAAATACCTGGGGCACATCATAGAAAACAATACTGTAAGACCAATAAAAGATAATCTAATTTCAATTCAGAAATTTCCAACCCCCAAAACTCAAAAAAATATCAGACAATTTTTAGGAAAGATCAACTTTTACCATAAATACATACCAAATAGCTCAATAACATTAGATCCATTACATAGATTGTTAAGAAAAGAAGTAAAATTCATATGGTCAGAAGAATGTGAGAAGTCTTTTACAGAAGTAAAGAAATTATTATGTTTTCAGCCAGTTTTAGAAATATTCGATAAAGATTTACCAATATAAATTTACACAGATGCATCGCTGGAAGGAATTGGGGCAATACTAAAGCAAGTACAAATGGATGGACGAGAAAAACCAGTTGCATACTTCTCAAAGAAGTTGAATGAGGCCCAAAAAAGAAAGAAAGCAATATATCTGGAGTGCCTGGCAATCAAAGAAGCAGTAAAATATTGGCTGATTGGAAGATGGTTTGAGGTATACTCGGATCACAAGCCGCTTGAAAACCTGAACATAAAAGCGAGAACAGACGAAGAATTAGGTGATTTAAGCTATTATCTGTCACAATATAACTTCCAAATAAAATATCTACCGGGTAAAGATAACGCTGAAGCGGACTGCTTAAGTCGAAATCCGGTATTAGAACCGATTGAAAATACTGAAGAGGCTCTAACAATAGTAAACCTGACACAAATAGATGAAATAAAAACGGACCAAGAAAAGAATCAAATAATACAAAAAATGAAATCAAAATTAATAAGAAAGAACGGAATATTTTATAAGAAAGATAGAAATAAGGAGAAAATAATCTTGTCAGAAGAATCGAGCATCAAATTAATAAAAGATATACACAAAGAATGGTGCCATACAGGCATTAGACAAACTATGAACAGAATATGTCCCTACTATACATCAAAGAATCTAACAGAAAATATTAAAAAAATATGCAAAAATTGTGACATATGCATCAAAAATAAAACAAGAGGCCAAAGCAAATTTGGATTAATGTCTCACTTGGGACCAGCGACTGAACCATATGAAATAATGTCTATAGACACCATTAGAGGATTTGGAGGACAAAGATCAACAAAAAAATTCCTCCACTTATTGGTCGACCACTGCACGAGATATGCATTTATTTTAACCTCAAAGACACAGAACGCCACAGATTTCATCAAGCTAGGACAAAATTGGGATGATACTAACGGATCAATACCCGGGGATAAATTCAAAGGAATTTAAAGAATTTCTAGAAAAAGAGAACGTCAAACTGATATTTACAGCACTTAATGCACCATTTTCAAACGGCCTAAACGAGAGGCTGAATCAGACACTAGTCAATAAAATAAGATGTAAAATAAATGAAAAAGAAGAAAAAAGAGCTTGGACAACGGTTGCTAGAGAATGTGTAGATAGATATAATAAGATAGAACACTCAGTCACGGGTTTTGCACCGGAATACTTATTAAATGGTACGGATACAAGTGTCATACCAGAAGAATTAAAAAGAAAGAAAAACAAAGATGATTGGACCAATGATAGAAAATTAGCTTTGGAAAGATCAATAAGATCGCATAATTACAATAAAAGTCTATATGACAAAAATAGAAAATATCATGAGTACAGTGCGAGAGACATGGTATATATAGAAAACGGCAACAGACTGAATAGGAAAAAGCTAGACCATCTAAGAGTTGGACCTTTCGAAATAATAAAAAAAATATCAAACTCCCTATACAAAATCAAGACTAATAAAAAGAAGTCAGAAACAAGCTTATTCCATATATCAAAACTAATACCAACAGAAGAATGACACAGACAAAGAAGAATGGGTAACATAAAAGTGCCCTGACAAGTCTTACCCTGGGAGGGGGAGATGTAAAGAAAATATACTTTCTTCAATTTGAATTTGCCGCGCTTCTCATGCTCCGCGCGCTTTTGTTTGATGACGGTTAGATGAAGTGACAAAAGAAGTAGAATAGAACACATGTGAAAAATATAGAGATATAAAATTTATAATAATGATTATTAGTGTAAATAGAGAAGCGTAAACTTTAATTGTCGTTTCTTTGTTTACAGGTAAGATTGTAAATAACATACTGTATATAATTGTGAATAAAATTTCCCCTTTGTTTACAGAGAAACATATTTTGGTTTACTTTATCCTAGACAAATAATAACCTTATATATATATATATATATATATATATATATATATATATATATATATATATATATATATATATATATATATATATATATATTTTATATCAGCCAGACCCTCTTGGAAGGGATAAATTAATACCTATAGTGGCATCTAACAGTGGAGCCCAAAAACAAAACTCGTTACAAGGTCACCTATCTAACTGTCAGGCCCCTGGTCCACATGATATAACACGACTATACGAACTATTCATGCTAGAACAAGAATAATTACTGAGATCATAAATAAGTTACTAAGATAATAATAATAAAATACGGCGATATTGAATTATTTTAATCGCAACCTATAACGAATTTTGAATTTATATACATTTTTAAGGCGCCTTTGGCCTCCTGGCGCCTGTGTTCGCTGACACATTCGACACGTGGACTGCGCGCCCCTGCATGTTACTACAATTGCCTCAAGTAATGTAAGAGATACTTGAGTTTTCTTTATCAGCTCTGAATAGTTTTACCGCATCTTTTATTAGCTGTCCACAGAGACAGTAAGTAAACAGTTGTATATTAATTGCAGAACATGTTAATAATAACGATACAATCACGCTCCTAAAGACAAACATTCGGTTAAATGTAGTTTGATTGCAAATTGAATGCCTTATTGTGCTTAAAACTTACAAGTTCTCTTCAATTAACAGGCAAAATAAAGTCATGACGGATAATACTACATTAGTACCTAGCATATGCAAGGTCAGGTAAGAGAAAAAGTATTCGAATTCCTTCAAAAATCTGGAAATGAGACAATCCGCTTACACTGTTTTATTTTTTGCATAATGTGCGAATTCTTTATGATAATAACTCACTCAAGTAACATATTGTGATCTTCTACACAGTTTTGAAGTTTGTCAAAATTTCCTATTATGTCTAAGCTTCCAATTTTAAATTGATCCGACATTTTTAGTGACCAAAAGCTCTCGTCTTTTTGAATCTAAAAGAAGCATACATCTAATCAATATAAGCATGGACGTGTTTAATAATTTGTACTAATAATAATAGTTATTGGTATTTTGCATTTATATGGCTGCTGTAATAATTAAATTTTGAAAAACACTATGATAAGCTTTTTTTTTATTTTAATAAGATCCTAATTAATCGTATACTTACATTTTCAACTAACATACCCAATGGTGTCCAAAGAATAAAAAACAATATTGTCGTCCAGTAATATGTAATTGCCCTTGGATTTGATAATAGTAATTGCGGTTTCTTTTTAGGGAAAATGTATTATCATCATAAATAGCAAATGTTATTTTTTTATTCATGATCGCATCTTGCGGAGAATGTTTTGCGGCGCTTGCTGGACATTTTATTTCTATTAGCGAGTCATTAACCACTAACCCATCAGGAGATGCAGCTAAATAAAATGTATCTGCATCCACAAATAAACCACATTGTTCTACCGTCAATTTAAATTGTTTTTCAAATTGTAGTATTGCAATTGGCTCTTTTTCAATACCGTATTAGTTGCTACATTGCCATGAAAATTTGTATATATTAAATCTTTGACAATAGCTACACAACTTGTACTACTCCTCATTTTGCATATTCTTCCAAAGTTGGACGCTGTTAAACGTTTTGACCTCTCAATATGCCAACGTTGGTTAGAAGCCTGAGTCACCGTTTCCCTTTCTAGGGCGACAACTTCAGCTTGAGTTTTTTTAATTTTATTTAAGAATAAAATTTTTTGTTCTTCAAAAACATCATCAGGCATATCTAACTTAGATTTTGTAGCATTTGGACCATATTCATCATCTGCTTCAAACATTTTTGAAACCCGAGGGCGAGCACAAGTTTTTGGTTTATTCAGATACTCTTTTCTGGCCAACCTTAAATTTCTTATCCTACTCAAATACTTTTGAGTATGCTTGCCAGAGCTTTGATTGGTGATTTCTTTATGAATTACGTCAAGTATATTATTTTCAGAATTCACTGATAAAGCAGCAGCACAGCATCTCATTTCGTAGTTATATCTTTTTGTAAAATTTATTCTTTTTGAGCCAACAAACTTTGCTATACGGAATTATAGTTTTCGGCTGCATTATTGGTCATGTTCAACAATAGGCTTTTAAAATTGAAAACAATTCTATTGATACATACATACATCATATAACCCACATTGTTTCATTTGTGGAATTAAATTTGTTTCATTTGGTTTAGGACCTGCGCAAAAATATCCGATAGTGACACAACTTTTGTGCTCATCAAATACATGACTAGGACCATTTAATAAGTCTCCTTTTAATAAATTCAGCGAATTTATTTATGGCACATTTCGTCTCTGTTTTGCAGCATACTCAACAGCAGTTCGTAGACGACGGATATTTGAACTGAATTCATTTCGCAATGCTACTAAAACAAATTTGCCTGATGAACTATATCGTTTCGTGGCAAGATCTCTCGATTTTGTGCAATAATTTCGTAGAAGATGGTTCGTGCATTTTTTCCACCAAAAAATCATGGACAAATGATCTAGCATCCAGTAATTTTCTATGGACATTACTGTCACCATCTCCTACAAGTTTCGCATATTTAACGCCATGCATGTCTATGCTGTACATAAAGCCTTCGACAATGATGTCACTTTCCATAGCAGTGGAAACACCATCAAAATTCTTGAAACAAGAATATTTAGCTGGAGTTTCACCAATGGTCTGAGCTCTTTTGCATATGCAGCAATATTTATTTCTGACTCCAATAAATAAGATTTTGCCTGTTCGATGTCCAACTATGCATGCCTACAATTTTTAATTTATACATAAACATGGAGCCATAAACAAAAGTATATATTATGTAGCTTACAACTCCAGAAAGTGCATTATAATTAGTTCTATACGACCGTTTGGACCAAGCTCCGTCTGCGACAACAGTTATGAGCGGAATTCCAGACTCATCTATCTCATTATGTCTTTCTGCTAGCCGGAATTCCTCTTTGCCTGCTTGTTCCATAGACTGCCATGCGCTTTTCTTTATTACGTCAAATAACTTATGTTAACACTATAAATCAGCGTGCATGGTAGGTATATCCAATGCAGCAGTGATTTCGGACAGTTGTGACCATCCACCGCCGGAACAAATTATACCAGATACTCAAAGTAAAACACGGCAAAGAAAATGAATTTAGGGCACTTCCAAAATTGGAAAAACAATTAAATATTAAAATTAATAGTTGTGGTCTATTTATTCATAAAAATATAACATTCCTCGGAGCAACACCAGATGGTTTAGTTGACTTAAATTCAATAGTCGAAGTAAAGTGTCCGCTATCGACCTATAATATACTAATAGAAGAAGCTGTTAGAAACAAGAAAGTCAAAATTTTAAAATATGAAAAAGATTCACTAGTTGTAAATAAAAATGATAAATGGTATTATCAAATACAAGGGCAACTAGCAGTCACAGGAAGAGATACTTGTATTTTCGCAATTTGGACAGGAGATAATTACCCCATGACTGTCAAAATAATAAAAAGGGACGATGTATTCTGGAAGGAGCACATGGAAGAAAAATTGGTTAAATTTTATTTAAATTGTGTTCTTTCGGAATTAGTGGATCCACGCTTCACAAGGAATATGCCCATAAGAGATCCAGAATACATCACGGCCGCAAAAAAAAAGAAAAAGGAACCAATTAAGAAAACGGCTAGAAAGAAATTATTTTAAATTATTTTTCCATAAATTAGTGTTCCCATAAATTAGTGTTCCTATATATTAGTGTTCCCAATATAAATATGTTTCTTATAAAGTTGTTTAGCAATGAAGTAATGGTATATTTATTAGCATTGATAATTATTATATTTTATTCTATCGTTGTTTGTACTTTCCTATACGCAGTATTGTAATCATGAAAAAATTCAATCTCGAGTTTTTAACGGAAATATATAAAAATTGTTCAATTGTTCAACAACAACAAAATAGACTTAATATTTAAACACATATTAAAAATTATCAAGATTTATGAAATTTCCAAACAAATTTAAATTCTAACATTTTAACCAAAATGCGCATAAGAAAGTTCAGTGTCGATATGCCAGATATTGTATAATAGTGATTAAATTGATGGTTCTTGTTATTAAGATTATGTACTGAGTTACTGTAATAAATCAAGAGGAAAGCTCGTCCTAACCGAGCTTTTTAAATGAATATTCATTTTATATATATATATATATATATATATATATATATATATATATATATATATATATAATTGTGCATAGATTATATATATATATATATATATATATATATATATATATATATATATATATTATTGTGCATAGATTATATATATATATATATATATATATATATATATATATATATATATATATATATATATATATTATTGTGCATAGATTATATATATATATATATATATATATATATATATATATATATATATATATATATATATATATATATATATATATTTTATATATATATATATATATATATATATATATATATATATATATATATATTATATACTTTACACACTAACTCTTAACGTGCTATAGCAAGGTATCTAATTCATTTGTATATGATAGAGATTGTATAAGTATAATAAACAAACATAACCGGCTTGAAAATGCTCAATTTACTGCAGTCACATAATGTTTTTACTCTGAGTGTACGAGATAGTTCACTCGATTGTTATATAGCTTACGTTCATATCGTTTTCTCATACTATTTTATGCGTCATGCGGACTCGTTCGAATTTTGAATGGATTCGGACGGTTCCGCGATTCGATAACAAGTAGCGTTTTACGGGTCTTGGTAGAGAATCGCCTTAACACTATAAATCAGCGTGCATGGTAGGTATATCCAATGCAGCAGTGATTTCGGACAGTTGTGACCATCCACCGCCGGAACAAATTATACCAGATACTGCTGCAGTATACATATCCAATGTTTTTTTGGGTTGGATCATCAGTACATATTTCCAAAGGCAATCGGCAAACTTTACATTCTAAATAAAATGCTGAATGAAACCCATGTCGAATTTCTTTTAAAATTCGCATGTCAGCAAACGAACATTTAAGCAACTCATGGTGCTTAAAAGACAAGAGCATTTTAAACCAATAACCGATATCAATAATTCTTCTGCCTGATGGGAAAGAGTCTGGTTCTGTACCATGCACCGATGGCTCAGACTCACTATTAAATATTTAAAAAAATTAAGTTATACTTTATTGCATGAGTATCACGATTATCTTCACATTCATTAATAGCAGTGATGTTTTCTGTCGAAATTGGTGTTCTGCAATAATAAAACGCCTATGAAGTATTTCGTACGTTTCGTACTTTTAAATGCAAATATAGACCTAATGATTATTTACCTTGATGATAATATATTCAGCTTCTATCATATTTAGATTTATCGAAGAATCCGAAATATTGTTATGACTACAGCCAGTTTACATAAAATCTTTTGTACTAATGGAATTATTAAAATATAATTAATGGTTTGCCCTAAAACTAGCATATCTAGCGTATATTAATGTTATAATTACTTAGCTTATAAAAATGAAAGTTTAAAAGGTGTTATCAATTTGAGTTGATGCAAATACTATTGTATTTGTACTTTATAAATATCACGTTTTACAAAAAAGATTTAATATTGTAAATTACCATTTTCACTTTCTTATACGCAGTATAAGTAAGTATTGTAATCATGAAAAATTTCGAACTCGAGATTTTAACGGAAATATACGTTTTGACCTTCCCTGAATCGATTACGACTATTTTTGGAATGACGCCCGTCTGTGTTTGTGTGTGTGTCTGTGTGTGTGTGTGTGTTTGTGTGTGTATGTTCTCTACAGCCTAAACGGTTGAAGCTAAAATTATGAAACTTTAAACTTAAGATTTGCATATTTCTGGGATGTGCACCTCCTATTTAAAAAAAAAATATTCAAAGCGGAAGTGCCTGTTTACTCTTGTCATTTTTTGCAGTTTCTGCAATAACTCAAAAATCGTTACAGTTACAGAAAAATTTTATGAACAAAAATTAAAGGTATTTATATTTAGCACAACTTTTGTTCGAATTTTTTTTCCAAAAAGGTTTCAAAATAAATTTCTGCTTATTATATATATTTTTACATAAATCGTATCATCTGCGCCTGTCAATTGTTTAACAAAATAGACTTAAATAATTTGAAGTTTGACATTTAATATTTATTCAAAGAAATATATTTAGTGTAAAGGCAATCTAAAGGTTACAAAAAAAAATTATAAATTAGATAAATAATGAAACTACGATGACAACAACAACAACAATTCACAGCGAAAAGCTGGTTTTATAGTTTTACGTGGCGACACCTAGCGTGAGCCATCTCCGCCACGGCCAACATTGGCGAGTGAATGGGATACGCCCATAAATCAGCGCGACAATTGCAAGCAATTGGCTACTAGTATGCCTTCCGGTCTGCAAGACCTTCCAGCCCCAATAGTGAGGGCGAGACCTGCCTAAATCTCTACTGGCTATGCAGTGTCAGTGCCCGAGCTATAAGCGTGCTCACCCGCTGAAGAGGTCCTTAGACCTCCGGTGATCTGCATTCGTGACCTACTACTGCCACCACGATGATCCTACCCAACCTGGCACCGGACAAGTACGGTGGGGCTCCAGGTCCCGTGGTTCCAGTAGAGTTACTGGTAAAACATTGGATGGGCTGCTTGCAATCCCGACTCCAACTGATCGGCTCAGGTTCGTGGGTTTGCCAAGACCCATAGACTACCCATTGATGGTGAGCAGGGCCGAAGCCCGTTTCACCAAACCATAGGGCCTCCCTGCGAGCAATGTTGCTCCCCAGACGATGAGGTTTAACCCATATGCGTATAAGAAAGTTCGGTGCATGACACTGCAGATGTTTTTATACGCGTTTGTCTAATTTTTTTCATAGAATATGCCTTTCTACGAGTAGATAAACGGGGATCTCGTTTGGTATCTCTTTCACCTTTTGCCATAATTTATATATGCGTTGGTATGACACACAAATTACACGATTTATGAAAAAAGTTCTTTATTCAATACACTTACAAAAATCAACTGTCGTTTGCCCATGAATACTCAATAGGAAATAAAATATTCGCATATTTGGATCAGATTTGTTTAAATATTCATACAAGGTAACCAATATACTTTTACGTAATTACTTTTTTTTTTCCGCCAAAACGGTAACAATGTTTATCATTTTTTTTATATATTGAATCATTTTATTGGAAGTTGGATTGAACTCATTTAGACCGATTAGATATATTTAGAGGGTTGGATAAAACATTATTAGAATTTAAAATAATATAGTGAAGATCACATATCACCAAAGAACCAAAGATTTTCTAGCATAATATGTACGTATAGTTGAATTGCTGGGGACGAAAGGGGGGAATGGCTCCGCCTTGTGCTATCGCGAAACGATAATATTATTGTTTCAAGCAAATTGCTATAGTAGAGACATCTATCCATCATAATTCTTATTAAAAACACCTGCTCGTATATTCGAAATAAAACAATAGTTACGAACGGTAATGCATTTTTTTAAAACATATGCAAGGTTTAGTTGTTAAACTACACTGCTCCGTGAAATTTTTTGTAAAAATGTTCCTTATGTAGGCGTGATAATGCCGTAAAAATAGTATCAATTTGTTAATATTTAGTATTTATATATATTGTTATAATTAAACGTACATTAGATATAAGCCCGGACCCGTATAGAGGCATCCTTTGTGATCATAATCATATTTTTTCAAGTATGATAAAGTAATGTGTATTAGTTACAACCACCATTTTTACTACTTTTATCATTGCGAGTATCGCGCCTTAATTAAAGACATAAAATTTGTTTCTATATAACTATGAAGAATTTATAATATTTCAAAATTTGTGTTCTAATATTACTTTCTGTTCGGTTTTAAATTTTATTTCTTCGGGATTTAATATTTTGCATCTATTTTTAAATAATCATACATTGTGAAAGATTGTTTCAAAGCTTTGTTAATAGAATGATGCATTAATTTCAATTGAAGCGTTAAACATATCCGCCATATTATTTACTAATATAGCGTAATTAATACTTATATATTTGCAATGCGCATTTTTATAACGGATGCAATAGTTCTCATTGTCTACTTGAATGATTCTCGAAACAAAACTTTATATCAACTGCCACAACTCTAATTAAATAATAAATATTAAATTTATAATTTCTAATATTGCTACTTAAGGCGAATGGAAAGAATTTTTTATACAAAAATACGTTTGCTCCGGTGGGCTCACCGTATTGAAAACAAAAACCGTTATATTAACCAGCTAATAATATATTTGGCCGCAATTTTATGTAATCTCAGGACTTAGACATAAATTTCAAGAAGTCATTTATTAAACAGGTTGCACATTTATATTACAGTTAAAACTGTTTCAGATTAAAAATGAAATTTACTAATTTAAGTACACGTTTGTTTTGTGATAATAAATTAATATTGTTTAAGGATTATTTCTGACGTAAGTATAAGATAAAATGTTTTGCGATATCTGTTAAGCATAGCGGTGTTGTTAAACTTGCTGTAATAATTATTGTAGTTGAATCAATCAGAAATGATTTACGAAAGATTAAAGTGGCTTAATTTGATGGGATTGAATCCTAAAAATCAAACATTATTACGTATTTGTATTGCTCGTTTTTCGATAGTAATTATTATTGTTGAAATTTGCTTCCAAATTATATTTTTATGTACGACTGAATACAAAAGTTTGAGTAATATCATTATAGATATCGTCACGCTGACTGGAAATTGGCAAGTAAGTTGTTTATGAACTGCCATTCATATTACATGTGACATAATATTTCTATTTTAAATGTAAACGTAACATTTGAAAATTTCTTTATAATCAATTTTATAAATGTGATATTTAACATATGATTAATTTGCAGGTATTTTACAAAATATATACTTGCCATAGCAAAACTAAGATACTTCTTATTATGGTAGACACACTTTTCAATAAATTTTGGACAACGGAGTCGATGACAAAGGAGCAAAATGAAAAAATTGAACATAATATTCGCCTTACAGTCACGTCTGCTTACGTTTTCAACTATTCAGTAATATTTACTGAACTAATTTATTTTATGACGTATTTTAAAAACGATTATAATTTGCCCCTGAATATCTGGGTACCAAATAAGGAAATTTTTAGAAACGTCGCCAAATTATGAAATAATATTTGTTATGCAATCTACCGTCATGAATTTTGTTGTTCTATCATTCTTTATAGAAATAGATATGGTGTTTGTCGTGATGGTGAGTATGGTACTATCTCAATTTAAAATATTGAGATACTCCCTTAAACAAGTTCTATTTACACTGTATGCTACCAGAGTTAATAGACCCGCGACATACTAGTGGCCTGGATATTCGGAATCCCGAATACAGAAACTTAAAAAAAATCTATGTTGCCGTCTAATTTACTTATAAAATTAGAGAATATTGACGCACAACGCAACGTTGTTAGTGCTGTACTAGTTATAATTTGGAAGGGGATATGTCGCGTAACTACAATACTGTTTGTGGTTGAAGTGGGGCAGCGGAGAGCAGCGTTTGGGACTGCCACTTTGCATCCTCGCCCTTTACACTTGTAACAACGTAGATACCTAGGGATTGCAAGTATCGCGCTTTAAGAGTGTTATTTACCTAAATTTTATTTAGATTTTGGGCTACCATTAACCCATCTGACAATTATGCTACGCGGGTAAACTGAAACCTTTAAAACATATTCTTAATATACTTCTTATGCTGAATGTACAGTATCGGACAAAAATGGAACGACGTTCCCTATTTGTTCTAAGAATTGCTTACTTTGTAAACGATAAGATATTTGGAAAATAAATTCATACACGTATTGTTACGCACTTTCGTGTGTTCTACTCCTCTTATAAGTATTATAATATATTTTATAATTGTGCAACGAATAATTTTGAGTTTAAATTGTGAGAATATTGTGAAGTATGGGAAACTTTACCAAATTTGGTAGAATTTCCGTAGGAGGACGTAAAAAAAGAAGAGGTGTAGCCGGGACTAAAGCCCTAGAATTGTATAAAAGAAGGTAAATGTTTATTAATATTGTATGAACAACAAAAATAATATATATAATATACTATGTAAGAAACGTTATTATAGTTGTACTTTTTACTTTCTTATACGCAGTATAAGTAAGTATTGTAATCATGAAAAATTTCGATCTCGAGATTTCAATGGAAATATACGTTTTGACCTTCCCTGAATCGATTCCAACTATTTTTGGAATGACGTCTGTCTGTGTGTGTGTGTGTGTGTGTGTATGTTCTCTACAGCCTAAACGATTGAAGCTAAAATTATGAAACTTTAAACTTAAGATTTACATATGCCTGGGGTGTGCACCTCCAATTTTTGAAAAAAATATTCAAACCGGAAGTGCCTATTTACCCTAGTCATTTTTGGCAGTTTCTGCAATTACTCAAAAATGGTTACAGTTACAGAAAATTGTATGAACAAAAATTAAAGGTATTCATATTTAGCACGACTTTTGTATGAATCTTTTTTCCAAAAAAAGTACTGGTTTCAAAATAAATTTCTGCCTATTATATATATTTTTACATAAATCGTATCATCTGCGCCTGTCAATTGTTTAACAAAATAGACGTAAATAATTTAAAGTTTGACATTTAATATATATTCTAAGAAATATATTTAGTATAAAAGCGATCTAAAGGTTAGAACAAATATTATAAATTAGAAAAATAATGAAACTACGAAGTGGTTTAACCCATATGCGTATAAGAAAGTTCGGTGCATGACACTGCAGATGTTTTAGTTTCAACAAATGATATTATTTTCTTGGGGACGCCATTTTGAATTCATTACAATGAACTATTTGAATTTCTTACGCTATTTTATTATTAAAATGCAAGTTTTACCATATTTAAATTAACAACTTAAATATTATCAGTAATATTTTATTAATGATTTATTAATTAATAACATTTGATTTGAGGTCTTATTAGCTTTATTAACTTAAGAACTGAATTGCATATTGGTGTTCTAATCGATTAACTTACCAATTTGTAGTACTTTTGAGTCGTCTAGTATGTTTATAAGTCGAACCAGATTTCGGTTGCACTTAAGGCCGGATAGTGCATTTTCGGTTAACAAGAACAGATGTAAAACACTTGAATCCTGATTGTAATTTTTGTTTATATTATTTTTTTATTATATTATTTTATTATTTCTGAACAAAGATGCCACAAATTAGTCAAAGTTGAACAACTCCAAAAAGGCATTACCATTTAGAAAAGTGTCCACCGGGATGAATTACTAAAAATGGCAGTAATTTGAAGAACGAGGAATTCTCGGCGTTGTTCTGCCACAAATCAAAACAAAAGTTTAATTTGCTTCTATTCTATTTTTAACTTACGTGCCTGGACATTTTTCTGATTTTTACTCTCTCATACGCAGTATAAGTATTGTAATCATGAAAAATTTCGATCTCGAGATTTTAACGGAAATACACGTTTCGACCTTCTCTGAATCGAGTCCGACTAGTTTTGGAATGACGTCCGTCTGTGTGTATGTGAGCGCTCTACAGCCCAAACGGCTAAAAGTAAAATTATGAAACTGAAGATTTTTATACGCCTGGCAAGAAAACCTTCTATTTTTGAAAACAATATTCAAACCGGAAGTGCACGTTTACTCTAGTCATTTTTTGCGGTTTCTGCAATTACTCAAAAATGGTTGCACTTACAGAAAAATTGTTAAGATAAAAATTAATGATATTAATACTTCGTATAACTTTTGTTTGAATTTTTTTTTTTCAAAAAAGGTACCGGAAACAAGAAAATGGTTATTGAAATTTGTTCTTCTTATAATTATTTAAACATAAATAGTATAAACTGTGCCTGTCAATTTTTTAATAGAAAAACAAAAAATTAAAC
The DNA here is from genome assembly GCA_944039245.1 of Nebria salina. Lineage (NCBI taxonomy): Eukaryota > Metazoa > Arthropoda > Insecta > Coleoptera > Carabidae > Nebria > Nebria salina. The sequence goes on from OX063285.1 coordinate 3,517,998, forward strand.
AATTTGGAGTGTGACATTTAATATTTATTCTAAGAAATAAGTTAGTGAAAAGGAGTTCCAAAGGTTAGTAAAATATTATAAATTAGTCTAAATATGATCTAACCGAAATGCGTATTAGAAAGTTCAGTGCAGATGTTTTTAATTTGTTTTATAAATTGCTGCAGCTAGTAGAAGAAGACGGTTACATCATCGTTTATTTTATCAGACGTGGATTCCTACATTGATGAACCAGCTTATAAAAATATGTAAAACAAATTTTAATCATGTAATACCAGCCCTATTTAATTTTAAATCACCGGATACCATAAACTTCCAGGGGGTCTCCTCTTTCACCTCTGTTTGCAGAGATTTACATTTACGGAGAGGCACCTAAACATTGTAAATTTAACCTAAACATAAATATGTATACATGGACCAACTTTATTGCTCCTAAAGAAGGCCAAAAGGTCGAAATGATCGTTAAAAATAATAAACAAATGTGAAACTATCCAAGTGTTTTATTTCAAATTTTATCAAAATTATGTTTCACCGAGTGCCCACCTACCTATCAATTAATAATACTATATATAAGTTAATTAATTTTGACGACGTCGAACTCGTGATATACGCCACGCGTTCGGTTCCTCATATTTGTTGTCCAACGGCTCTAATCTCTGGTTCTTCTTAAATTTACTCAACTTGGAAGGATCGGAGAACTTGAAGAACGCAGGCGCAAACTCCACCAGCCACTTGGAGTCAATGGTGGTCACCTCGCGCATGTACTCTTTCGTAGTCTGCACCAGCTCGTGATAAATTACCCTGAAATAAGAATGTTTAGAAAATGTGTGTCAAATCGATTATTATTTATCGTCATCTACCATTCCGGTTGTCGGTTGAATAGTGCACTGGACGGGTGGATGTATACCACTTGGCTGTCCACTAGGGTGCGGTATCCTTCCTGGGGGTCTTTCTTGGCCACGTTCCGGAAAAAGCCAGAGCACACCGCTTTTTGAACGCGTACCGGATTTTTCACCGCGGCAACTACATCCAGTTGAAATCTAATGAAGAACAAGAATTAAAAAAAAACATTTACATACTAATTCATGAACCACGCACATATTACCATCTGTTTCATCATTACCGATCCATAATGCCCAATAATTGCTTTCGCACATCCTGTGCCCGTTTCAACGTTGGAATTTGCACGAAATTCTCATAACACCACGCGTTACTGAACTTGTTGTTCTTCCAACTATTATAAACCGCTAACAGAGTCAAGTGATCACCTTCTGCTTGATTGAATTTCGCCTTCTTCTGATCCGCCAACGCTTGCTTGTCTTTGGGACGATAAAAGATATTCTGCACACTCAGCATGCTTACCACTGTCAGTATTTCGTCACTGCATTGCAGCGCCACCGACATAATTAACATTTTTGATAGATTTGGTTCCAACGGGAACTCGGCCATGCGGCGACCGAGTGTAACAGGAAAGTCACCGCGTCTGAGTCATATCTCAGATCTCGAGGGACAAACGATAGTTGGTATCAGTTACGCTCATTACTTACGATAGGAATTGTTTTACTATGTATCCTATGACTCACACTAAAAGCAAAATATGTTGTTAATACAATTTGGGGTTCAGGGTGCAGAGTATGATTCTCGATGTTTACCTGCACTTTGAATCATCTCCGTCGTATCGAAAAGATATAGAATTTATCAGAGATATACAGGGAGTCTTTCGCAAACTGCGGAGCAGAGAAGTCTTCGCTTGCGTGGGTTTTTAAAGTCAGATTTTATTAGTTATTGAGTTGAGAGTAACAAGTTAAAGTCTTGAGCTAAGTAGAGTTCTTTGCAATAGCGTGAGTCATGGGTGAGTAACTGTAGCATTATTTTTTACATTAGATAATCTCATTATTTACTACTAAACCTCTTAATTAATTGTTCTATATATATTCTTATTGTTTTCTTTGATTATCATAAATATTAAATAACCGAATATGTTAACCACACTGGAAATTTCTTTAAACCTAGTATTCCGTTGCATCTCCACTAAAGACGAACCTAGTTAGAGTCTAAATAAAGAATAAACTTTTACACGAGCTTTGCTTGTGCTTGTGAAATTGGTGTTACCACCAATGAATCCATTCCAGTTTTAGAATTGTAGACCTTCTCCTTAACAAAACCGGGGTCCACCACGTAGTAGATGCCATCAATAGTCAAAGATGTCTCAGCGATATTTGTCGCAATAACAACTTTGCGGCTTACTGGGGGTGCTGGTTCGAAAATGCGCGTCTGCATCTCGCTGGGGAGGGCGGAATACACTGGTAGTATGATCAGTTCAGGTACATCGGACCCCAGAGACTTCATTCGTTCATAAAGTATTTCGCAGGCGGTATCAATCTCCTCTTGTCCCGTTAGAAACAACAAAATATCCCCCGGAGGCTCTCGCAAATGAATCTGCATCACTGTCATTAAACTAGCGTCCAAATCATCCGTTTCTGGTTCTTTTGTGTAGAGCACTTCGACTGGAAACGTCCGTCCGGGAATTGTAAAGATAGGCGCTTCGAAGAAGTACTGAGAGAACTTGACCGTATCTAACGTGGCCGACGCAATGATCAACTTCAACTCGGGTCGCTTTTGCACGGCTTGTTTGAGCAACCCGAACAGAACATCGGTGTTAATTGTGCGCTCGTGCGCCTCGTCCAACATAATCACCGAATAGCCCTTCAGATCCAAGTCAATTAAACACTTGTGCAACAACATGCCTTCCGTCATGTACTTGATGACCGTTTCCGGGCTGGTGCAGTCCTCAAACCGGATGGTGTAGCCCACCTCTTGGCCGAGACGGCATCCGAACTCTTCGGCGACGCGTTTCGCGACGCACATTGCTGCGACTCGTCTGGGTTGGGTACATCCGATCTTACCACGCGCCGTGAACCCAAAATCCGCTAGATATTGGGTAATCTGGGTAGTCTTACCTGAGCCTGTTTCACCGATTACGATTAGGATTTGGTTATTTGTTACAGCCTAGAGAACATTCATTCATTCGTTTATTTATTTATAAGCTCAAAGCAAAATATATTTAGTAATAATAATAATACTACCAACCTAAGTGAGTTCATCTTGTAGTTTATAGATCGTCGCTGTTCCAGGATGCTCAAATTGGTTATTTTACCGAAAAAGGACTTTTTCCCTCCAATCACATGTTTCTTCCACTCTGGTAGGTCTTGCGTTTGAAGCCCGACGCCACGCATATTAGCTGCGAGTGTCCTACTGTCCGCTAATCACAGTCAATAAGTAAATTATAAAATTCGTTATTTGTTTGTTTATTACCTTCTGGTAGAGGATCGATCCAATTTTTATTTAAACCTGTGGGTACTGAATTTAACTCCTGTGCACGTTGGATCCTCTTCTGTTCACGGCGCTCCTTTGCCAGGGCGGATTGCATCATGGCAGCTTGTGCCAGTGATCCATCGCACAGTGGTCCGAAACTACAAAAAGTGTGACAAAAGTCGAAAAATGTAAGTCGTAATTTTAAATGTAGTACTATGGGATATCGTTAGGAAGGAGCTATTGTATACAATGGAGAAAAAAAAAATCGCCAAAAATCTTAATACATTAGCTATACGTCATCGCAAAGTAACCGGTTACACTAGAAATTTTATACGCACTAGGTGCATCGTTTATTGACATATCGTTAAGTGCTCATAACTTTTTATCTTGTTTTTAATTTGCAATTCGGTTTGGTGATGGACATTCCTGGTGGTATGTATATCATTTACATACATAACATTGCCCAATATTTATATCTGCCATGTATAAACAATAACGTTAAAAATGGTAGTGAAGACAAATGTAAACATAAACAGTTGTTTACTTAATTTAAAAAAAAGTTGTGATCCCCTGAGATCCTGTGATATGAAAGTAATAATAATATAGCTTGGAGTATTCTTTAACTATTATCGTAAAGATTACCTGCCTTTTCGTGCCGCAAACATGGATACGAGGTTTATTTTACAAGATAATCGTATATGAGGATCTTTACGTACTAAATCGAAAAATAATTCACGTTTTAAATTTTTTTTTTAAAAAACCTATTGCAGTAATTAAAAAAAAAAATTTTGCACATTTTTATACAACTTATTGAAAACTTAAAAAAAAAATATTTTTAGCCAATTCTGATTCATCCAGGCGGCGGCAGATGACGTCTTCTAAAAGTTGTTTTTTAGACTGTCGTATATTTTTGAAGCTTCCTGGAAAAGATAAAGTGAAAATTCTTGATGGGTTATAATTTTAAGACCTTTTCCCTCGGGGAGAATTAAAAAAAAAATCCAAATTTCTCTTTTTTTCTCGTATATATGGGAATTTTTACTTTCTTATACTTCTAATCTCGAGATTTCAACGGAAATATACGTTTTGACCTTCCCTGAATCGATTGAAACTATTTTTGGAATGACGTCTGTCTATGTGTGTGTGTGTGTGTGTGTGTGTGTGTATGTGTGTATGTGTGTGTGTATGTGTGTGTGTATGTGTGTGTGTGTGTGTGTGTATGCGTTCTACAGCCTAAACGACTAAAGGTAAAATTTTAAAAGTTTAAACTTAAGATTCGTATATGCCTCGCATGTGCACCTCCTATTTTTGAATAAAATATTTAGACCGGAAATGCCTGTTTACTCTAGTCAACTGGCACAACTTTTGTTTGAATTTTTTACCAAAAAGAGTACTGGCTTCAAAATAAATTTCTGCTTATTATATATATTTTTACATAAATCGTATCACCTGCGCCTGTCAATTGTTTAACAAAATAGACTTAAATAATTTGAAGTTGGGCATTTAATATTTATTCTTAGAAATATATTTAGTGTAAAAGCGATCTGCAGGTTAGAAAAAAGATTATAAATTTGCAGAAACTTTGATATCGTTTAACACAAATGCTTATAAATTTACCTACGCAATTTCATTCAGGTTAAATAACTGCTTCTTTATATCAAATTCTAAATAAGCGAACCTTAATACACCCTAATACCTATTTTCTTAAAGAAGTTATAAACTTTTTTCACTTACATGTCCGCCATATTAGATCCGCCATTTTTTTCCCAAAAAAATATCAAAATTATAATCAACAACCACAATAACTTACGTCTGCTGAATTTCAATACTCTCGAAAAATTCTTAGACTTTTGTCACACTTTTTGTAGTTTCGGACCACTGTGCATCGGGGTTTTTGACGATTCGCACAGGGCTCAAATCGTGAAGGGCACGTGCGTGGCCCAGCAGGAAGGGCGGTTCATCCTCCACTAGTTCAATTTCGATGTCAGCCTCACCATCTTCGTCTTTCGGGAGAAGTCCAGTCTCATCATCAAAATCAGGCAGCTCTGATTTATCGATACACCCAGAGGAAATCATCTATCATATAAATATGAATCTTAATAATAATAAAAATTAAAACGTTAAAATCTCGCCAACCTGTTTAATTTCCCAGTGTTCCGGACTACCAATTCGGTGCAATCTCTTCTGACTGACATCCTCTTCTTTTTCTCCAGTTACTACATCGGAGTTTTACTAACGCTCTGGAACCAGCCCCACCTTGAGGTCGATCAGGGTTACGGCCAGCGTGTTCAGACATCTGCGTTGGTAGGTGAGCGTGTAAAGCGGGATTCAGATCCCGACCAGAATCCTGGCACACGTCTTTCAGCGACAAAGACACCTTTTGCCCAGTTACCGAAAGGACTTTCACCTTGACGCGCTGTCCCCGTGACACTACGTCACTCACAGTCGTAACGCGGCCTTCCGCTTGCAACTGGGAGACGTGTACGAGGCCCTCCCAACGCCGCCGCAATCCGTCTAATTGTACAAAACAACCGAACGGCACAATATTGGCGACTTTTCCATTACAGATCTATAAACGATCAAGCAACAAAAGCACACATGTTTCATTTGTTTTTTAGTTTAAAAAAATATTATTATTATTATTTCGATTCCGTTTTTTAGAATACTCACTTTTCCCGGTTCAGGATCTTCCATCAAGTCCTCAACATGTTCCGCACTTTCCGGCCTTTTCTTTACTTGTCGATCTCGGCTCCTACTACGATCTCTAGATACTCTCGATGACTTACGTGTACCTTCTTTAGATCTTCGTCGCTGGCGATCTTGACTGCGTTCTCGTCGCTGATCAACACGATCTCGGTCCCTGCGTCCATCGATGCTTCTTTTCCGAGTCCTAACCGAGTTTCTACGCCTATCTTTGCTCCGTTCGCGACTTATACTACGTTTTCGAACTACATGTTTTCGCGCAAGTGCTTCTTCTTTAACCATTTTCAGATCTCAATACTACTGGAAGGCGCGAGTGGTTCCAACTCGGCCATCGCCTCGTCTACCACCTTGTCTTTAGTGTCTTGATCGGTTATAGACGCTAGTTCAGGTTTCATCTACAACAAATGTAAATATAATACTTAAAAATTCTTCCGTGGCCCCCATCAACTTACTTCCGGATCCCCTTGTTTCTTTTGTAATTCCTTCTGTGCTTCGTTTGGAATAGCTAAGCCAGGAAACTTGAACGACAACACGTCCGTATGTTTCCGATGTGAATGTGTTGTATTTGAATCAGGAATTCGGATCGGTTTCATGTGTTGAATGATTCGAAGTAAATTTGCAATGAACGAGTAGGAAAATTCAGCTCCATTTTCAAGGACAACTTTCTTAAAATCATCATACGTATTGTGTTCCTCGGACAGATCGATTATAAATTCGGCTAGAAAGACAATTAATAGTTTTGTTAAGTTCACTTAATCTATCATTCATTCTAACCTAAATCTTTGTCGTTGAGGCCAGAATGGTTTTCTAATTCAGTGCATATTTTCCAAACTAGTGACAAATGCTCGAGTTTCACAACTTCATCCATTTTCGTACAAGATTTGTTAAATGATTTTTAATAATAAAATTATTGTTAACGTTTCGAAATGTCAAAATCAAAGGTCAAAATCGCAATGTATTTTTAAAAGCTGTCAGCGGACAGTAGATGCTACACGATCAATGTTTAATTTAAAATTGTTCTAAATATACTACAATGAGCAATTTTAACTGAATTGCAATCAGAAATATGTAACTAGTAAATAAATAATAATTCATTCCAATTAAAAATGCTTGAAATAGTCGAAAATTCATTTTTACCTAATTATTTTACGTAATTGTAACTAATGTAAGCATCACACATATGCATGATGGCTGCCAGTGGACAGTAGATGTTACATGATTGGATCGCGGTAACCACGGTTAGATTTTGAGCAACTGATTCGATTATTTTGTGGTTACTTTTACCTGACCTCCGCAACATCACTTGTTTGCCGGTTATATTGGCGTACGTCAATACGGTCAATACTAAAATTGGGCTCAGGCCATACATATAACATTAATGATTTAATTGTAAACTTTTTTTTATCAGATTTCTATGAGAAAATTTGTAGAATTTTTAAGTGTTGAATGAATTAAGCATATATATATATATATATATATATATATATATATATATATATATATATATATATATATATATATATATATATATATTTATATATATATATTTATATAAATAAATATATATATATATATATATATATATATATATATATATTTATATACATATATATATATTTATATAAATAAATAAATATATATATCGAAATTGAACTAGTGGAGGATGAACCGCCCTTCCTGCTGGGCCACGCACGTGCCCTTCACGATTTGAGCCCTGTGCGAATCGTCAAAAACCCCGATGGATCACTGGCACAAGCTGCCATGATGCAATCCGACCTGGCAAAGGAGCGCCGTGAACAGAAGAGGATCCAACGTGCACAGGAGTTAAATTCAGTACCCACAGGTTTAAATAAAAATTGGATCGATCCTCTACCAGAAGGTAATAAACAAACAAATAACGAATTTTATAATTTACTTATTGACTGTGATTAGCGGACAGTAGGACACTCGCAGCTAATATGCGTGGCGTCGGGCTTCAAACGCAAGACCTACCAGAGTGGAAGAAACATGTGATTGGAGGGAAAAAGTCCTCTTTCGGTAAAAAAACCAATTTGAGCATCCTGGAACAGCGACGATCTATAAACTACAAGATGAACTCACTTAGGTTTGTAGTATTATTATTATTACTAAATATATTTTGCTTTGAGCTTATAAATAAATAAACGAATGAATGAATGTTCTCTAGGCTGTAACAAATAACCAAATCCTAATCGTAATCGGTGAAACAGGCTCAGGTAAGACTACCCAGATCACCCAATATCTAGCGGATTTTGGGTTCACGGCGCGTGGTAAGATCGGATGTACCCAACCCAGACGAGTCGCAGCAATGTCCGTCGCGAAACGCGTCGCCGAAGAGTTCGGATGCAGTCTCGGCCAAGAGGTGGGCTACACCATCCGGTTTGAGGACTGCACCAGCCCGGAAACGGTCATCAAGTACATGACGGAAGGCATGTTGTTGCACAAGTGTTTAATTGACTTGGATCTGAAGGGCTATTCGGTGATTATGTTGGACGAGGCGCACGAGCGCACAATTAACACCGATGTTCTGTTCGGGTTGCTCAAACAAGCCGTGCAAAAGCGACCCGAGTTGAAGTTGATCATTGCGTCGGCCACGTTAGATACGGTCAAGTTCTCTCAGTACTTCTTCGAAGCGCCTATCTTTACAATTCCCGGACGGACGTTTCCAGTCGAAGTGCTCTACACAAAAGAACCAGAAACGGATGATTTGGACGCTAGTTTAATGACAGTGATGCAGATTCATTTGCGAGAGCCTCCGGGGGATATTTTGTTGTTTCTAACGGGACAAGAGGAGATTGATACCGCCTGCGAAATACTTTATGAACGAATGAAGTCTCTGGGGTCCGATGTACCTGAACTGATCATACTACCAGTGTATTCCGCCCTCCCCAGCGAGATGCAGACGCGCATTTTCGAACCAGCACCCCCAGTAAGCCGCAAAGTTGTTATTGCGACAAATATCGCTGAGACATCTTTGACTATTGATGGCATCTACTACGTGGTGGACCCCGGTTTTGTTAAGGAGAAGGTCTACAATTCTAAAACTGGAATGGATTCATTGGTGGTAACACCAATTTCACAAGCACAAGCAAAGCTCGTGTAAAAGTTTATTCTTTATTTAGACTCTAACTAGGTTCGTCTTTAGTGGAGATGCAACGGAATACTAGGTTTAAAGAAATTTCCAGTGTGGTTAACATATTCGGTTATTTAATATTTATGATAATCAAAGAAAACAATAAGAATATATATAGAACAATTAATTAAGAGGTTTAGTAGTAAATAATGAGATTATCTAATGTAAAAAATAATGCTACAGTTACTCACCCATGAATCACGCTATTGCAAAGAACTCTACTTAGCTCAAGACTTTAACTTGTTACTCTCAACTCAATAACTAATAAAATCTGACTTTAAAAACCCACGCAAGCGAAGACTTCTCTGCTCCGCAGTTTGCGAAAGACTCCCTGTATATCTCTGATAAATTCTATATCTTTTCGATACGACGGAGATGATTCAAAGTGCAGGTAAACATCGAGAATCATACTCTGCACCCTGAACCCCAAATTGTATTAACAACATATTTTGCTTTTAGTGTGAGTCATAGGATACATAGTAAAACAATTCCTATCGTAAGTAATGAGCGTAACTGATACCAACTATCGTTTGTCCCTCGAGATCTGAGATATGACTCAGACGCGGTGACTTTCCTGTTACACTCGGTCGCCGCATGGCCGAGTTCCCGTTGGAACCAAATCTATCAAAAATGTTAATTATGTCGGTGGCGCTGCAATGCAGTGACGAAATACTGACAGTGGTAAGCATGCTGAGTGTGCAGAATATCTTTTATCGTCCCAAAGACAAGCAAGCGTTGGCGGATCAGAAGAAGGCGAAATTCAATCAAGCAGAAGGTGATCACTTGACTCTGTTAGCGGTTTATAATAGTTGGAAGAACAACAAGTTCAGTAACGCGTGGTGTTATGAGAATTTCGTGCAAATTCCAACGTTGAAACGGGCACAGGATGTGCGAAAGCAATTATTGGGCATTATGGATCGGTAATGATGAAACAGATGGTAATATGTGCGTGGTTCATGAATTAGTATGTAAATGTTTTTTTTTAATTCTTGTTCTTCATTAGATTTCAACTGGATGTAGTTGCCGCGGTGAAAAATCCGGTACGCGTTCAAAAAGCGGTGTGCTCTGGCTTTTTCCGGAACGTGGCCAAGAAAGACCCCCAGGAAGGATACCGCACCCTAGTGGACAGCCAAGTGGTATACATCCACCCGTCCAGTGCACTATTCAACCGACAACCGGAATGGTAGATGACGATAAATAATAATCGATTTGACACACATTTTCTAAACATTCTTATTTCAGGGTAATTTATCACGAGCTGGTGCAGACTACGAAAGAGTACATGCGCGAGGTGACCACCATTGACTCCAAGTGGCTGGTGGAGTTTGCGCCTGCGTTCTTCAAGTTCTCCGATCCTTCCAAGTTGAGTAAATTTAAGAAGAACCAGAGATTAGAGCCGTTGGACAACAAATATGAGGAACCGAACGCGTGGCGTATATCACGAGTTCGACGTCGTCAAAATTAATTAACTTATATATAGTATTATTAATTGATAGGTAGGTGGGCACTCGGTGAAACATAATTTTGATAAAATTTGAAATAAAACACTTGGATAGTTTCACATTTGTTTATTATTTTTAACGATCATTTCGACCTTTTGGCCTTCTTTAGGAGCAATAAAGTTGGTCCATGTATACATATTTATGTTTAGGTTAAATTTACAATGTTTAGGTGCCTCTCCGTAAATGTAAATCTCTGCAAACAGAGGTGAAAGAGGAGACCCCCTGGAAGTTTATGGTATCCGGTGATTTAAAATTAAATAGGGCTGGTATTACATGATTAAAATTTGTTTTACATATTTTTATAAGCTGGTTCATCAATGTAGGAATCCACGTCTGATAAAATAAACGATGATGTAACCGTCTTCTTCTACTAGCTGCAGCAATTTATAAAACAAATTAAAAACATCTGCACTGAACTTTCTAATACGCATTTCGGTTAGATCATATTTAGACTAATTTATAATATTTTACTAACCTTTGGAACTCCTTTTCACTAACTTATTTCTTAGAATAAATATTAAATGTCACACTCCAAATTGTTTAATTTTTTGTTTTTCTATTAAAAAATTGACAGGCACAGTTTATACTATTTATGTTTAAATAATTATAAGAAGAACAAATTTCAATAACCATTTTCTTGTTTCCGGTACCTTTTTTGAAAAAAAAAAATTCAAACAAAAGTTATACGAAGTATTAATATCATTAATTTTTATCTTAACAATTTTTCTGTAAGTGCAACCATTTTTGAGTAATTGCAGAAACCGCAAAAAATGACTAGAGTAAACGTGCACTTCCGGTTTGAATATTGTTTTCAAAAATAGAAGGTTTTCTTGCCAGGCGTATAAAAATCTTCAGTTTCATAATTTTACTTTTAGCCGTTTGGGCTGTAGAGCGCTCACATACACACAGACGGACGTCATTCCAAAACTAGTCGGACTCGATTCAGAGAAGGTCGAAACGTGTATTTCCGTTAAAATCTCGAGATCGAAATTTTTCATGATTACAATACTTATACTGCGTATGAGAGAGTAAAAATCAGAAAAATGTCCAGGCACGTAAGTTAAAAATAGAATAGAAGCAAATTAAACTTTTGTTTTGATTTGTGGCAGAACAACGCCGAGAATTCCTCGTTCTTCAAATTACTGCCATTTTTAGTAATTCATCCCGGTGGACACTTTTCTAAATGGTAATGCCTTTTTGGAGTTGTTCAACTTTGACTAATTTGTGGCATCTTTGTTCAGAAATAATAAAATAATATAATAAAAAAATAATATAAACAAAAATTACAATCAGGATTCAAGTGTTTTACATCTGTTCTTGTTAACCGAAAATGCACTATCCGGCCTTAAGTGCAACCGAAATCTGGTTCGACTTATAAACATACTAGACGACTCAAAAGTACTACAAATTGGTAAGTTAATCGATTAGAACACCAATATGCAATTCAGTTCTTAAGTTAATAAAGCTAATAAGACCTCAAATCAAATGTTATTAATTAATAAATCATTAATAAAATATTACTGATAATATTTAAGTTGTTAATTTAAATATGGTAAAACTTGCATTTTAATAATAAAATAGCGTAAGAAATTCAAATAGTTCATTGTAATGAATTCGAAATGGCGTCCCCAAGAAAATAATATCATTTGTTGAAACTAAAACATCTGCAGTGTCATGCACCGAACTTTCTTATACGCATATGGGTTAAACCACTTCGTAGTTTCATTATTTTTCTAATTTATAATATTTGTTCTAACCTTTAGATCGCTTTTATACTAAATATATTTCTTAGAATATATATTAAATGTCAAACTTTAAATTATTTACGTCTATTTTGTTAAACAATTGACAGGCGCAGATGATACGATTTATGTAAAAATATATATAATAGGCAGAAATTTATTTTGAAACCAGTACTTTTTTTGGAAAAAAGATTCATACAAAAGTCGTGCTAAATATGAATACCTTTAATTTTTGTTCATACAATTTTCTGTAACTGTAACCATTTTTGAGTAATTGCAGAAACTGCCAAAAATGACTAGGGTAAATAGGCACTTCCGGTTTGAATATTTTTTTCAAAAATTGGAGGTGCACACCCCAGGCATATGTAAATCTTAAGTTTAAAGTTTCATAATTTTAGCTTCAATCGTTTAGGCTGTAGAGAACATACACACACACACACACACACACAGACAGACGTCATTCCAAAAATAGTTGGAATCGATTCAGGGAAGGTCAAAACGTATATTTCCATTGAAATCTCGAGATCGAAATTTTTCATGATTACAATACTTACTTATACTGCGTATAAGAAAGTAAAAAGTACAACTATAATAACGTTTCTTACATAGTATATTATATATATTATTTTTGTTGTTCATACAATATTAATAAACATTTACCTTCTTTTATACAATTCTAGGGCTTTAGTCCCGGCTACACCTCTTCTTTTTTTACGTCCTCCTACGGAAATTCTACCAAATTTGGTAAAGTTTCCCATACTTCACAATATTCTCACAATTTAAACTCAAAATTATTCGTTGCACAATTATAAAATATATTATAATACTTATAAGAGGAGTAGAACACACGAAAGTGCGTAACAATACGTGTATGAATTTATTTTCCAAATATCTTATCGTTTACAAAGTAAGCAATTCTTAGAACAAATAGGGAACGTCGTTCCATTTTTGTCCGATACTGTACATTCAGCATAAGAAGTATATTAAGAATATGTTTTAAAGGTTTCAGTTTACCCGCGTAGCATAATTGTCAGATGGGTTAATGGTAGCCCAAAATCTAAATAAAATTTAGGTAAATAACACTCTTAAAGCGCGATACTTGCAATCCCTAGGTATCTACGTTGTTACAAGTGTAAAGGGCGAGGATGCAAAGTGGCAGTCCCAAACGCTGCTCTCCGCTGCCCCACTTCAACCACAAACAGTATTGTAGTTACGCGACATATCCCCTTCCAAATTATAACTAGTACAGCACTAACAACGTTGCGTTGTGCGTCAATATTCTCTAATTTTATAAGTAAATTAGACGGCAACATAGATTTTTTTTAAGTTTCTGTATTCGGGATTCCGAATATCCAGGCCACTAGTATGTCGCGGGTCTATTAACTCTGGTAGCATACAGTGTAAATAGAACTTGTTTAAGGGAGTATCTCAATATTTTAAATTGAGATAGTACCATACTCACCATCACGACAAACACCATATCTATTTCTATAAAGAATGATAGAACAACAAAATTCATGACGGTAGATTGCATAACAAATATTATTTCATAATTTGGCGACGTTTCTAAAAATTTCCTTATTTGGTACCCAGATATTCAGGGGCAAATTATAATCGTTTTTAAAATACGTCATAAAATAAATTAGTTCAGTAAATATTACTGAATAGTTGAAAACGTAAGCAGACGTGACTGTAAGGCGAATATTATGTTCAATTTTTTCATTTTGCTCCTTTGTCATCGACTCCGTTGTCCAAAATTTATTGAAAAGTGTGTCTACCATAATAAGAAGTATCTTAGTTTTGCTATGGCAAGTATATATTTTGTAAAATACCTGCAAATTAATCATATGTTAAATATCACATTTATAAAATTGATTATAAAGAAATTTTCAAATGTTACGTTTACATTTAAAATAGAAATATTATGTCACATGTAATATGAATGGCAGTTCATAAACAACTTACTTGCCAATTTCCAGTCAGCGTGACGATATCTATAATGATATTACTCAAACTTTTGTATTCAGTCGTACATAAAAATATAATTTGGAAGCAAATTTCAACAATAATAATTACTATCGAAAAACGAGCAATACAAATACGTAATAATGTTTGATTTTTAGGATTCAATCCCATCAAATTAAGCCACTTTAATCTTTCGTAAATCATTTCTGATTGATTCAACTACAATAATTATTACAGCAAGTTTAACAACACCGCTATGCTTAACAGATATCGCAAAACATTTTATCTTATACTTACGTCAGAAATAATCCTTAAACAATATTAATTTATTATCACAAAACAAACGTGTACTTAAATTAGTAAATTTCATTTTTAATCTGAAACAGTTTTAACTGTAATATAAATGTGCAACCTGTTTAATAAATGACTTCTTGAAATTTATGTCTAAGTCCTGAGATTACATAAAATTGCGGCCAAATATATTATTAGCTGGTTAATATAACGGTTTTTGTTTTCAATACGGTGAGCCCACCGGAGCAAACGTATTTTTGTATAAAAAATTCTTTCCATTCGCCTTAAGTAGCAATATTAGAAATTATAAATTTAATATTTATTATTTAATTAGAGTTGTGGCAGTTGATATAAAGTTTTGTTTCGAGAATCATTCAAGTAGACAATGAGAACTATTGCATCCGTTATAAAAATGCGCATTGCAAATATATAAGTATTAATTACGCTATATTAGTAAATAATATGGCGGATATGTTTAACGCTTCAATTGAAATTAATGCATCATTCTATTAACAAAGCTTTGAAACAATCTTTCACAATGTATGATTATTTAAAAATAGATGCAAAATATTAAATCCCGAAGAAATAAAATTTAAAACCGAACAGAAAGTAATATTAGAACACAAATTTTGAAATATTATAAATTCTTCATAGTTATATAGAAACAAATTTTATGTCTTTAATTAAGGCGCGATACTCGCAATGATAAAAGTAGTAAAAATGGTGGTTGTAACTAATACACATTACTTTATCATACTTGAAAAAATATGATTATGATCACAAAGGATGCCTCTATACGGGTCCGGGCTTATATCTAATGTACGTTTAATTATAACAATATATATAAATACTAAATATTAACAAATTGATACTATTTTTACGGCATTATCACGCCTACATAAGGAACATTTTTACAAAAAATTTCACGGAGCAGTGTAGTTTAACAACTAAACCTTGCATATGTTTTAAAAAAATGCATTACCGTTCGTAACTATTGTTTTATTTCGAATATACGAGCAGGTGTTTTTAATAAGAATTATGATGGATAGATGTCTCTACTATAGCAATTTGCTTGAAACAATAATATTATCGTTTCGCGATAGCACAAGGCGGAGCCATTCCCCCCTTTCGTCCCCAGCAATTCAACTATACGTACATATTATGCTAGAAAATCTTTGGTTCTTTGGTGATATGTGATCTTCACTATATTATTTTAAATTCTAATAATGTTTTATCCAACCCTCTAAATTTATCTAATCGGTCTAAATGAGTTCAATCCAACTTCCAATAAAATGATTCAATATATAAAAAAAATGATAAACATTGTTACCGTTTTGGCGGAAAAAAAAAAGTAATTACGTAAAAGTATATTGGTTACCTTGTATGAATATTTAAACAAATCTGATCCAAATATGCGAATATTTTATTTCCTATTGAGTATTCATGGGCAAACGACAGTTGATTTTTGTAAGTGTATTGAATAAAGAACTTTTTTCATAAATCGTGTAATTTGTGTGTCATACCAACGCATATATAAATTATGGCAAAAGGTGAAAGAGATACCAAACGAGATCCCCGTTTATCTACTCGTAGAAAGGCATATTCTATGAAAAAAATTAGACAAACGCGTATAAAAACATCTGCAGTGTCATGCACCGAACTTTCTTATACGCATATGGGTTAAACCTCATCGTCTGGGGAGCAACATTGCTCGCAGGGAGGCCCTATGGTTTGGTGAAACGGGCTTCGGCCCTGCTCACCATCAATGGGTAGTCTATGGGTCTTGGCAAACCCACGAACCTGAGCCGATCAGTTGGAGTCGGGATTGCAAGCAGCCCATCCAATGTTTTACCAGTAACTCTACTGGAACCACGGGACCTGGAGCCCCACCGTACTTGTCCGGTGCCAGGTTGGGTAGGATCATCGTGGTGGCAGTAGTAGGTCACGAATGCAGATCACCGGAGGTCTAAGGACCTCTTCAGCGGGTGAGCACGCTTATAGCTCGGGCACTGACACTGCATAGCCAGTAGAGATTTAGGCAGGTCTCGCCCTCACTATTGGGGCTGGAAGGTCTTGCAGACCGGAAGGCATACTAGTAGCCAATTGCTTGCAATTGTCGCGCTGATTTATGGGCGTATCCCATTCACTCGCCAATGTTGGCCGTGGCGGAGATGGCTCACGCTAGGTGTCGCCACGTAAAACTATAAAACCAGCTTTTCGCTGTGAATTGTTGTTGTTGTTGTCATCGTAGTTTCATTATTTATCTAATTTATAATTTTTTTTTGTAACCTTTAGATTGCCTTTACACTAAATATATTTCTTTGAATAAATATTAAATGTCAAACTTCAAATTATTTAAGTCTATTTTGTTAAACAATTGACAGGCGCAGATGATACGATTTATGTAAAAATATATATAATAAGCAGAAATTTATTTTGAAACCTTTTTGGAAAAAAAATTCGAACAAAAGTTGTGCTAAATATAAATACCTTTAATTTTTGTTCATAAAATTTTTCTGTAACTGTAACGATTTTTGAGTTATTGCAGAAACTGCAAAAAATGACAAGAGTAAACAGGCACTTCCGCTTTGAATATTTTTTTTTAAATAGGAGGTGCACACCCCAGAAATATGCAAATCTTAAGTTTAAAGTTTCATAATTTTAGCTTCAACCGTTTAGGCTGTAGAGAACATACACACACAAACACACACACACACACAGACACACACACACACACAGACGGGCGTCATTCCAAAAATAGTCGTAATCGATTCAGGGAAGGTCAAAACGTATATTTCCGTTAAAATCTCGAGTTCGAAATTTTTCATGATTACAATACTTACTTATACTGCGTATAAGAAAGTGAAAATGGTAATTTACAATATTAAATCTTTTTTGTAAAACGTGATATTTATAAAGTACAAATACAATAGTATTTGCATCAACTCAAATTGATAACACCTTTTAAACTTTCATTTTTATAAGCTAAGTAATTATAACATTAATATACGCTAGATATGCTAGTTTTAGGGCAAACCATTAATTATATTTTAATAATTCCATTAGTACAAAAGATTTTATGTAAACTGGCTGTAGTCATAACAATATTTCGGATTCTTCGATAAATCTAAATATGATAGAAGCTGAATATATTATCATCAAGGTAAATAATCATTAGGTCTATATTTGCATTTAAAAGTACGAAACGTACGAAATACTTCATAGGCGTTTTATTATTGCAGAACACCAATTTCGACAGAAAACATCACTGCTATTAATGAATGTGAAGATAATCGTGATACTCATGCAATAAAGTATAACTTAATTTTTTTAAATATTTAATAGTGAGTCTGAGCCATCGGTGCATGGTACAGAACCAGACTCTTTCCCATCAGGCAGAAGAATTATTGATATCGGTTATTGGTTTAAAATGCTCTTGTCTTTTAAGCACCATGAGTTGCTTAAATGTTCGTTTGCTGACATGCGAATTTTAAAAGAAATTCGACATGGGTTTCATTCAGCATTTTATTTAGAATGTAAAGTTTGCCGATTGCCTTTGGAAATATGTACTGATGATCCAACCCAAAAAAACATTGGATATGTATACTGCAGCAGTATCTGGTATAATTTGTTCCGGCGGTGGATGGTCACAACTGTCCGAAATCACTGCTGCATTGGATATACCTACCATGCACGCTGATTTATAGTGTTAAGGCGATTCTCTACCAAGACCCGTAAAACGCTACTTGTTATCGAATCGCGGAACCGTCCGAATCCATTCAAAATTCGAACGACATACGGTCCCGAACCGAGTCCGCATGACGCATAAAATAGTATGAGAAAACGATATGAACGTAAGCTATATAACAATCGAGTGAACTATCTCGTACACTCAGAGTAAAAACATTATGTGACTGCAGTAAATTGAGCATTTTCAAGCCGGTTATGTTTGTTTATTATACTTATACAATCTCTATCATATACAAATGAATTAGATACCTTGCTATAGCACGTTAAGAGTTAGTGTGTAAAGTATATATAATATATATATATATATATATATATATATATATATATATATATATAAAATATATATATATATATATATATATATATATATATATATATATATATATATATGTGTATATATATAATCTATGCACAATAATATATATATATATATATATATATATATATATATATATATATATATATATAATCTATGCACAATAATCATGAGAATTTAGTTAAAATAATTAAATATATATATATATATATATATATGTATATATATATATATATATATATATATATATATATATATATATATGTATATATATATATATATATATATATATATATATATATATATATATATATATATATATATATATATATATATATATAAAATGAATATTCATTTAAAAAGCTCGGTTAGGACGAGCTTTCCTCTTGATTTATTACAGTAACTCAGTACATAATCTTAATAACAAGAACCATCAATTTAATCACTATTATACAATATCTGGCATATCGACACTGATCTTTCTTATGCGCATTTTGGTTAAAATGTTAGAATTTAAATTTGTTTGGAAATTTCATAAATCTTGATAATTTTTAATATGTGTTTAAATATTAAGTCTATTTTGTTGTTGTTGAACAATTGAACAATTTTTATATATTTCCGTTAAAATCTCGAGATTGAATTTTTTCATGATTACAATACTGCGTATAGGAAAGTACAAACAACGATAGAATAAAATATAATAATTATCAATGCTAATAAATATACCATTACTTCATTGCTAAACAACTTTATAAGAAACATATTTATATTGGGAACACTAATATATAGGAACACTAATTTATGGGAACACTAATTTATGGAAAAATAATTTAAAATAATTTCTTTCTAGCCGTTTTCTTAATTGGTTCCTTTTTCTTTTTTTTTGCGGCCGTGATGTATTCTGGATCTCTTATGGGCATATTCCTTGTGAAGCGTGGATCCACTAATTCCGAAAGAACACAATTTAAATAAAATTTAACCAATTTTTCTTCCATGTGCTCCTTCCAGAATACATCGTCCCTTTTTATTATTTTGACAGTCATGGGGTAATTATCTCCTGTCCAAATTGCGAAAATACAAGTATCTCTTAACGACAGGTTAACTGTTCTGTGAATCACAACTTTAGGAAATAATCAGTAGATAATTATTTTTGAAAGTTAAAATTGTGTTGCTTCGCCGGGAATCGAACCCAGGTCTCCCGCTTGCCGGGCATTTTTCATTTCAACAAAACTTTATTATTCACTTATTTCTTATTACAGATTACTTTATCTATATTGGAACACATGGTGGGTTTTGTCAGAGTACCTTTTCACAGGGAGTTTACCAATGAATTATGAGTGAATTACAAATGTGTGAATGTGTGCATTTTTATTTTACATTAATTGTGATTTTGTTCAATGAGATATGGGTTGGGAAGGGGGGAGTGGTCAAAACCCATTTTACGACAAAATATAAAAATTTTTTTTTTTTTTTTTCGTTTTTACATAAAACTTATATACTATCCTTAATTAAATAAAACTTATATCTAACATTGTTTTAACAATTCTTGTTTTGGTTTTTATTGTTTTATTTATTTATTTATTATTATTTTTTTTTTTTTTATTGTTTTTACATAACTATCATGCGGGTTGCTCATCTAGAAGGGGCTGACGGAATATTGGGTATGATTGGTAGGGAAGCTTATGTTTTAAGTTGAATGGCGCATTGTGGCATCTAATGGATGTGATGGTTTTAATGAGAGGGTTAGGGTGTGTGAGTGACTTTGTGTAAAATGTCTGTGATATGTGGTCGATGTAGTCTGTAATGTATGGCATGTTAGTAATTTCGTGTAAGTCTGTTATTTTTATGTATCGCGATGAGTTAGTGGCTAGTCTTAGGCATTTGTTTTGGAAGCGTTGCAATGCTTTAAGGGAGGTTTTTGACGCACCACCCCAGACTGGGGCCGCGTATGAAATGATGGGACGTAGGAGGGATTTATATAGTAGGATTTTATTTTTGGTGTTGACGGAGCTATTTCGGGCAAGTAAGGGGTAGATTTGTCGGAGCGAATTTTGGGCGTTGTGGATTGATTTTTGGATGTAATGTATGTGCGTCAGTCTGTATTGTAAATTTAGTACGAGGTATTTCGTCTGTTTCTGTGGTATGATTTTGGTTTTGTTTATGATTAGGGGGGCGAGGACTTTGATGTTAGTGAATTTACGTGAGAAGACGGTGGTTTCTGTCTTGTCGGCGTTAATTGTGATTTTCCACTTGTCGTAGTATTGTTGAAGTATGTTCATGTGTATTTGGGTTTGTCGGGTGGCCACCTGGAGAATGTGTTGTTTATTTTAACTATGAAGGAGCGGTCTGATAGGTAGGAGTGTATTAATTTAACTAGGAAGGTAGGGAAGTTATTATTAATTAATTTGTGGATTAACCCTATTATCCAAACTCGGTCAAATGCCTTCTCTATGTCTAATAGGGTCATGACAGTCACATTGTGTTTATTAAAGTTAATGGCTATGTCTGTTGCAATTCTGCACACCTGCTGGACAGTATTGTGTTTAGACCGAAAGCCAAACTGAAAATCAGGTGTGATTTTTTGCTTTTTATCTATGACTTCTAATCTGATAAGTATTATTTTTTCTGTGAGTTTAGCTAGGGTATTTAAGAGGCTGATGGGACGGTAGCTGGTGGGCAGGGTGTGGTTTTTATTTGGTTTCGGGATGGGATGAACTATGGCAGTTTTCCAGGCAGCGGGGAAGTGGTGGAGGCGGAAAATGGAGTTTATTATATAATTGAGTTGGGCAATGGCTTTTTTGGATAGATTTTTAAGAATGATATTTTCAATGGAGTCGGGACCAGGGGATTTGCGATTTGGGAGTGTTTTTATTATTTGTATTAGTTCTGAGGGATTTGTAAGGAATTTGCGTATGATTATGGGGTCTGAGTCGTCAGTCTCGTCTAAGTACGTGAGTGTGGGACTGAATGATGGCAGTTTGGTCTGGTGAGTGAGGGGTGTCTGATATATGAGCGTTTTCGAATGTCTGAGCGATGAGTTTGGTTTTATGAGCGTCAGTCGATGCTTCTATGTTGTTGTCAATGAGGGTGGGGATAGGTTTAAAGGGTTTTTTGAGGTTTCGTGTTACTTTCCGGTTGCCTTGACCACTAGGCTACGAAGCCACTATGCGAAGCCAATCAATTTTAACTTACAAATTCATTATTATTTTTGTATTCAATTCTCAATGTTATTACATTGAATACAAAAATAATAATGAATATATATATATATATATATATATATATATATATATATATATATATATTTATATATATATATATATATTTATATATATATATATATATATATATATACATACATATATATATATATATATATATATATATATATATATATATATACATATATATATATATATATATATATATATATATATATATATATATATATATTTATATATATATATATATATATATATATATATATATATATTTATATATATATATATATATATATATATATATATATATATATATGTATATATATATATATATATATATATATATATATATATATATGTATATATATATATATATATATATATATATATATATATATATATATATATATATATATATATATACATGGTTGCGGCTTGAGTTCCTTCTGAAGTCGCTCAAATTCTTTCATCTCGCGGATGAGGCCACGGATGTCTTTGACGTCCCGTCGGTGTATATATTGCCGATATTCCGGGAGCAAGTTTATGAAGATCCGGTCCAGTTCTAGTTCCGAGGTAAGACGACCGTATCGTCGGATGAGTGTCCGGATATCGGTGAGATAGTCTCGCCCCTTTTCGCCGGCCTTCTGCTTGCGGCTACTTATCTCTTCTTCTAATCGTAGGAGCTGTTCGGTACCGATGTAGAACTCCCTGAAGTCTACCAGGAAATCTTGCCAGTTGTCCCAGTTATCTTTATTGTTTCGGACCCACTGGAGTGGAGTTCCGCGGAAGAGTTCTGGCAATGCGGTCAGTAACAACTTGCCGGGGATATTGTAGCTCACTTGCAACTCGTCTACCCTTTCTAGGAATGAAACAGGGTCGGATTTTCCGTCGAACTGAGTGTTCCATTTGCGTACTTGCTCGCATATGGGGACCGGTGAGTGGCCCCATGTAGGTAGAATCGGCAATGAAGCGGTTTCATGATCGGCCGTGTTCCCTTCTGTCGGTTCTTTTTTTTTCTCGGATGTTTCTGGCTCCGTTAGTAGCCGTATGACGGCTACCATCCTTTTTCGCAGGTCGTCTGCCGTTCCTGTTGCGTCTTGCCCCAATTCGGACAATCGGGTCTGGAGCTCTTCCTTTTTCAGAGCATACACCCACGCAACTGTGGGTGAGGGTGACGGCAGAGGCGGTATTTTGTCCGGCATTATTTGTTTTTCTCAAGTCCCTGCTCGGGCGCCAATTTGCAACGTTATCTGGGCCTGGTATTGCCCACGTAACAAAGTAACCCCTTACTAGTTTGCGTTGGTTGCCTGGTGCTCGGGCGCCTGTAGCGGTTACAGCTTTATTTTACTGCGGACGCACTTACTCGGGGGGTTGCCGGGACTAGCTGCAGCGGAAGGGTCAGGGTTTATTTCATAAATAACGATAGTATTGTTACCGGGGTTTTTATTATTCGTCTATTAAATAACCAAACATAAATAACATACAGGTTAACGGTCGGCGGCGGATGAATGGTCGAAGTTATGGCAAAATACGGCCCTAGAAATAAAATAAAAAAATACGCGAACCGGTAAAATTTCCGGTTGGTAAAACGGTCGGAAATCCTGTCTATCTACGGCCAGGAGTACCACGGCTGCCACTAGACACGCGAAAAGAAACGCGACGTTATCGAAACGAAAGAACGCGAACCGGTAAATGAAATGGGTGTCAGAAACCATCAGAACTCACACTAAGCTACGGCCAGGAGAACCACGGCTGCCGCTAAGCACGACAAAAGTAACGCGCAGATACAAAACGCGAAAAAACGCGAACCGGTAATCGGAACTGGTGAAAGAAACGGTCGGAGCTCACACTTACCTACGGCCAGGAGAACCACGGCTGCCGCTAAGCACGAGAAAAGTAACGCGCAGATACAAAACGCGAAAAAACGCGAACCGGTAATCGGAATTGGTGAAAGAAACAGTCGGAGCTCACACTTAGCTACGGCCAGGAGAACCACGGCTGCCGCTAAGCATGAGAAAGAAACGTGACGGTAAAGAACGCAAAAATACGCGGACCGGTAAACGGAACGGGCGGAAGAAACAGTCGGAACTCACACTTAGCTACGGCCAGGAAAACCACGGCTGCCGCTAAGCACGAGAAGGAAAAGAAACGGTGTGAATGACGTACGCTAACGTCTCGTACTCAACACGCAGGTTGGGAACCTCGGTGTCGACCAGGAAGACCACGGTCAAGACAATCTCGGTAGACGGTAGGTGTCGACAAGGAAGACCACTGTCAAGACACTTCGCATAGAGGCAAGTGATTCTACGGCTCAACTGGGGCCCGTATATATGCTAATTGAACGAATCTAGGCTTGAATAAAAACCTGCCTAGATTCGCAAATAAATATAAAAATTGAATTGTCCGAAGCCAAGAATAGAACCGCGTACCTTTCGCACCATCATTTCATTTTCAACATTCTGTTATAAACTCTTTAGATCGGTTTTAATATTTTATTATTAATATCTGAATTACATATCACACAGTATATCTTTCATCATCCCTGCTCTCGTTACTAACAACAACTCCCCGTTCCTCTGTTTTTTTTTATATCACAAGAAAACACTTTCCAAGCCTGCTTTAATTCTAACATTCGGCCATCCTGGTATCCGATCGTCCCTGATCGGCTGCGATTGATGCAACGTAAAACTGCGGTCGGCGTCGGTTTCGCACTGGTCGACCACTTCGTTCTGCTTGATCGAATGCTGGTTCAACTTCATTTAGATCCTGGCTGTCTATAGCTGCTACTGGATCCGGAAGTTTAGGTAGATCATTTGGACGTTCCTCTCGATCTGGGCGGGTATCTGAAACATCATGCGTAACTCGACGAATATACCGCGTCGTTGCGGCCGTATGTTCTGACGGTGACTCGTTGTCTTCATCTGTTGACCCACTCAATTCGTCTGGATCGTCGTCGAAAGCGCGAGGACACCTCCACGCTTTTAGTTGCGAGGCGTGTGCCGTGGAAGCGTAACGGCGCCCTTCCTTACCTTGCAGATCAGCTACACGGTACGTGTCGGCAGGCAGTTTGTCGACAATTACCAAAGGACCTCGGAATCTGATTTGCGTCTTGTTTGGCTGGCCGGTGTATTCGGGAACTCTTCGCATCATCACAAGCTCACCTGATTCGTATGTAGGAGCCTGATGATGTTTCTTGTCGAACGCTTCTTTCATTTTCGTTTGTTCATTGAGAATGTTGCGCTTTACCTCATCTTGAATAATTTCGGCGCGAGTCCACTCGTGATCAGCCACTGCGGTGAATCTTTCGAGTCCATCGTGAAACCTGGGTTGATACCCGTGAAGTGTTTCAAATGGTGTTCTTCCGGTTGATTTATTCATCGTGCAGTTGATATCTCTTGCAATCTTGTCCAGTTGCGCATCCCAGTCTCGATGGTCCGGATCTTTGATCCCGATCATAATTCGCGGTAGCAACGTTCGGTTCGCGCGCTCCACTTGACCGTTCGCTTGTGGATGTTGCGTCGAATTCAACGTATGACGTATTCCGCGTGTAGTACAGAATGTTTCAAACTCACGCGACGTAAAGCATGTACCGCGATCTGTTACAACTCGATTCGGTAGTCCACGTTTCAGGTTGAAGTCTGAAAATGCTCTTAGCACATCTTTGGTCGACGTCGATGCCATCGGGTAAAGATGTATATATTTTGTTAAATTGTCCACTATCACCAGCAACTGCGAGTTGCGCCTTCTACTCCTCACAAATGGTCCAACATGATCCATATGGATTACGTCAAATGGTCGTTGTCCCGGTGAAATCGGATTCAACTTCCCTGAACGCTTTCCGCCTGGTGTCTTCGTGATCAGGCAATCAAAGCAAGCACCAATATGCTGCTTGACGTATCGACGCATACCTGAAAACCAGTACAATTCTTGTATTTTTGCCACGGTTTTGTCAAGTGCAAAATGCCCCATCAAGTCGTGACATTTCACTACAATTGCCTTTCTCATTGGTTTTGGTACCACGAATAACAACCGGTTTCCAAGTCTTTTGTACAGTAGGTTGGCCCGGAGTTCCAATCCCTGTACGTGATTGATCTCTTCATTGCTCCGGTCCTTTTCTAATTTCGAGAGAATGCGTAATTTCTCACGCAATTCGACGTCCCCGCGCTGCATGAGTAGTATTTGATCTTCTACGGTGAGCGTCAAGCATACCTCTACTTGTTGTAAAACTTCGGATATGGTATCAGAAGCAATCTCTACACTCGCTCTGCTCAAAGCGTCGACGTGAGTCATTCGCACACCTGGTCGGTGACGAATTTCGAAGTCAAATTCTTGTACCAACATCATCCATCGAGCGATTTGAGGATTGGTTGTCTTTTTCTGATTCATAAATACGAGCGCCTGACAATCGGTGACGACTGTGAATTGAATGGCGATCAGAAACTGCCTCAATCGTTCCATGCACCATACTATCGCCATCAACTCGAGCTTGCTGCTGTGGTACACTCGTTCCGTCAGTGTTAGCTTTTTACTGACGCAGTACACCAGATGCGACTTTCCATGCTCGTCTAGTTGTATTAGCATTCCGGCGAGTCCTTCTGCGCTAGCATCAGTGTGTAGCTCCGTTGTCGCTCGAGGGTTATACAACCGCAGCACTGGATCACTCAACAGTGCCATTTTTAAGTCCTCGAAAGCATTCTGTTGCTCATCTTTCCATGAAAATTTAGCATCCTTACCAGTCAGCTGACTGAGTGGTTTAGCTCTCTCTGCACATCGCGGGATGAATCGTCGGAAGAATCCAATTAGTCCAAGAAACCTTCGCACTTCGTGTACATTCTTGGGAGCTATAAAATCTTTGATCGCTAAGATTTTTCTTTCTCCTGGTCGAATACCGTCGGCTGAAACCCGAAAACCAAGAAACCCTACTTCTCGGCGGCCAAACTCGCACTTACTTGGTTTCAACGTCAGTCCAGCGTGCCTCAACGCCTCAAACACACGTTCTATACGATATAACATGTCGTTCCAATCTTTAGCCGGTATCATCAAGTCGTCCATGTAACATAACGCGATATGATTTCGCAGATCACCTAGAGCATGATGCATCAGACGAGTAAATTCATACGGCGCATTTACTAGTCCAAACGACATACGTTCGAACTGGCCTGTCTCATCTGGTGTTACAAACGCCGTTTTTTCCTTCGCTGCAGCGTTGAGTGGTATCTGAAAGTACCCATGAGCGAGGTCAAGTACTGTGAACACGCTAGCTTCAGACAGTTGCTCCAGCAGCTCATCGATGTCAGGTATCGGCCACGGTTGCTTCTTTGTCTGAGCATTTAAACGTCTGTAGTCGACGACTACTCTCGGTTCTCCATTTTTCTTCCATACCACGAGTACGGGACTAGCATAAGCGGATTTTGTGTTGGTTGCTATGCCATACTCTTTCCATTGCTTCACAGTATTAGCAATAATCTCACGGTCTGCTTTTGTTGTTCGGTAAGGCTTACATCGCACAGGTTTGCTATTGTCCGTCTCTTCGATGGTCATCTCCGTTATTGAGGTGCAACCGAACTCTTTCATGTTTGTAGCGAAGCAATCTCTATATTGTCGCAACAACTTCACTAGCTGCTCGCGTTCACTGGAAGATACGGATTTATCGATTTGGATCCCTGGCAACTCGTCTTCATCCTTATGCTGTGTGTCGTTTGTCTGATACGTCAGGACTTCTTCAGCTCGCGTAATCACTTGGCCCTCTTCAACAGTGATGGTGTGATTGGTAAAGTTCGCGACAGGCACTTCTGCACGCCTAGTCTCCGACGTAAATAATGTCTTTCCGTTTGATCCGAATACTCGTTGTTGCGGAATGTCAATTTCTACAAGATTCACAGTTCTCGCTGGAATTGTGGTTTCTTGCGTCGCACGTAAATAAATATGAGTTAACTTCTCGATATCCGCGTATTGAAAAGGCAACTCTGTCGTATCTCTAATCTCTAGTTTGTCTCCGATCTTCATGTATGTGACGTGCGGTTGCTCTGTCCACGAACGACCTATGATCACCTCAACTGGTTGAACCTTATCCGGAACAATCAGTATCTCGACGTGTCCTCTAATACCATCCACTACAATATCTGCCATCGCGGTTCCAAGCGTTTTGGCCGCTTCAGATGTTGTATCTCCAAATCCATATATTGCGTAGCTATTTGGTTGCATACGTAAACCTGCTTGAAGGGCTACGGTAGAACGTACCACGCAGCTCGAACTTCCAGTGTCGATGAGTCCCTGGAATTTTTGTCCGTTAATATATACAGATTTCATGTACTTACCCGCATCCGTAGCGGGTGTCGAAATCAGCAATGCTCCTGGTTTGGTGCGATTCATTTGCGGGTTTGACGGACAGTTTCGTTGCAGATGGCCTTCTTGATTACAGCTTCTGCAGCGCATCGGTCTCCTTGGCTCCGGACAATCACGAGCGAGGTGAGAGTACTGGTTGCAATTGTAGCAACGTCGTTCTGTTATTCTGGACTGTGCTGATTGGTGGACAGCGACTTTAACATCTGCCTTCGGAGGTCCCATCGTTTTCACTTCGTGGTTCGCGATGGTTCGTGTACTTGCTGCTCGTTCAGCACGGTTTTTGTCGACGCGTTCGCAACGGTGTATCGCTTCCAACAACGTATCTTCATTGTCGAACAACTGACATATGAGTTCCGAACATCGAGTTCTGGATCGCAAACCTATCAGGATTTGCTCTTGCGCTTCAGCGAATGAAAGGTCCAAGTCTCTGCAAAGACGCATCTTTGAATAAACATATTCTGTTGCTGACTCACCATTTCCCTGCATCCTCGCAGTCATTCGTTGCCATCGCTCTGGCAAGGATCTCTCTTTGGCGAATGATGTTCGAAACTCCGCTTCGAAATCCGCCCAAGTACTGATACGATATTGACGACCAAGGTACCACTCACGGGCACCTCTCGCAAGATGGAGTTTAGCGGTTTCCAGCTTGAATGCATCTGGCCACCGATGATTGCTGGCAGTGCGGAGCAAAGACTCCAACCAAGATCGTGCGCGACCTGCGTCTCCTTCACCATCGTAATCTTCAATCGACGATGACAGGTCGGGCATAAGGCAGTAAGTAACAGCTGAAGACTCATTTGTACTCGCGAAGTTCGAAGTAAGGGGAACCTGATTGCTCACATTCTGCTGCATTTTCGCCATGGATGACATCATGGATTCTATCATACGCATCATGTTTGTCGTGAACTCCATGGTTGTAGAAGTTATAGGAGAAGCTTCTTTATCCTGAACGTCGGATGAGACGCTATTTTTATTGGGAGACGCGTCGTTCGGCAGTTGGCCGTCTTGCATGCAGGAAGATAAGACGAGCACATTGTCGTCCACGCCATTCATAGCGGTGATTCCGGTATCTTGATTGCTAGTTTCGCCAACCACAGATTGTTGACTTCTGGTTCGCATCATTTTTACATATAGCCCTTTTTTTTTTGAACACGTCTTAACACAGCACGTGTATATACACACAGTAATATTTTTTAAATTTTCTCTACTACGTTCACTGAGCACGTTATCCCACTTCTGAATTGTTATAAACTCTTTAGATCGGTTTTAATATTTTATTATTAATATCTGAATTACATATCACACAGTATATCTTTCATCATCCCTGCTCTCGTTACTAACAACAACTCCCCGTTCCTCTGTTTTTTTTTATATCACAAGAAAACACTTTCCAAGCCTGCTTTAATTCTAACAATTCTTTATTTATTTTTATTTTTTATTACATTAGTACTTATATACAAATGTGTGGACAACATGGTTGGTTTTATCAGAGCTCCTACTCACAACTACTGTGTATGAGTGTTATTGCGTTGTGCGCTTGAACATTGTGTAATTGTATTTGTTATAAATTTTTGTTGTACATTGTGTGTTGGGATTGTGTTTTGTGGGAAAGGAGGTGCCAGAAAACCCATTTAATATATTGAAAACAATATTTTTGTTAAAACTTACAGACTAACTTAACTAATTTAAAATATTTACATGTTTGTTGGTGATGGATGTATGTACAGTTTTGTGTATGAGAGTATGTTTTGTTTTGTGTTGTGTAGTGTGTTTGTGTGTTAGTAGTGTAAAGTGTAGTTGTGCGTGTTAGTGTTATGTGTTCTGCCCATGGAACCCCTCTAGAAATATGGGTAAGTTTTGATAGGGTAACTTGTGTTTGAGTTTACTTGTAGTGTTGTTGTCGCGGGTAAGTGTTATGTTTTTTATAAGTGTGTTTGAATTATATTGTGTGTTTTTGTAAAATTTTTGTGATGTTTCTGGTATGTAATCTGTAATGTATGGTATGTTAGTGTCTTCGTGTAGTTGTGTTATTCGGGTGTATCTATCAGAGCTGGTGGCCAGCCGAAGGCACTTATTTTGGAGGCGTTGCAAGGGTAGTGTGGTGGTGATCGGTGCGTTACACCAGACTGGGGCTGCGTAGGTGATGATTGGGCGAATGATTGCGGTGTAGATGAGTAGTTTGTTTTTTATGGAAAGTGAGCTATTTTTGATGAGTAGAGGCACATACAAATATACACAGACGTATAACGTAATGCATAAGCTATGCAGCGCTTAATATTGTAGTACCATTGCCGCACCCGAGGGGGCTGCTGTTAATACCATTGCCGGACTAGAGATGGCAACCGCTATACCCCTGAAGCTAAAACCATACATGTTCGACAGTTTCCGTTTTATTTCGATAAGAAATCTGATCTTATATTGAATAGTTCGTGAATTTTTACGGATTGTTTCATTTGTATACAATTGCATGTATATTTAGCGAGTGATATTTTTTGTTATATTTATATCAATTCCAAATTTATTTAAAATTAATATAAGATGTCTGGTCAGAAGTGTGTTTATTTTAATTGTAAAAAATCGCGTATGGACCATCCCAAATTATCCTTTTTTAAATTTCCAGTCAAAGATAAAATAAGGTGTGAATTATGGGTCGCAAGAAGTGGTAATAAGTTTTCTATACTAATAGTTATGCAATAGTATTTCGTTAAATAATTACAAGTTTCAAATAATTTAATTATACAATTATTTATTTTTAAGAAATTCATTACTTATCGATATGCCTTTTGCTAAGCTTCAACGTAAACTGATTTGTGCGGATCATTTCAATTCCGATTCATTTGTATATTCTTTGCGAAATAAATTGTGTGTCAATGCTGTACCGGTACAAGTTTTAGAGATAAATTCTAATTTAATCCCATTATCACCATCAAAATTTAAAGTAGTGTCTCCTAAACTCAAATACAGTAATTTATATTCAGATGAAATTAATTTGCCTTCAACACCGGAAAGTCAGCCAACAATCAGTGAAGCTGCACAACAATGGTCATCTAATCCTTTGTGTTCCCCAGATTTAGCTTGCCGAAAAAAATTATTTTCTGATACTGAAACTCCACGAGAGCAATCACTTCGTAAAAAATTAAAACGTGTTCAGCTTTTAAATAAAAATAAACGATCATTGTTATGTAAAACTAAAAAATTTAAGAAAGAAAGAAAATCAAAATTCGATATTCTTTCCGATATCAATAACTTTAATTTTAAATCAGAATATTCTAGGGTATTGGTACAAATGCAAATGTGTCATCGCGCTAAAAACCAATGGTCCAAAACGGAAAAAGATATTCTCTATGTTTTTATTTCAAATCAGCATCAGCCTATAAATTTTTTATAAGTGTTGGTATAATACTTCCGGCTATTTCAACAATAAAGTCGTGGATAGCAAAGTCAAAATTTAAAACTGGTTTTAGTCCAGCCCTTTTTCAACAAATAGGACTTAAGGCATCATCAATGTCTGATAGGGAAAAATGTTGTGTTGTTGCCTTTGATGAAATGGCATTTAAATACATTTTGGAGTATAATAAACAATTTGATATGATTGAAGGTTTTGAAGACTTAGGACCACTTGGTCGAAATTTTAAATATGGCGGAAGCGCCTTATTATTTATGGTTCGTGGTTTATATTCCAAGT
>OX063285.1:3559977-3568915 GCA_944039245.1 Nebria salina
GTATATGTATATGTATATGTATATGTATATGTATATGTATATGTATATGTATATGTATATGTATATGTATATGTATATGTATATGTATATGTATATGTATATGTATATGTATATGTATATGTATATGTATATGTATATGTATATGTATATGTATATGTATATGTATATGTATATGTATATGTATATGTATATGTATATGTATATGTATATGTATATGTATATGTATATGTATATGTATATGTATATGTATATGTATATGTATATGTATATGTATATGTATATGTATATGTATATGTATATGTATATGTATATGTATATGTATATGTATATGTATATGTATATGTATATGTATATGTATATGTATATGTATATGTATATGTATATGTATATGTATATGTATATGTATATGTATATGTATATGTATATGTATATGTATATGTATATGTATATGTATATGTATATGTATATGTATATGTATATGTATATGTATATGTATATGTATATGTATATGTATATGTATATGTATATGTATATGTATATGTATATGTATATGTATATGTATATGTATATGTATATGTATATGTATATGTATATGTATATGTATATGTATATGTATATGTATATGTATATGTATATGTATATGTATATGTATATGTATATGTATATGTATATGTATATGTATATGTATATGTATATGTATATGTATATGTATATGTATATGTATATGTATATGTATATGTATATGTATATGTATATGTATATGTATATGTATATGTATATGTATATGTATATGTATATGTATATGTATATGTATATGTATATGTATATGTATATGTATATGTATATGTATATGTATATGTATATGTATATGTATATGTATATGTATATGTATATGTATATGTATATGTATATGTATATGTATATGTATATGTATATGTATATGTATATGTATATGTATATGTATATGTATATGTATATGTATATGTATATGTATATGTATATGTATATGTATATGTATATGTATATGTATATGTATATGTATATGTATATGTATATGTATATGTATATGTATATGTATATGTATATGTATATGTATATGTATATGTATATGTATATGTATATGTATATGTATATGTATATGTATATGTATATGTATATGTATATGTATATGTATATGTATATGTATATGTATATGTATATGTATATGTATATGTATATGTATATGTATATGTATATGTATATGTATATGTATATGTATATGTATATGTATATGTATATGTATATGTATATGTATATGTATATGTATATGTATATGTATATGTATATGTATATGTATATGTATATGTATATGTATATGTATATGTATATGTATATGTATATGTATATGTATATGTATATGTATATGTATATGTATATGTATATGTATATGTATATGTATATGTATATGTATATGTATATGTATATGTATATGTATATGTATATGTATATGTATATGTATATGTATATGTATATGTATATGTATATGTATATGTATATGTATATGTATATGTATATGTATATGTATATGTATATGTATATGTATATGTATATGTATATGTATATGTATATGTATATGTATATGTATATGTATATGTATATGTATATGTATATGTATATGTATATGTATATGTATATGTATATGTATATGTATATGTATATGTATATGTATATGTATATGTATATGTATATGTATATGTATATGTATATGTATATGTATATGTATATGTATATGTATATGTATATGTATATGTATATGTATATGTATATGTATATGTATATGTATATGTATATGTATATGTATATGTATATGTATATGTATATGTATATGTATATGTATATGTATATGTATATGTATATGTATATGTATATGTATATGTATATGTATATGTATATGTATATGTATATGTATATGTATATGTATATGTATATGTATATGTATATGTATATGTATATGTATATGTATATGTATATGTATATGTATATGTATATGTATATGTATATGTATATGTATATGTATATGTATATGTATATGTATATGTATATGTATATGTATATGTATATGTATATGTATATGTATATGTATATGTATATGTATATGTATATGTATATGTATATGTATATGTATATGTATATGTATATGTATATGTATATGTATATGTATATGTATATGTATATGTATATGTATATGTATATGTATATGTATATGTATATGTATATGTATATGTATATGTATATGTATATGTATATGTATATGTATATGTATATGTATATGTATATGTATATGTATATGTATATGTATATGTATATGTATATGTATATGTATATGTATATGTATATGTATATGTATATGTATATGTATATGTATATGTATATGTATATGTATATGTATATGTATATGTATATGTATATGTATATGTATATGTATATGTATATGTATATGTATATGTATATGTATATGTATATGTATATGTATATGTATATGTATATGTATATGTATATGTATATGTATATGTATATGTATATGTATATGTATATGTATATGTATATGTATATGTATATGTATATGTATATGTATATGTATATGTATATGTATATGTATATGTATATGTATATGTATATGTATATGTATATGTATATGTATATGTATATGTATATGTATATGTATATGTATATGTATATGTATATGTATATGTATATGTATATGTATATGTATATGTATATGTATATGTATATGTATATGTATATGTATATGTATATGTATATGTATATGTATATGTATATGTATATGTATATGTATATGTATATGTATATGTATATGTATATGTATATGTATATGTATATGTATATGTATATGTATATGTATATGTATATGTATATGTATATGTATATGTATATGTATATGTATATGTATATGTATATGTATATGTATATGTATATGTATATGTATATGTATATGTATATGTATATGTATATGTATATGTATATGTATATGTATATGTATATGTATATGTATATGTATATGTATATGTATATGTATATGTATATGTATATGTATATGTATATGTATATGTATATGTATATGTATATGTATATGTATATGTATATGTATATGTATATGTATATGTATATGTATATGTATATGTATATGTATATGTATATGTATATGTATATGTATATGTATATGTATATGTATATGTATATGTATATGTATATGTATATGTATATGTATATGTATATGTATATGTATATGTATATGTATATGTATATGTATATGTATATGTATATGTATATGTATATGTATATGTATATGTATATGTATATGTATATGTATATGTATATGTATATGTATATGTATATGTATATGTATATGTATATGTATATGTATATGTATATGTATATGTATATGTATATGTATATGTATATGTATATGTATATGTATATGTATATGTATATGTATATGTATATGTATATGTATATGTATATGTATATGTATATGTATATGTATATGTATATGTATATGTATATGTATATGTATATGTATATGTATATGTATATGTATATGTATATGTATATGTATATGTATATGTATATGTATATGTATATGTATATGTATATGTATATGTATATGTATATGTATATGTATATGTATATGTATATGTATATGTATATGTATATGTATATGTATATGTATATGTATATGTATATGTATATGTATATGTATATGTATATGTATATGTATATGTATATGTATATGTATATGTATATGTATATGTATATGTATATGTATATGTATATGTATATGTATATGTATATGTATATGTATATGTATATGTATATGTATATGTATATGTATATGTATATGTATATGTATATGTATATGTATATGTATATGTATATGTATATGTATATGTATATGTATATGTATATGTATATGTATATGTATATGTATATGTATATGTATATGTATATGTATATGTATATGTATATGTATATGTATATGTATATGTATATGTATATGTATATGTATATGTATATGTATATGTATATGTATATGTATATGTATATGTATATGTATATGTATATGTATATGTATATGTATATGTATATGTATATGTATATGTATATGTATATGTATATGTATATGTATATGTATATGTATATGTATATGTATATGTATATGTATATGTATATGTATATGTATATGTATATGTATATGTATATGTATATGTATATGTATATGTATATGTATATGTATATGTATATGTATATGTATATGTATATGTATATGTATATGTATATGTATATGTATATGTATATGTATATGTATATGTATATGTATATGTATATGTATATGTATATGTATATGTATATGTATATGTATATGTATATGTATATGTATATGTATATGTATATGTATATGTATATGTATATGTATATGTATATGTATATGTATATGTATATGTATATGTATATGTATATGTATATGTATATGTATATGTATATGTATATGTATATGTATATGTATATGTATATGTATATGTATATGTATATGTATATGTATATGTATATGTATATGTATATGTATATGTATATGTATATGTATATGTATATGTATATGTATATGTATATGTATATGTATATGTATATGTATATGTATATGTATATGTATATGTATATGTATATGTATATGTATATGTATATGTATATGTATATGTATATGTATATGTATATGTATATGTATATGTATATGTATATGTATATGTATATGTATATGTATATGTATATGTATATGTATATGTATATGTATATGTATATGTATATGTATATGTATATGTATATGTATATGTATATGTATATGTATATGTATATGTATATGTATATGTATATGTATATGTATATGTATATGTATATGTATATGTATATGTATATGTATATGTATATGTATATGTATATGTATATGTATATGTATATGTATATGTATATGTATATGTATATGTATATGTATATGTATATGTATATGTATATGTATATGTATATGTATATGTATATGTATATGTATATGTATATGTATATGTATATGTATATGTATATGTATATGTATATGTATATGTATATGTATATGTATATGTATATGTATATGTATATGTATATGTATATGTATATGTATATGTATATGTATATGTATATGTATATGTATATGTATATGTATATGTATATGTATATGTATATGTATATGTATATGTATATGTATATGTATATGTATATGTATATGTATATGTATATGTATATGTATATGTATATGTATATGTATATGTATATGTATATGTATATGTATATGTAGTATATGTATATGTATATGTATATGTATATGTATATGTATATGTATATGTATATGTATATGTATATGTATATGTATATGTATATGTATATGTATATGTATATGTATATGTATATGTATATGTATATGTATATGTATATGTATATGTATATGTATATGTATATGTATATGTATATGTATATGTATATGTATATGTATATGTATATGTATATGTATATGTATATGTATATGTATATGTATATGTATATGTATATGTATATGTATATGTATATGTATATGTATATGTATATGTATATGTATATGTATATGTATATGTATATGTATATGTATATGTATATGTATATGTATATGTATATGTATATGTATATGTATATGTATATGTATATGTATATGTATATGTATATGTATATGTATATGTATATGTATATGTATATGTATATGTATATGTATATGTATATGTATATGTATATGTATATGTATATGTATATGTATATGTATATGTATATGTATATGTATATGTATATGTATATGTATATGTATATGTATATGTATATGTATATGTATATGTATATGTATATGTATATGTATATGTATATGTATATGTATATGTATATGTATATGTATATGTATATGTATATGTATATGTATATGTATATGTATATGTATATGTATATGTATATGTATATGTATATGTATATGTATATGTATATGTATATGTATATGTATATGTATATGTATATGTATATGTATATGTATATGTATATGTATATGTATATGTATATGTATATGTATATGTATATGTATATGTATATGTATATGTATATGTATATGTATATGTATATGTATATGTATATGTGTATATGTATATGTATATGTATATGTATATGTATATGTATATGTATATGTATATGTATATGTATATGTATATGTATATGTATATGTATATGTATATGTATATGTATATGTATATGTATATGTATATGTATATGTATATGTATATGTATATGTATATGTATATGTATATGTATATGTATATGTATATGTATATGTATATGTATATGTATATGTATATGTATATGTATATGTATATGTATATGTATATGTATATGTATATGTATATGTATATGTATATGTATATGTATATGTATATGTATATGTATATGTATATGTATATGTATATGTATATGTATATGTATATGTATATGTATATGTATATGTATATGTATATGTATATGTATATGTATATGTATATGTATATGTATATGTATATGTATATGTATATGTATATGTATATGTATATGTATATGTATATGTATATGTATATGTATATGTATATGTATATGTATATGTATATGTATATGTATATGTATATGTATATGTATATGTATATGTATATGTATATGTATATGTATATGTATATGTATATGTATATGTATATGTATATGTATATGTATATGTATATGTATATGTATATGTATATGTATATGTATATGTATATGTATATGTATATGTATATGTATATGTATATGTATATGTATATGTATATGTATATGTATATGTATATGTATATGTATATGTATATGTATATGTATATGTATATGTATATGTATATGTATATGTATATGTATATGTATATGTATATGTATATGTATATGTATATGTATATGTATATGTATATGTATATGTATATGTATATGTATATGTATATGTATATGTATATGTATATGTATATGTATATGTATATGTATATGTATATGTATATGTATATGTATATGTATATGTATATGTATATGTATATGTATATGTATATGTATATGTATATGTATATGTATATGTATATGTATATGTATATGTATATGTATATGTATATGTATATGTATATGTATATGTATATGTATATGTATATGTATATGTATATGTATATGTATATGTATATGTATATGTATATGTATATGTATATGTATATGTATATGTATATGTATATGTATATGTATATGTATATGTATATGTATATGTATATGTATATGTATATGTATATGTATATGTATATGTATATGTATATGTATATGTATATGTATATGTATATGTATATGTATATGTATATGTATATGTATATGTATATGTATATGTATATGTATATGTATATGTATATGTATATGTATATGTATATGTATATGTATATGTATATGTATATGTATATGTATATGTATATGTATATGTATATGTATATGTATATGTATATGTATATGTATATGTATATGTATATGTATATGTATATGTATATGTATATGTATATGTATATGTATATGTATATGTATATGTATATGTATATGTATATGTATATGTATATGTATATGTATATGTATATGTATATGTATATGTATATGTATATGTATATGTATATGTATATGTATATGTATATGTATATGTATATGTATATGTATATGTATATGTATATGTATATGTATATGTATATGTATATGTATATGTATATGTATATGTATATGTATATGTATATGTATATGTATATGTATATGTATATGTATATGTATATGTATATGTATATGTATATGTATATGTATATGTATATGTATATGTATATGTATATGTATATGTATATGTATATGTATATGTATATGTATATGTATATGTATATGTATATGTATATGTATATGTATATGTATATGTATATGTATATGTATATGTATATGTATATGTATATGTATATGTATATGTATATGTATATGTATATGTATATGTATATGTATATGTATATGTATATGTATATGTATATGTATATGTATATGTATATGTATATGTATATGTATATGTATATGTATATGTATATGTATATGTATATGTATATGTATATGTATATGTATATGTATATGTATATGTATATGTATATGTATATGTATATGTATATGTATATGTATATGTATATGTATATGTATATGTATATGTATATGTATATGTATATGTATATGTATATGTATATGTATATGTATATGTATATGTATATGTATATGTATATGTATATGTATATGTATATGTATATGTATATGTATATGTATATGTATATGTATATGTATATGTATATGTATATGTATATGTATATGTATATGTATATGTATATGTATATGTATATGTATATGTATATGTATATGTATATGTATATGTATATGTATATGTATATGTATATGTATATGTATATGTATATGTATATGTATATGTATATGTATATGTATATGTATATGTATATGTATATGTATATGTATATGTATATGTATATGTATATGTATATGTATATGTATATGTATATGTATATGTATATGTATATGTATATGTATATGTATATGTATATGTATATGTATATGTATATGTATATGTATATGTATATGTATATGTATATGTATATGTATATGTATATGTATATGTATATGTATATGTATATGTATATGTATATGTAGTATATGTATATGTATATGTATATGTATATGTATATGTATATGTATATGTATATGTATATGTATATGTATATGTATATGTATATGTATATGT
>OX063285.1:3569115-3806615 GCA_944039245.1 Nebria salina
AATACCTGAGTAATATATTTCTTAGCGTGTTTTACTAAGAAGTTATAGGACCCCATAAAATATGTTCATATATTGATTCAAATTCGTTTTAAATGAGACATAGTTCAGTAATATTCGCAAATACAAGCGTTTAAATGCCAATACCTGAGTAATATATTTCTTAGCGTGTTGTACTAAGAAGTTATAGGACCCCATAAAATATGTTCATATATTGATTCAAATTCGTTTTAAATGAGACATAGTTCAGTAATATACGCAAATACAAGCGTTAAAATGCCAATACCAGAGTAATATATTTCCTAGCGTATTACACTAAAAAGTTATAGGACCCCATAAAATATGTTCAGATATTGATTCAAATTCGTTTTAAATGAGACATATTTCAGTAATATACGCAAATACAAGCGTTAAAATGCCAATACCAGAGTAATATATTTCCTAGCGTATTACACTAAAAAGTTATAGGACCCCATAAAATATGTTCAGATATTGATTCAAATTTGTTTTAAATGAGACATATTTCAG
The DNA here is from genome assembly GCA_944039245.1 of Nebria salina. Lineage (NCBI taxonomy): Eukaryota > Metazoa > Arthropoda > Insecta > Coleoptera > Carabidae > Nebria > Nebria salina. The sequence continues at coordinate 3,569,641 of OX063285.1, forward strand.
TTATATACGCAAATACAAGCGTTAAAATGCCAATACCTGAGTAATATATTTCTTAGCGTATTGTACTAAAAAGTTATAGGCCACCATTAAATATGTTCAGATATTGATTCAAATTCGTTTTAAATGAGACATATTACAGTAATATACGCAAATACAAGCGTTAAAATGCCAATACCTGAGTAATATATTTCTTAGCGTGTTGTACTAAGAAGTTATAGGACCCCATAAAATATCTTCATATATTGATTCAAATTCGTTTTAAATGAGACATAGTTCAGTTATATACGCAAATACAAGCGTTAAAATGCCAATACCAGAGTAATATATTTCCTAGCGTATTACACTAAAAAGTTATAGGACCCCATAAAATATGTTCAGATATTGATTCAAATTCGTTTTAAATGAGACATATTTCAGTAATATACGCAAATACAAGCGTTTAAATACCAATACCTGAGTAATATATTTCTTAGCGTGTTGTACTAAGAAGTTATAGGACCCCATAAAATATGTTCATATATTGATTCAAATTCGTTTTAAATGAGACATAGTTCAGTAATATACGCAAATACAAGCGTTAAAATGCCAATACCAGAGTAATATATTTCCTAGCTTATTACACTAAAAAGTTATAGGACCCCATAAAATATGTTCAGATATTGATTCAAATTCGTTTTAAATGAGACATATTTCAGTAATATACGCAAATACAAGCGTTTAAATACCAATACCTGAGTAATATATTTCTTAGCGTGTTGTACTAAGAAGTTATAGGACCCCATAAAATATCTTCATATATAGATTCAAATTCGTTTTAAATGAGACATATTTCAGTAATATACGCAAATACAAGCGTTAAAATGCCAATACCAGAGTAATATATTTCCTAGCGTATGACACTAAAAAGTTATAGGACCCCATAAAATATGTTCATATATTGATTCAAATTCGTTTTAAATGAGACATATTTCAGTAATATACGCAAATACAAGCGTTTAAATACCAATACCTGAGTAATATATTTCTTAGCGTGTTGTACTAAGAAGTTATAGGACCCCATAAAATATGTTCATATATTGATTCAAATTCGTTTTAAATGAGACATAGTTCAGTAATATACGCAAATACAAACGTTAAAATGCCAATACCTGAGTAATATATTTCCTAGCGTATTACACTAAAAAGTTATAGGACCTCATAAAATATGTTCAGATATTGATTCAAATTCGTTTTAAATGAGACATATTTCAGTAATATACGCAAATACAAGCGTTTAAATGCCAATACTTGAGTAATATATTTCTTAGCGTGTTGTACTAAGAAGTTATAGCACCCCATAAAATATCTTCATATATTGATTCAAATTCGTTTTAAATGAGACATAGTTCAGTAATATACGCAAATACAAGCGTTTAAATGCCAATACCTGAGTAATATATTTCTTAGCGTGTTGTACTAAGAAGTTATAGGACCCCATAAAATATGTTCATATATTGATTCAAATTCGTTTTAAATGAGACATAGTTCAGTTATATACGCAAATACAAGCGTTAAAATGCCAATACCAGAGTAATATATTTCCTAGCGTATTACACTAAAAAGTTATAGGACCCCATAAAATATGTTCAGATATTGATTCAAATTCGTTTTAAATGAGACATATTTCAGTAATATACGCAAATACAAGCGTTTAAATGCCAATACCTGAGTAATATATTTCTTAGCGTGTTGTACTAAAAAGTTATTGGACCCCATAAAATATGTTCATATATTGATTCAAATTCGTTTTAAATGAGACATAGTTCAGTAATATACGCAAATACAAGCGTTTAAATGCCAATACCTGCGTAATATATTTCTTAGCGTGTTGTACTAAGAAGTTATAGGACCCCATAAAATATGTTCATATATTGATTCAAATTCGTTTTAAATGAGACATAGTTCAGTAATATACGCAAATACAAGCGTTAAAATGCCAATACCAGAGTAATATATTTCCTAGCGTATTACACTAAAAAGTTATAGGACCCCATAAAATATGTTCAGATATTGATTCAAATTTGTTTTAAATGAGACATATTTCAGTAATATACGCAAATACAAGCGTTAAAATGCCAATACCTGAGTATTATATTTCTTAGCGTATTGAACTAAAAAGTTATAGGCCACCATTAAATATGTTCAGATATTGATTCAAATTCGTTTCAAATGAGACATATTTCAGTAATATACGCAAATACAAGCGTTTAAATGCCAATACCTGAGTAATATATTTCTTAGCGTGTTGTACTAAAAAGTTATTGGACCCCATAAAATATGTTCATATATTGATTCAAATTCGTTTTAAATGAGACATAGTTCAGTAATATACGCAAATACAAGCGTTTAAATGCCAATACTTGAGTAATATATTTCTTAGCGTGTTGTACTAAGAAGTTATAGGACCCCATAAAATATGTTCATATATTGATTCAAATTCGTTTTAAATGAGACATAGTTCAGTAATATACGCAAATACAAGCGTTTAAATGCCAATACCTGAGTAATATATTTCTTAGCGTGTTGTACTAAAAAGTTATTGGACCCCATAAAATATGTTCATATATTGATTCAAATTCGTTTTAAATGAGACATAGTTCAGTAATATACGCAAATACAAGCGTTTAAATGCCAATACTTGAGTAATATATTTCTTAGCGTGTTGTACTAAGAAGTTATAGGACCCCATAAAATATGTTCATATATTGATTCAAATTTGTTTTAAATGAGACATAGGTCAGTTATATACGCAAATACAAGCGTTAAAATGCCAATACCAGAGTAATATATTTCCTAGCGTATTACACTAAAAAGTTATAGGACCCCATAAAATATGTTCAGATATTGATTCAAATTCGTTTTAAATGAGACATATTTCAGTAATATACGCAAATACAAGCGTTTAAATGCCAATACCTGAGTAATATATTTCTTAGCGTGTTGTACTAAGAAGTTATTGGACCCCATAAAATATGTTCATTTATTGATTCAAATTCGTTTTAAATGAGACATAGTTCAGTAATATACGCAAATACAAGCGTTTAAATACCAATACCTGAGTAATATATTTCTTAGCGTGTTGTACTAAGAGGTTATAGGACCTCATAAAATATGTTCATATATTGATTCAAATTCGTTTTAAATGAGACATAGTTCAGTAATATACGCAAATACAAACGTTAAAATGCCAATACCTGAGTAATATATTTCCTAGCGTATTACACTAAAAAGTTATAGGACCCCATAAAATATGTTCAGATATTGATTCAAATTCGTTTTAAATGAGACATATTTCAGTAATATACGCAAATACAAACGTTAAAATGCCAATACCTGAGTAATATATTTCCTAGCGTATTACACTAAAAAGTTATAGGACCTCATAAAATATGTTCAGATATTGATTCAAATTCGTTTTAAATGAGACATAGTTCAGTAATATACGCAAATACAAGCGTTAAAATGCCAATACCAGAGTAATATATTTCCTTGCGTATTGCACTAAAAAGTTATAGGACCCCATAAAATATGTTCAGATATTGATTCAAATTCGTTTTAAATGAGACATATTACAGTAATATACGCAAATACAAGCGTTAAAATGCCAATACCTGAGTAATATATTTCTTAGCGTGTTGTACTAAGAAGTTATAGGACCCCATAATATATGTTCATATATTGATTCAAATTCGTTTTAAATAAGACATAGTTCAGTAATATACGCAAATACAAGCGTTTAAATACCAATACCTGAGTAATATATTTCTTAGCGTGTTGTACTAAGAAGTTATAGGACCCCATAAAATATGTTCATATATTGATTCAAATTCGTTTTAAATGAGACATAGTTCAGTAATATACGCAAATACAAACGTTAAAATGCCAATACCTGAGTAATATATTTCCTAGCGTATTGCACTAAAAAGTTATAGGACCTCATAAAATATGTTCAGATATTGATTCAAAATCGTTTTAAATGAGACATATTTCAGTAATATACGCAAATACAAGCGTTAAAATGCCAATACCTGAGTATTATATTTCTTAGCGTATTGAACTAAAAAGTTATAGGCCACCATTAAATATGTTCAGATATTGATTCAAATTCGTTTCAAATGAGACATATTTCAGTAATCTACGCAAATACAAGCGTTTAAATGCCAATACCTGAGTAATATATTTCTTAGCGTGTTGTACTAACAAGTTATTGGACCCCATAAAATATGTTCATATATTGATTCAAATTCGTTTTAAATGAGACATAGTTCAGTAATATACGCAAATACAAGCGTTTAAATGCCAATACTTGAGTAATATATTTCTTAGCGTGTTGTACTAAGAAGTTATAGGACCCCATAAAATATGTTCATATATTGATTCAAATTCGTTTTAAATGAGACATAGTTCAGTAATATACGCAAATACAAGCGTTTAAATGCCAATACCTGAGTAATATATTTCTTAGCGTGTTGTACTAAAAAGTTATTGGACCCCATAAAATATGTTCATATATTGATTCAAATTCGTTTTAAATGAGACATAGTTCAGTAATATACGCAAATACAAGCGTTTAAATGCCAATACTTGAGTAATATATTTCTTAGCGTGTTGTACTAAGAAGTTATAGGACCCCATAAAATATGTTCATATATTGATTCAAATTTGTTTTAAATGAGACATAGTTCAGTTATATACGCAAATACAAGCGTTAAAATGCCAATACCAGAGTAATATATTTCCTAGCGTATTACACTAAAAAGTTATAGGACCCCATAAAATATGTTCAGATATTGATTCAAATTCGTTTTAAATGAGACATATTTCAGTAATATACGCAAATACAAGCGTTTAAATGCCAATACCTGAGTAATATATTTCTTAGCGTGTTGTACTAAGAAGTTATTGGACCCCATAAAATATGTTCATTTATTGATTCAAATTCGTTTTAAATGAGACATAGTTCAGTAATATACGCAAATACAAGCGTTTAAATACCAATACCTGAGTAATATATTTCTTAGCGTGTTGTACTAAGAGGTTATAGGACCTCATAAAATATGTTCATATATTGATTCAAATTCGTTTTAAATGAGACATAGTTCAGTAATATACGCAAATACAAACGTTAAAATGCCAATACCTGAGTAATATATTTCCTAGCGTATTACACTAAAAAGTTATAGAACCCCATAAAATATGTTCAGATATTGATTCAAATTCGTTTTAAATGAGACATATTTCAGTAATATACGCAAATACAAACGTTAAAATGCCAATACCTGAGTAATATATTTCCTAGCGTATTACACTAAAAAGTTATAGGACCTCATAAAATATGTTCAGATATTGATTCAAATTCGTTTTAAATGAGACATAGTTCAGTAATATACGCAAATACAAGCGTTAAAATGCCAATACCAGAGTAATATATTTCCTTGCGTATTGCACTAAAAAGTTATAGGACCCCATAAAATATGTTCAGATATTGATTCAAATTCGTTTTAAATGAGACATATTACAGTAATATACGCAAATACAAGCGTTAAAATGCCAATACCTGAGTAATATATTTCTTAGCGTGTTGTACTAAGAAGTTATAGGACCCCATAATATATGTTCATATATTGATTCAAATTCGTTTTAAATAAGACATAGTTCAGTAATATACGCAAATACAAGCGTTTAAATACCAATACCTGAGTAATATATTTCTTAGCGTGTTGTACTAAGAAGTTATAGGACCCCATAAAATATGTTCATATATTGATTCAAATTCGTTTTAAATGAGACATAGTTCAGTAATATACGCAAATACAAACGTTAAAATGCCAATACCTGAGTAATATATTTCCTAGCGTATTACACTAAAAAGTTATAGGACCTCATAAAATATGTTCAGATATTGATTCAAATTCGTTTTAAATGAGACATATTTCAGTAATATACGCAAATACAAGCGTTTAAATGCCAATACTTGAGTAATATATTTCTTAGCGTGTTGTACTAAGAAGTTATAGGACCCCATAAAATATCTTCATATATTGATTCAAATTCGTTTTAAATGAGACATAGTTCAGTAATATACGCAAATACAAGCGTTTAAATGCCAATACCTGAGTAATATATTTCTTAGCGTGTTGTACTAAGAAGTTATAGGACCCCATAAAATATGTTCATATATTGATTCAAATTCGTTTTAAATGAGACATAGTTCAGTAATATACGCAAATACAAACGTTAAAATGCCAATACCTGAGTAATATATTTCCTAGCGTCTTACACTAAAAAGTTATAGGACCTCATAAAATATGTTCAGATATTGATTCAAATTCGTTTTAAATGAGACATATTTCAGTAATATACGCAAATACAAGTGTTTAAATGCCAATACCTGAGTAATATATTTCTTAGAGTATTGTACTAAAAAGTTATAGGCCACCATTAAATATGTTCAGATATTGATTCAAATTCGTTTCAAATGAGACATATTTCAGTAATATACGCAAATACAAGCGTTTAAATGCCAATACCTGAGTAATATATTTCTTAGCGTGTTGTACTAAGAAGTTATAGGACCCCATAAAATATGTTCATATATTGATTCAAATTCGTTTTAAATGAGACATAGTTCAGTAATATACGCAAATACAAACGTTAAAATGCCAATACCTGAGTAATATATTTCCTAGCGTATTACACTAAAAAGTTATAGGACCTCATAAAATATGTTCAGATATTGATTCAAATTCGTTTTAAATGAGACATAGTTCAGTAATATACGCAAATACAAGCGTTTAAATGCCAATACCTGAGTAATATATTTCTTAGCGTGTTGTACTAAGAAGTTATAGGACCCCATAAAATATGTTCATATATTGATTCAAATTCGTTTTAAATGAGACATAGTTCAGTAATATACGCAAATACAAGTGTTTAAATGCCAATACCTGAGTAATATATTTCTTAGAGTATTGTACTAAAAAGTTATAGGCCACCATTAAATATGTTCAGATATTGATTCAAATTCGTTTCAAATGAGACATATTTCAGTAATATACGCAAATACAAGCGTTTAAATGCCAATACCTGAGTAATATATTTCTTAGCGTGTTGTACTAAGAAGTTATAGGACCCCATAATATATGTTCATATATTGATTCAAATTCGTTTTAAATAAGACATAGTTCAGTAATATACGCAAATACAAGCGTTTAAATACCAATACCTGAGTAATATATTTCTTAGCGTGTTGTACTAAGAAGTTATAGGACCCCATAAAATATGTTCATATATTGATTCAAATTCGTTTTAAATGAGACATAGTTCAGTAATATTCGCAAATACAAACGTTAAAATGCCAATACCTGAGTAATATCTTTCCTAGCGTATTACACTAAAAAGTTACAGGACCCCATAAATTATGTTCAGATATTGATTCAAATTCGTTTTAAATGAGACATATTTCAGTAATATACGCAAATACAAGCGTTAAAATGCCAATACCTGAGTAATATATTTCTTAGCGTATTGTACTAAAAAGTTATAGGCCACCATTAAATATGTTCAGATATTGATTCAAATTCGTTTCAAATGAGACATATTTCAGTAATATACGCAAATACAAGCGTTTAAATGCCAATACCTGAGTAATATATTTCTTAGCGGGTTGTACTAAGAAGTTATAGGACCCCATAAAATATGTTCATATATTGATTCAAATTCGTTTTAAATGAGACATAGTTCAGTAATATACGCAAATACAAGCGTTTAAATGCCAATACCTGAGTAATATATTTCTTAGCGTGTTGTACTAAGAAGTTATAGGACCCCATAAAATATGTTCATATATTGATTCAAATTCGTTTTAAATGAGACATAGTTCAGTAATATACGCAAATACAAGCGTTAAAATGCCAATACCTGAGTAATATATTTCCTAGCGTATTACACTAAAAAGTTATAGGACCCCATAAAATATGTTCAGATATTGATTCAAATTCGTTTTAAATGAGACATATTTCAGTAATATACGCAAATACAAGCGTTTAAATGCCAATACCTGAGTAATATATTTCTTAGCGTGTTGTACTAAGAAGTTATTGGACCCCATAAAATATGTTCATTTATTGATTCAAATTCGTTTTAAATGAGACATAGTTCAGTAATATACGCAAATACAAGCGTTTAAATACCAATACCTGAGTAATATATTTCTTAGCGTGTTGTACTAAGAAGTTATAGGACCTCATAAAATATGTTCATATATTGATTCAAATTCGTTTTAAATGAGACATAGTTCAGTAATATACGCAAATACAAACGTTAAAATGCCAATACCTGAGTAATATATTTCCTAGCGTATAACACTAAAAAGTTATAGGACCCCATAAAATATGTTCAGATATTGATTCAAATTCGTTTTAAATGAGACATATTTCAGTAATCTACGCAAATACAAGCGTTAAAATGCCAATACCAGAGTAATATATTTCTTAGCGTTTTGTACTAAGAAGTTATAGGACCCCATAAAATATGTTCAGATATTGATTCAAATTCGTTTCAAATGAGACATATTTCAGTAATATACGCAAATACAAGCGTTTAAATGCCAATACCTGAGTAATATATTTCTTAGCGTGTTGTACTAAGAAGTTATAGGACCCCATAAAATATGTTCATATATTGATTCAAATTCGTTTTAAATGAGACATAGTTCAGTTATATACGCAAATACAAGCGTTAAAATGCCAATACCAGAGTAATATATTTCCTAGCGTATTACACTAAAAAGTTATAGGACCCCAAAAAATATGTTCAGATATTGATTCAAATTCGTTTTAAATGAGACATATTTCAGTAATATACGCAAATACAAGCGTTTAAATGCCAATACCTGAGTAATATATTTCTTAGCGTGTTGTACTAAGAAGTTATTGGACCCCATAAAATATGTTCATATATTGATTCAAATTCGTTTTAAATGAGACATAGTTCAGTAATATACGCAAATACAAACGTTAAAATGCCAATACCTGAGTAATATATTTCCTAGCGTATTACACTAAAAAGTTATAGGACCTCATAAAATATGTTCAGATATTGATTCAAATTCGTTTTAAATGAGACATATTTCAGTAATATACGCAAATACAAGCGTTTAAATGCCAATACCTGCGTAATACATTTCTTAGCGTGTTGTAATAAGAAGTTATAGGACCCCATAAAATATGTTCATATATTGATTCAAATTCGTTTTAAATGAGACATAGTTCAGTAATATACGCAAATACAAACGTTAAAACGCCAATACCTGAGTAATTATATTTCCTAGCGTATTACACTAAAAAGTTATAGGACCCCATAAAATATGTTCAGATATTGATTCAAATTCGTTTTAAATGAGACATATTTCAGTAATATACGCAAATACAAGCGTTAAAATGCCAATACCTGAGTAATATATTTCTTAGCTTATTGTACTAGAAAGTTATAGGCCACCATTAAATATGTTCAGATATTGATTCAAATTCGTTTCAAATGAGACATATTTCAGTAATATACGCAAATACAAGCGTTTAAATGCCAATACCTGAGTAATATATTTCTTAGCGTGTTGTACTAAGAAGTTATAGGACCCCATAAAATATGTTCATATATTGATTCAAATTCGTTTTAAATGAGACATATTTCAGTAATATACGCAAATACAAGCGTTTAAAGGCCAATACTTGAGTAATATATTTCTTAGCGTGTTGTACTAAGAAGTTATAGGACCCCATAAAATATGTTCATATATTGATTCAAATTCGTTTTGAATGAGACATAGTTCAGTAATATACGCAAATACAAACGTTAAAATGCCAATACCTGAGTAATATATTTCCTAGCGTATTACACTAAAAAGTTATAGGACCCCATAAAATATGTTCATATATTGATTCAAATTCGTTTTAAATGAGACATAGTTCAGTAATATTCGCAAATACAAACGTTAAAATGCCAATACCTGAGTAATATCTTTCCTAGCGTATTACACTAAAAAGTTACAGGACCCCATAAATTATGTTCAGATATTGATTCAAATTCGTTTTAAATGAGACATATATAAGTAATATACGCAAATACAAGCGTTAAAATGCCAATACCTGAGTAATATATTTCTTAGCGTATTGTACTAAAAAGTTATAGGCCACCATTAAATATGTTCAGATATTGATTCAAATTCGTTTCAAATGAGACATATTTCAGTAATATACGCAAATACAAGCGTTTAAAGGCCAATACTTGAGTAATATATTTCTTAGCGTGTTGTACTAAGAAGTTATAGGACCCCATAAAATATGTTCATATATTGATTCAAATTCGTTTTAAATGAGACATAGTTCAGTAATATACGCAAATACAAGCGTTTAAATGCCAATACCTGAGTAATATATTTCTTAGCGTGTTGTACTAAGAAGTTATAGGACCCCATAAAATATGTTCATATATTGATTCAAATTCGTTTTAAATGAGACATAGTTCAGTAATATACGCAAATACAAGCGTTAAAATGCCAATACCTGAGTAATATAATTCCTAGCGTATTACACTAAAAAGTTATAGGACCCCATAAAATATGTTCAGATATTGATTCAAATTCGTTTTCAATGAGACATATTTCAGTAATATACGCAAATACAAGCGTTTAAATGCCAATACCTGAGTAATATATTTCTTAGCGTGTTGTACTAAGAAGTTATTGGACCCCATAAAATATGTTCATTTATTGATTCAAATTCGTTTTAAATGAGACATAGTTCAGTAATATACGCAAATACAAGCGTTTAAATACCAATACCTGAGTAATATATTTCTTAGCGTGTTGTACTAAGAAGTTATAGGACCTCATAAAATATGTTCATATATTGATTCAAATTCGTTTTAAATGAGACATAGTTCAGTAATATACGCAAATACAAACGTTAAAATGCCAATACCTGAGTAATATATTTCCTAGCGTATAACACTAAAAAGTTATAGGACCCCATAAAATATGTTCAGATATTGATTCAAATTCGTTTTAAATGAGACATATTTCAGTAATATACGCAAATACAAGCGTTAAAATGCCAAAACCTGAGTAATATATTTCTTAGCGTATTGTACTAAAAAGTTATAGGCCACCATTAAATATGTTCAGATATTGATTCAAATTCGTTTCAAATGAGACATATTTCAGTAATATACGCAAATACAAGCGTTTAAATGCCAATACCTGAGTAATATATTTCTTAGCGTGTTGTACTAAGAAGTTATAGGACCCCATAAAATATGTTCATATATTGATTCAAATTCGTTTTAAATGAGACATAGTTCAGTTATATACGCAAATACAAGCGTTAAAATGCCAATACCAGAGTAATATATTTCCTAGCGTATTACACTAAAAAGTTATAGGACCCCAAAAAATATGTTCAGATATTGATTCAAATTCGTTTTAAATGAGACATATTTCAGTAATATACGCAAATACAAGCGTTTAAATGCCAATACCTGAGTAATATATTTCTTAGCGTGTTGTACTAAGAAGTTATAGGACCCCATAAAATATGTTCATATATTGATTCAAATTCGTTTTAAATGAGACATAGTTCAGTAATATACGCAAATACAAACGTTAAAATGCCAATACCTGAGTAATATATTTCCTAGCGTATTACACTAAAAAGTTATAGGACCTCATAAAATATGTTCAGATATTGATTCAAATTCGTTTTAAATGAGACATATTTCAGTAATATACGCAAATACAAGCGTTTAAATGCCAATACTTGAGTGATATATTTCTTAGCGTGTTGTACTAAGAAGTTATAGGACCCCATAAAATATGTTCATATATTGATTCAAATTCGTTTATAATGAGACATAGTTCAGTAATATACGCAAATACAAACGTTAAAATGCCAATACCTGAGTAATATATTTCCTAGCGTATTACACTAAAAAGTTATAGGACCTCATAAAATATGTTCAGATATTGATTAAAATTCGTTTTAAATGAGACATAGTTCAGTTATATACGCAAATACAATCGTTAAAATGCCAATACCTGAGTAATATATTTCCTAGCGTATTACACTAAAAAGTTATAGGACCTCATAAAATATGTTCAGTTATTGATTCAAATTCGTTTTAAATGAGACATATTTCAGTAATATACGCAAATACAAGCGTTTAAATGCCAATACTTGAGTAATATATTTCTTAGCGTGTTGTACTAAGAAGTTATAGGACCCCATAAAATATGTTCATATATTGATTCAAATTCGTTTTAAATGAGACATAGTTCAGTAATATACGCAAATACAAACGTTAAAATGCCAATACCTGAGTAATATATTTCCTAGCGTATTACACTAAAAAGTTATAGGACCTCATAAAATATGTTCAGATATTGATTCAAATTCGTTTTAAATGAGACATATTTCAGTAATATACGCAAATACAAGCGTTTAAATGCCAATACTTGAGTAATATATTTCTTAGCGTGTTGTACTAAGAAGTTATAGGACCCCATAAAATATGTTCATATATTGATTCAAATTCGTTTTAAATGAGACATAGTTCAGTAATATACGCAAATACAAACGTTAAAATGCCAATACCTGAGTAATATATTTCCTAGCGTATTACACTAAAAAGTTATAGGACCTCATAAAATATGTTCAGATATTGATTCAAATTCGTTTTAAATGAGACATATTTCAGTAATATACGCAAATACAAGCGTTTAAATGCCAATACTTGAGTAATATATTTCTTAGCGTGTTGTACTAAGAAGTTATAGGACCCCATAAAATATGTTCATATATTGATTCAAATTCGTTTTAAATGAGACATAGTTCAGTAATATACGCAAATACAAACGTTAAAATGCCAATACCTGAGTAATATATTTCCTAGCGTATTACACTAAAAAGTTATAGGACCTCATAAAATATGTTCAGATATTGATTCAAATTCGTTTTAAATGAGACATATTTCAGTAATATACGCAAATACAAGCGTTTAAATGCCAATACTTGAGTAATATATTTCTTAGCGTGTTGTACTAAGAAGTTATAGGACCCCATAAAATATGTTCATATATTGATCCAAATTCGTTTTAAATGAGATATAGTTCAGTAATATACGCAAATACAAACGTTAAAATGCCAATACCTGAGTAATATATTTCCTAGCGTAATACACTAAAAAGTTATAGGACCTCATAAAATATGTTCAGATATTGATTCAAATTCGTTTTAAATGAGACATATTTCAGTAATATACGCAAATACAAGCGTTAAAATGCCAATACCTGAGTAATATATTTCCTAGCGTATTACACTAAAAAGTTATAGGACCTCATAAAATATGTTCAGATATTGATTCAAATTCGTTTTAAATGAGACATATTTCAGTAATATACGCAAATACAAGCGTTTAAATGCCAATACTTGAGTAATATATTTCTTAGCGTGTTGTACTAAGAAAATATAGGACCCCATAAAATATGTTCATATATTGATTCAAATTCGTTTTAAATGAGACATAGTTCAGTAATATACGCAAATACAAACGTTAAAATGCCAATACCTGAGTAATATATTTCCTAGCGTATTACACTAAAAAGTTATAGGACCTCATAAAATATGTTCAGATATTGATTCAAATTCGTTTTAAATGAGACATATTTCAGTAATATACGCAAATACAAGCGTTTAAATGCCAATACCTGCGTAATATATTTCTTAGCGTGTTGTAATAATAAGTTATAGGACCCCATAAAATATGTTCATATATTGATTTAAATTCGTTTTAAATGAGACATAGTTCAGTAATATACGCAAATACAAACGTTAAAACGCCAATACCTGAGTAATATATTTCCTAGCGTATTAAACTAAAAAGTTATAGGACCTCATAAAATATGTTCAGATATTGATTCAAATTCGTTTTAAATGAGACATATTTCAGTAATATATGCAAATACAAGCGTTTAAATGCCAATACTTGAGTAATATATTTCTTAGCGTGTTGTACTAAGAAGTTATAGGACCCCATAAAATATGTTCATATATTGATTCAAATTCGTTTTAAATGAGACATAGTTCAGTAATATACGCAAATACAAACGTTAAAATGCCAATACCTGAGTAATATATTTCCTAGCGTATTACACTAAAAAGTTATAGGACCTGTGACAGTGCTAATTCTAAGAAGCTGTACTTCCAAGAACAGTGTGAGTAGTGCGTGGGAAAATGTTTAAAAATTATACATGTGTGGACATTAGAGGGTTGATTTGTAGTGATTAACGGTGTCAAGAAATCGTGGGATCTTTCTCTTACGGGTCGTCTCAGCGGGATATATTTAGGCGAAGTCGCAGTTCGCCACTATCTAAATAGTATCCAGATGAGGGAAGGTATACTATCCAACGTGGGAACAAAGTTAACTGCATTCCCTCATGTATCGGAACGACGACACATTTATCAAAGATCTAAACAAACAACCTAGAACACCCAAGCGACACCAGGAAATATGATGCTTAACAACCGGGCAAGTGCATTCGTAATTTAAGTATATTCGTAATTTCAATACATTTGTAGTTAAGGACATCAGTGATTACGAATAAAAGGAATTTAAGTATCTTTTTTTTGTAATTAGTATTAAGTTGGCTTTCGACTTTGACCGCTCACGTAAGTTAAATTCAAGTTAATTAGTAATATTCCAATTGTTGTTAAATTCATTATTAATCGTAAAGTTATTTCCGTTTTACAAAAGTTGTTATAAGAGCGTTCAGTCTACGCCCCGTTCTAACTTAAGTGTCACCCCGCTAAGACTGAGGGTCTCCACCAATAGGGTCGTCAGATGCGAAGGCCAGAGTCATAGTTAAGGATTGATTTGTATGTAAGAATCTGGGGTAGGGATAAGTAGCCTCTGAGTAAAAAGATGGGTTCTTGGGGGTGAAACAGACAGTGAGTTTTGAGACTTAGAGCCGACGAGTTGAACAATATTGTGTATTAATCGTAAGAGTTTAAAAGTGTTAGTGGTCGAATTAATTGTTCCACACTAAAAGGATAATTACAAGAAACATGTTATGTAAGTTATAATTTCTATGTCTCGCTAGCTATAATTTTGTTTAGCCGTATAACTGGTACTAGCCGTTTATACTTTTATCATTTTGTGCTTTTGTGTAATTTGTATTTCACCATTTCGTTTTGCATCATTTTATTTGTGTTTGTATTAACCTATATATCTACGTGTATCTGGTTGAGTGACCCTATCCCAGACTTGTAATAAACAATATTTAATTAAGTGAGTCTTTTTAAACAACCCCTTCGGTCCTTGTCGTCCGAGCTCGTTACTCCCGTGAACTGGTAACCGTGAATGGGACAGAAAATTGTAGCCCCATCTTTGGTACAAAATTGGTTGACAGCGGTGAGATCGATAATTATTCCAGTAGCTTTCATATAAAAACTTTTTTTTGGGTTGTTTAATAATATTAAAGTATTAATTATTTTATTTGGGTTCTAAAAATAAATAAATAAAAATATATATATAATCAGATAAAATGGCGCTAGACCAGGCTACCTTACAACAATTTACACTAGCAATGTCGCAATTAGGCATATCATCGGTGATTCCTATATTTAGTGGCACACCAGACGTAACAGTAAAGTTTTTCTTGGACAGAATAGATTTTGTTGGTATGAGCGCAGGATGGTTGGATGCAGATAAAGTTCATAATGCTAGAATGAGATTAGCCGGTGAAGCACTATTTTATATGCAAATGCAACCACCTCTTAGCACTACTGTAGATTGGTCCGAATTTAAAAAGGGATTATTAGATAGATTCGCCCCTAAACCAAATAGAGCATTAATAGAAAAACAATTCAGCACGTGTGTACAATTAAAAGGTGAAACAATAATTGCATACGCGACAAGATTGAGAGCAATTGGCAAACAATTAACTCAAACCGGAAATAACGCATCTGAACAAGCCGGTATGAATAAAATGCTGGACGAGAGGTTGTTAAATCAATTTAATAATGGGGTATTGCGAGTATACCAGAAGGATCTTCTGCTAAGTCTGCCAAAAACATTAACAGAAGCTACTGACACTGCTTCGCGTATCGAAGGCATTGTTAATTATCAGATGTGTAGATTAAACGACGAGAATGAATCTGTGAATCATGTGAATAATGCAACAACTAATTTAATTCAAATGATTAATAAACTAGAAAGTAAGTTCGATTCTTTCACTAGTAATAAAAATAATAGCGAACAAAGTCAGAACTCTCGTAGGGATATGTCGTATAACACAAATCAAAATAGCCAAAATAACTATCGCTTTACTCCCAATCGGTTTCAAAATTATTCAAATCAGAAAAACTATTATAATCCAAATTCGAGTCATAACAGATACAATAACGATAGGCGTAACAACCCGACAACTAGATACACTGACCGCACTAATAATGGACGAGCACAACGGGATCTGTCTAGTATAATGTGCTTTAAATGCGAAACTATGGGACATTTACAGCGAGATTGTCATAGGTTCCAACAGAAAGCAACAACCCGTAACGATAGTACAACTTGTACTCGTTGTAAAAAGAATGGACACTTAAGAGTACACTGTACCGAGAAACTTTCTGGCGTAGAAACCCGAAATTGCGAACATTTAAACTTAGAGTAGCCAGCGATAACCCCGAATCAGTTGGCTTGCGTCAACACATGTCTTTGAATAAAATTATAGTTCCATCCATAAAAGAAATAAACAACGAAATTTTTGTAACAATAAAAGATAATAAGTTTAAATTTCTAATTGACACAGGAGCAAGTGTGAGTATTATTAAAAGACATGCGTTGCAGGGACAGTTTAAGATGGACAAAATGGTTGAAAATAGAATTATTGCCGGAATATCAGGTAAAGCCTTGCCAGTTGTGGGTATAGCCTCGGTAGTGTTTTGCCTGAAGAACAAGCCTATAAATCATGAATTTATTGTGTGCGAAAATAGTTTGGCTTTGTTAGCGGATGGTTTATTAGGAACAGATTTTTTAGTGAAACATCAAACCGAAATTAACTATGCTCGAAACGAAATAAAGATAGGTCCGGAAATTATTCAGATATCACCCATAAACGTCCAATCCGAAGAAAATAACGATAAAAAGTATAAATTAACGAAATGGGAAAAAGGCAGAAATAATGTTATAGGCAAGTCATTAGAATCGCGCGTAGACGGAAATGAGGCTAAAGCTGCAGCTGCAGAAAGCGAACTTAAATCGAGTATTGCGACTGGTTTAAAAATTACTAAAGAATTGGCGGATAATAAAGTACAAATAAGAAACGTGTTAAAATGTAACAAGTTGTATCATGAATCCCAACAGAGTAATGTTAGTAGAAATTTTGTTAGTGCAGATGTTTCAACCAATTCATTTAGCGCGAAACAAGCAGAAACAGTAGAACCTAGTATGATCGTTTCAAACAATCCGATCCGTACTAAGGACACTTTTGTAATTCCGGCCAGACTCGAACTTATTTGTGTTGGTATTCGTGAAACTACTATACAAAGTGGTATTGAAACCGTAATTGAGCCAGTAGATATACGTACGCATGGTATTTTAGCTGCGCGGGTGGTGATTAAAGTGCAGGGTGATGAAGTTCCCATTAAACTCATGAACGTCACAAACGTTTCAATCACTGTTCCAAAATCTACCCGAATTGGACTTGAAGAGTCAGTTATAATTAAGAATTCGCGAGAAAACACTAGAAAACTATCAGAAGTTAGTCACGTTAGACAAAGCGATTTTACCGAATTATTTCAGCTTGTCCATTTGAAACCGACAGATAGAATTAGATTAATGAATTTATTAAATGAATATCAGGATATTTTTATGCATAATGACGTACACTTAGGTTGTACCTCTAAAATTAAACATAGGAAATTCACCGAGAATGAGCATCCAATAGCTAAAGCTCCGTACAGGGTACCGTACGCCCAAAAAGACGTTTTACAAGCACAAATGACGGAGCTATTAAACGGCGATATTATTAGAGAATCCGATTCCCCGTGGTCTGCTCCGGTTGTCTTAGTAAACAGAACTATGCCTGATGGCAGTACAAAAGTGAGACTTTGCGTAGATTTCCGGGAACTAAATAAAATAACAAAAAAAGATCGGTTACCCTTGCCAAACTTACGTGATACGTTGGAACAATTAAACGGAGCCGCACTCTTTACAACGCTAGATCTTTGCGCGGGATACCATCAGGTAGAGGTAGCGGAACAAGACAGAGAGAAGACTAGTTTTAGTACCCTCTGGGGGCACTATGAATGGAACCGTATGCCTTTCGGTCTCTGTAATGCACCCAGCACCTTTCAACGCCTAATGTATTGTGCATTGAGTGGACTAATCGGTGATAGGTGTTATGTCTACCTCGATGATATTATTATTTTCAGTAGAAATGATGTTCAAGAGCACATACAGCGATTGCGTAGTGTTTTTGAGCGTTTAAGATCAAACAATTTAAAATTAAAACCCGAAAAATGTAGATTCATAACTAATGAAACTGCTTACTTAGGCCACATCATTTCTAGCGAAGGCATAAAAACTGATCCAGCAAAAACACACGCTATAGATAACTACCCAATTCCTAAAAAAGTCAAGGAGATTAGAGCTTTTATCGGGTTAATCGGCTTTTATAGACGATTTATAGAAAGGTTTTCCGAAATAGCAAAACCACTTACCAATCTCACAAAGAAAAATACACCTTTCGTATGGGACGAAACGACACAAGCCGCTTTTGATAAATTAAAATCTGCCATGGTACATAGCCCCGTTCTTATGTATCCCGATTTTAATAAACCATTTATATTAGCAACCGACGCTTCAGATTATGCTCGCGGAGCCGTTCTCAGCCAAATTCAGAATGGCAACGAGCATCCAGTTGCGTATAATAGTAGAACTCTATCGCGCACTGAAGAAAAATATAGCACAACAGAAAAAGAGTGTTTAGCGGTGATTTGGGCAGTTAAAGCGTTCCGATGCTACCTGTACGGAAGGAAGTTCACAGTAGTGACAGACCATCGACCGTTGCGCTGGTTAATGAATGTTAAGGATTCGAGCAGCAAACTGTCACGGTGGGCGTTAGCTCTCGAAGAATACGAGTACGAGATAATTCATAAACCCGGAAAGTTGCATACTAATGCGGATGCATTATCTCGGATTATGATTGGTTCTGTTAATTACAAGAATGTACTCGAACCCTTATGGGATAGAAGTCGTATCAAAAGCGAACAAAACCTAGATACAGAAGTAATGTCAATATTAAACAGCCTACATCCCGAGGACACAATTAAAGAATTTTTCCTTGATGAAGACGGTCTTCTTTATAAAACACGAATTGAAGACGAATGGGAAGACCGATTAGTAGTTCCGAAATTAATGAAAGAAAAGGTCCTTAAATATTACCATGATTTACCACAAGCTGGACACCAAGGTTATGATAAAACCTTGGCAATTATACGAAAGGGATTTTATTGGAAGGGTATGGCCAAGGACATAAAAGTTTACTGCATGCAATGTCTGTCGTGTAGCCAAAGCAAAACGTCACCACATTTAAAACCAACCCCGTTGCAGAAATTTAACGAAGTCTTAAGACCATTTCAAAGAACTTCAATGGACGTGGTGGGCCCAATAAGAACCAGCAAAAAGGGAAATAAGTTCATTTTAACTTTTCAAGATGCCTTCAGAAGCCATTGCACTCCCCGATCAAAAAACTGACACTATCGCTCGCGCGTTTATTGAGCATATAATAGTTAGGCATGGCGTACCTGAGCAGCTATTAACGGATAAAGGAACGAATTTTGTCTCTGAGTTATTTAAAAATATTTGTAAAAATTTAGGTGTTACAAAACTGCAAACGACCGCATACCACCCAATGTGCAATGGACGGATAGAGAGATTTCACAAAACTCTAGCCGACACACTGTCACACTACGTGCGTAAAGACCAAACGGACTGGGACAGCTGGATACCTTGTGCTTTGATGGCACTAAGAAACTCCGTCCATAGTGCCACTGGTCAGACCCCGCACTTTCTATTGTATGGGCGTGAACTAAGTACACCCTTCGACGACAAGTTAACACCACAACGAACCGGAAACGAAGATGATTTTACGACCAAAATGAAGGCTCGGTTACACGATGCGTATGCTATTGTGAGAGAGAAAATGCAGAATGCGAGTGACCGCAACGAAAGACAATACAATAAAAGAGCCGCTCCAATAACGTTGTCGATTGGAGACTTAGTTTTATTGCATGATACGACTGTGCCAGCGGGATTATCCCGAAAACTCGTTAAGCCATGGAAAGGACCATACAAAATCATAAAGCAGACTGGGCCAGTAAACTTTATTGTAAAAAACTTAGAAACCAATAAAGAAAACATAGTGCACGCTAATCGATTAAAATTTTACCACGGCGAAGTAATTATATCAAAGGAAATTGATAAGCTGACACCTGACCGAATACCACCACCAAACATCAGAGATTACCCTGAGATTATGCCTGACGCTAACCAACAACAGGATATAGTTGAAGACGATAATTTAGGGTCCGGTAGTGAATCCGCTTCAGGTAGCGAGTCGGTTGTTGAACCCGAATCCAACGAGGACTTTGACCCCGTCGGTTCTAACAACGACTCAGATACTAGCAGTGATTCAGCACTACCCCGGTTGACGCGAAGTAAAGGTAAAGCGCCCGAGCAACCTTGGGTTTCAAAGCGGCGGACATAATGTTCTTGTTGTCGACATTGGGTCACCTAATTATAATAAATTTTGAATATGTTTATTTTTTTTTTATTTTGCTAGGATTGGATGAGATAAGGTAATTAAAGTAAGATGTGTAAGATTTTAATATTATTTATGTTTTAGTTTTGGCAAGCTGTGTCCTTACCGCACTTACGTGCATTCTTAGTGAGCCGTTGCCCTCTATGGACAAGGGGCTCATTTTTATAAAAGAGGACGAGATACTACTGACCGGCGACAGTTGGATTTTGATGACTGATGTAGATATGACCCATTGCCGAGAGAACCTAGAAGCATTTGATGGCATACTCGACAACATTGTTAAATTAGATATAGCGCTTCTAAGTGAGGAACTAACTTCAAGACATCGTGTGACACTGGTTAATTTGGTAAGTACCGAAATAAAAACCATGAAAAACGACGTTAGTAAGCTCAAAATTAAATTAGCGCATTTAATAAAAACGGTTGCACCTTACGAAAACGAACGAATAAAGCGAGGGTTGATTAATGCAGGTGGAAGTGTACTAAAATTCTTATTTGGTACGGTGGACTCTAATGATCTAAGCGCGGTCAATGAAAAAATCAATGAGTTAAATTCTAGATCGGACAAAATTATAAATGTAATGGACGAACAGGTGACGATACTTAAAAATATGCAGAACAACAATTCTAAACTAAATGATAATTTCGAAAAATTGAAAACAGTCGTAGCCCTGTTAAACGCTAAAATCAAACAAATTATAATTGATCATCGCCCGATTGATACAAAAATAATGCAGGCAATACATTTAAATTCGGCTTTTCGTAATGCCGAAAACATATTAAATAATATTAAGGAAAATATTTTGGAATTTGGAAACGCACTTGAAGCCACCGCCTTACATCAGCTTAGTCCTGCATTTATTAATCCTACTTTGCTCGTGCAAGCGCTAGATGTTATTCGGAATAACTTACCAACCGGGTTGACCTTACTAACGTCAGATTTCGAAAGGAATACGCATTTATTCTATGAGGTAGCTACAGTTCATGCAGTCTACTTTGACGATACTCTGCGTATTTTCGCGGAAATTCCATTAAAAGCCGCTGGCAGATTTTTTAATGTATACCGCGCATTATCATTGCCCTACAAATCTGGAAATGAAGGCACTAAATTGTACACGGTCGCGGAATTTTCCTATTTAGCCATTTCAGACGATGGTCAATACTACGTTGAGCTAAACACGGAAGATTTGCAGTTGTGCAGAAGTAAATTTATAAAAATATGTCCACCTTCAATGCCAGTTCGGAGAATAACTGACGTATCTTGTCTCACAGCCTTGTATACCGGAAATACAAATAAGGCGGTGACGTTGTGTACGCACAAAATCACCATAGACAACCGCTCCGTACTATATCATGCAAAAAAATCTAATGCATGGATATATAGCGTCGATAACGATCTCCTAACCATAAATTGCCCAAGCTCAAAACATCCGCAACACTTTAACTCAAGCACAATTGTTATTTCAGGAACAGGAATATTAAATATTCCCGCTTCCTGTATTGCATACAATAAAAATTACGTTTTGCTTCCCTATTCTATAACCACTTCCAAAGTTAGTTCGGAAATGGAAAATCTTATAATACCTCCGCTTAACGAAAATATTACTCATTTAACGAACTTTAAAGAAAAATCCGGTATCGACGTCGAAATACGCGAAATTCTTAAATCTATCGACCAGGAGACTTTGAAGCAAGGAATTGATATCAACGAATGGGAGAAGCACGTACATAATATTAGAGACAAACAGGAATGGAAAAGAACAAAATTAATTAGTATTTCAAGCAACGTTGTATTCCTGACAGTGTTTATCTTGGCTATCGGTGCCTATAAGGCAAAAGATAAAATTTTGAAAAAACTTAAACGAAAAAATTCTCAATTCATGGTTAAAATGTCCGAACCAGAAACAGTAAAAATTACTCTAGTGGAACCTTCTTGTTCTACAAGTGCGGACGGAATAAATAATTCCAAATTGAAAGTTGCGTTCTAATTAAATCAAGTAACAATCGTTCGTTACTCCAGCTTGGTAGTGTCACGTTCGGATAACAGAATCATGATAATTGAAACTGATTAAAGGAAATTAGCACCCCTTTTCCGTATGTAGCTAACCAATGGTTTTAGTAAAAACTTAAGTACAACTGTTCTGTTGATCTGCCTTGTTGTTTAGAAGATTACTAAAACCATAGGGTATAATATAAGTAATATAGGTCACCTAGAATAAGATAGCTATAGTTGCACTTGTCCTGTGCCATATAATTTAGGGTTGTTAAGTTGTCATATGATTCTGCCGCAGTCGTTTTGTTGTTACAGTAAAAAAAAAAAAATAAGCACTACAACATATCCAACCTGGACTCCTGAGGATCCACCAACATAAGAAGTACAACTTCGCCACTGCCAACGAACTTCTGCGCACACCAGGTGTAACGGCGATTCGGTATATTATTAACGTTCCGAAGAGCCGCTGCATGGGAGGCCAGATCTAACGAAGTTACGAGAGCGGTGAAGTCGACTTCATGCAAACAGCAACGATAGGATGCCTCGCAAGTTTTATATTTGTATTTCGCGAAAAGAAAGTAAAATATATAACTTAGTCCAAGAGGGTAAGAGTTGTGACAGTGCTAATTCTAAGAAGCTGTACTTCCAAGAACAGTGTGAGTAGTGCGTGGGAAAATGTTTAAAAATTATACATGTGTGGACATTAGAGGGTTGATTTGTAGTGATTAACGGTGTCAAGAAATCGTGGGATCTTTCTCTTACGGGTCGTCTCAGCGGGATATATTTAGGCGAAGTCGCAGTTCGCCACTATCTAAATAGTATCCAGATGAGGGAAGGTATACTATCCAACGTGGGAACAAAGTTAACTGCATTCCCTCATGTATCGGAACGACGACACATTTATCAAAGATCTAAACAAACAACCTAGAACACCCAAGCGACACCAGGAAATATGATGCTTAACAACCGGGCAAGTGCATTCGTAATTTAAGTATATTCGTAATTTCAATACATTTGTAGTTAAGGACATCAGTGATTACGAATAAAAGGAATTTAAGTATCTTTTTTTTGTAATTAGTATTAAGTTGGCTTTCGACTTTGACCGCTCACGTAAGTTAAATTCAAGTTAATTAGTAATATTCCAATTGTTGTTAAATTCATTATTAATCGTAAAGTTATTTCCGTTTTACAAAAGTTGTTATAAGAGCGTTCAGTCTACGCCCCGTTCTAACTTAAGTGTCACCCCGCTAAGACTGAGGGTCTCCACCAATAGGGTCGTCAGATGCGAAGGCCAGAGTCATAGTTAAGGATTGATTTGTATGTAAGAATCTGGGGTAGGGATAAGTAGCCTCTGAGTAAAAAGATGGGTTCTTGGGGGTGAAACAGACAGTGAGTTTTGAGACTTAGAGCCGACGAGTTGAACAATATTGTGTATTAATCGTAAGAGTTTAAAAGTGTTAGTGGTCGAATTAATTGTTCCACACTAAAAGGATAATTACAAGAAACATGTTATGTAAGTTATAATTTCTATGTCTCGCTAGCTATAATTTTGTTTAGCCGTATAACTGGTACTAGCCGTTTATACTTTTATCATTTTGTGCTTTTGTGTAATTTGTATTTCACCATTTCGTTTTACATCATTTTATTTGTGTTTGTATTAACCTATATATCTACGTGTATCTGGTTGAGTGACCCTATCCCAGACTTGTAATAAACAATATTTAATTAAGTGAGTCTTTTTAAACAACCCCTTCGGTCCTTGTCGTCCGAGCTCGTTACTCCCGTGAACTGGTAACCGTGAATGGGACAGAAAATTGTAGCCCCATCTTTGGTACAGACCTCATCAAATATGTTCAGATATTGATTCAAATTCGTTTTAAATGAGACATATTTCAGTAATATACGCAAATACAAGGGTTTAAATGCCAATACTTGAGTAATATATTTCTTAGCGTGTTGTACTAAGAAGTTATAGGACCCCATAAAATATGTTCATATATTGATTCAAATTCGTTTTAAATGAGACATAGTTCAGTAATATACGCAAATACAAGCGTTTAAATGCCAATACCTGAGTAATATATTTCTTAGCGTGTTGTACTAAGAAGTTATAGGACCCCATAAAATATGTTCATATATTGATTCAAATTCGTTTTAAATGAGACATAGTTCAGTAATATACGCAAATACAAGCGTTAAAATGCCAATACCTGAGTAATATATTTCCTAGCGTATTACACTAAAAAGTTATAGGACCCCATAAAATATGTTCAGATATTGATTCAAATTCGTTTTAAATGAGACATATTTCAGTAATATACGCAAATACAAGCGTTTAAATGCCAATACCTGAGTAATATATTTCTTAGCGTGTTGTACTAAGAAGTTATAGGACCCCATAAAATATGTTCATATATTGATTCAAATTCGTTTTAAATGAGACATAGTTCAGTAATATACGCAAATACAAACGTAAAAATGCCAATACCTGAGTAATATATTTCCTAGCGTATTACACTAAAAAGTTATAGGACCTCATAAAATATGTTCAGATATTGATTCAAATTCGTTTTAAATGAGACATATTTCAGTAATATACGCAAATACAAGCGTTTAAATGCCAATACTTGAGTAATATACTTCTTAACGTGTTGTACTAAGAAGTTATAGGACCCCATAAAATATGTTCATATATTGATTCAAATTCGTTTTAAATGAGACATTGTTCAGTAATATACGCAAATACAAGCGTTTAAATGCCAATACCTGAGTAATATATTTCTTAGCGTGTTGTACTAAGAAGTTATAGGACCCCATAAAATATGTTCATATATTGATTCAAATTCGTTTTAAATGAGACATAGTTCAGTTATATACGCAAATACAAGCGTTAAAATGCCAATACCAGAGTAATATATTTCCTAGCGTATTACACTAAAAAGTTATAGGACCCCATAAAATATGTTCAGATATTGATTCAAATTCGTTTTAAATGAGACATATTTCAGTAATATACGCAAATACAAGCGTTAAAATGCAAATACCTGAGTAATATATTTCTTAGCGTATTGTACTAAAAAGTTATAGGCCACCATTAAATATGTTCAGATATTGATTCAAATTCGTTTCAAATGAGACATATTTCAGTAATATACGCAAATACAAGCGTTTAAATGCCAATACCTGAGTAATATATTTCTTAGCGTGTTGTACTAAGAAGTTATAGGACCCCATAAAATATGTTCATATATTGATTCAAATTCGTTTTAAATGAGACATAGTTCAGTTATATACGCAAATACAAGCGTTAAAATGCCAATACCAGAGTAATATATTTCCTAGCGTATTACACTAAAGAGTTATAGGACCCCATAAAATATGTTCAGATATTGATTCAAATTCCTTTTAAATGATACATATTTCAGTAATATACGCAAATACAAGCGTTTAAATGCCAATACCTGAGTAATATATTTCTTAGCGTGTTGTACTTAGAAGTTATTGGACCCCATAAAATATGTTCATATATTGATTCAAATTCGTTTTAAATGAGACATAGTTCAGTAATATACGCAAATACAAGCGTTTAAATGCCAATACCTGAGTAATATATTTCTTAGCGTGTTGTACTAAGAAGTTATAGGACCCCATAAAATATGTTCATATATTGATTCAAATTCGTTTTAAATGAGACATAGTTCAGTAATATACGCAAATACAAACGTTAAAATGCCAATACCTGAGTAATATATTTCCTAGCGTATTACACTAAAAAGTTATAGGACCTCATAAAATATGTTCAGATATTGATTCAAATTCGTTTTAAATGAGACATATTTCAGTAATATACGCAAATACAAGCGTTTAAATGCCAATACTTGAGTAATATACTTCTTAGCGTGTTGTACTAAGAAGTTATAGGACCCCATAAAATATGTTCATATATTGATTCAAATTCGTTTTAAATGAGACATAGTTCAGTAATATACGCAAATACAAGCGTTTATATGCCAATACCTGAGTAATGTATTTCTTAGCGTGTTGTACTAAGAAGTTATAGGACCCAATAAAATATGTTCATATATTGATTCAAATTCGTTTTAAATGAGACATAGTTCAGTAATATACGCAAATACAAACGTTCAAATGCCAATACCTGAGTAATATATTTCCTAGCGTATTACACTAAAAAGTTATAGGATCTCATAAAATATGTTCAGATATTGATTCAAATTCGTTTTAAATGAGACATATTTCAGTAATATACGCAAATACAAGCGTTTAAATGCCAATACCTGAGTAATATATTTCTTAGCGTGTTGTACTAAGAAGTTATAGGACCCCATAAAATATGTTCATATATTGATTCAAATTCGTTTTAAATGAGACATAGTTCAGTAATATACGCAAATACAAGCGTTAAAATGCCAATACCAGAGTAATATATTTCCTTGCGTATTACACTAAAAAGTTATAGGACCCCATAAAATATGTTCAGATATTGATTCAAATTCGTTTTAAATGAGACATATTTCAGTAATATACGCAAATACAAGCGTTAAAATGCCAATACCTGAGTAATATATTTCTTAGCGTATTGTACTAAAAAGTTATAGGCCACCATTAAATATGTTCAGATATTGATTCAAATTCGTTTCAAATGAGACATATTTCAGTAATATACGCAAATACAAGCGTTTAAATGCCAATACCTGAGTAATATATTTCTTAGCGTGTTGTACTAAGAAGTTATAGGACCCCATAAAATATGTTCATATATTGATTCAAATTTGTTTTAAATGAGACATAGTTCAGTTATATACGCAAATACAAGCGTTAAAATGCCAATACCAGAGTAATATATTTCCTAGCGTATTACACTAAAAAGTTATAGGACCCCATAAA
The DNA here is from genome assembly GCA_944039245.1 of Nebria salina. Classification (NCBI taxonomy): domain Eukaryota; kingdom Metazoa; phylum Arthropoda; class Insecta; order Coleoptera; family Carabidae; genus Nebria; species Nebria salina. The sequence continues at coordinate 3,597,453 of OX063285.1, forward strand.
ATATGTTCAGATATTGATTCAAATTCGTTTTAAATGAGACATATTTCAGTAATATACGCAAATACAAGCGTTAAAATGCCAATACCTGAGTAATATATTTCTTAGCGTGTTGTACTAAGAAGTTATTGGACCCCATAAAATATGTTCATATATTGATTCAAATTCGTTTTAAATGAGACATAGTTCAGTAATATACGCAAATACAAGCGTTTAAATGCCAATACCTGAGTAATATATTTTTTAGCGTGTTGTACTAAGAAGTTATAGGACCCCATAAAATATGTTCATATATTGATTCAAATTCGTTTTAAATGAGACATAGTTCAGTAATATACGCAAATACAAGCGTTAAAATACCAATACCAGAGTAATATATTTCCTAGCGTATTACACTAAAAAGTTAAAGGCCCACATAAAATATGTTCAGATATTGATTCAAATTCGTTTTAAATGAGACATATTTCAGTAATATACGCAAATACAAGCGTTAAAATGCCAATATCTGAGTAATATATTTCTTAGCGTATTGTACTAAAAAGTAATAGGCCACCATTAAATATGTTCAGATATTGATTCAAATTCGTTTCAAATGAGACATATTTCAGTAATATACGCAAATACAAGCGTTTAAATTCCAATACCTGAGTAATATATTTCTTAGCGTGTTGTACTAAGAAGTTATAGGACCCCATAAAATATGTTCATATATTGATTCAAATTCGTTTTGTATGAGACATAGTTCAGTAATATACGCAAATACAAACGTTAAAATGCCAATACCTGAGTAATATATTTCCTAGCGTATTACACTAAAAAGTTATAGGACCTCATAAAATATGTTCAGATATTGACTCAAATTCGTTTTAAATGAGACATATTTCAGTAATATACGCAAATACAAGCGTTAAAATGCCAATACCAGAGTAATATATTTCTTAGCGTGATGTACTAAGAAGTTATAGGACCCCATAAAATATGTTCATATATTGATTCAAATTCGTTTTAAATGAGACATAGTTCAGTAATATACGCAAATACAAGCGTTAAAATGCCAATACCAGAGTAATATATTTCCTAGCGTATTACACTAAAAAGTTATAGGACCCCATAAAATATGTTCAGATATTGATTCTAATTCGTTTTAAATGAGACATATTTCAGTAATCTACGCAAATACAAGCGTTTAAATGCCAATACCTGAGTAATATATTTCCTAGCGTATTACACTAAAAAGTTATAGGACCTCATAAAATATGTTCAGATATTGATTCAAATTCGTTTTAAATGAGACATATTTCAGTAATATACGCAAATACAAGCGTTTAAATGCCAATACCTGAGTAATATATTTCTTAGCGTGTTGTACTAAGAAGTTATAGGACCCCATAAAATATGTTCATATATTGATTCAAATTCGTTTTAAATGAGACATAGTTCAGTAATATACGCAAATACAAGCGTTAAAATGCCAATACCAGAGTAATATTTTTCCTAGCGTATTACACTAAAAAGTTATAGGACCCCATAAATTATGTTCAGATATTGATTCAAATTCGTTTTAAATGAGACATATTTCAGTAATATACGCAAATACAAGCGTTAAAATGCCAATACCTGAGTAATATATTTCTTAGCGTATTGTACTAAAAAGTTATAGGCCACCATTAAATATGTTCAGATATTGATTCAAATTCGTTTCAAATGAGACATATTTCAGTAATATACGCAAATACAAGCGTTTAAATGCCAATACCTGAGTAATATATTTCTTAGCGTGTTGTACTAAGAAGTTATAGGACCCCATAATATATGTTCATATATTGATTCAAATTCGTTTTTAATGAGACATAGTTCAGTAATATACGCAAATACAAGCGTTTAAATACCAATACCTGAGTAATATATTTCTTAGCGTGTTGTACTAAGAAGTTATAGGACCCCATAAAATATGTTCATATATTGATTCAAATTCGTTTTAAATGAGACATATTTCAGTAATATACGCAAATACAAGCGTTTAAATGCCAATACCTGAGTAATATATTTCCTAGCGTATTACACTAAAACGTTATAGGACCTCATAAAATATGTTCAGATATTGATTCAAATTCGTTTTAAATGAGACATATTTCAGTAATATACGCAAATACAAGCGTTAAAATGCCAATACCAGAGTAATATATTTCTTAGCGTGTTGTACTAAGAAATTATAGGACCCCATAAAATATGTTCATATATTGATTCAAATTCGTTTTAAATGAGACATATTTCAGTAATCTACGCAAATACAAGCGTTAAAATGCCAATACCAGAGTAATATATTTCTAAGCGTGTTGTACTAAGAAGTTATAGGACCCCATAAAATATGTTCATATATTGATTCAAATTCGTTTTAAATGAGACATATTTCAGTAATCTACGCAAATACAAGCGTTTAAATGCCAATACCTGAGTAATATATTTCCTAGCGTATTACACTAAAAAGTTATAGGACCCCATAAAATATGTTCAGATATTGATTCAAATTCGTTTTAAATGAGACATATTTCAGTAATATACGCAAATACAAGCGTTTAAATGCCAATACCTGAGTAATATATTTCTTAGCGTATTGTACTAAAAAGTTATAGGCCACCATTAAATATGTACAGATATTGATTCAAATTCGTTTTAAATGAGACATATTTCAGTAATATACGCAAATACAAGCGTTAAAAGGCCAATACCTGAGTAATATATTTCTTAGCGTGTTGTACTAAGAAGTTATTGGACCCCATAAAATATGTTCATATATTGATTCAAATTCGTTTTAAATGAGACATAGTTCAGTAATATACGCAAATACAAGCGTTTAAATGCCAATACCTGAATAATATATTTCTTAGCGTGTTGTACTAAGAAGTTATAGGACCCCATAAAATATGTTCATATATTGATTCAAATTCGTTTTAAATGAGACATATTTCAGTAATCTACGCAAATACAAGCGTTTAAATGCCAATACCTGAGTAATATATTTCTTAGCGTGTTGTACTAAGAAGTTATAGGACCCCATAATATATGTTCATATATTGATTCAAATTCGTTTTAAATGAGACATATTTCAGTAATATACGCAAATAAAAGCGTTTAAATGCCAATACCAGAGTAATATATTTCTTAGCGTGTTGTACTAAGAAGTTATAGGACCCCATAAAATATGTTCATAAATTGATTCAAATTCGTTTTAAATGAGACATATATCAGTAATCTACGCAAATACAAGCGTTAAAATTCCAATACCAGAGTAATATATTTCTTAGCGTGTTGTACTAAGAAGTTATAGGACCCCATAAAATATGTTCATATATTGATTCAAATTCGTTTTAAATGAGACATATTTCAGTAATCTACGCAAATACAAGCGTTTAAATGCCAATACCTGAGTAATATATTTCCTAGCGTATTACACTAAAAAGTTATAGGACCCCATAAAATATGTTCAGATATTGATTCTAATTCGTTTTAAATGAGACATATTTCAGTAATATACGCAAATACAAGCGTTTAAATGCCAATACCTGAGTAATATATTTCTTAGCGTATTGTATTAAAAAGTTATAGGCCACCATTAAATATGTTCAGATATTGATTCAAATTCGTTTCAAATGAGACATATTTCAGTAATATACGCAAATACAAGCGTTTAAATGCCAATACCTGAGTAATATATTTCTTAGCGTGTTGTACTAAGAAGTTATAGGACCCCATGAAATATGTTCATATATTGATTCAAATTCGTTTTAAATGAGACATATTTCAGTAATCTACGCAAATACAAGCGTTTAAATGCCAATACCTGAGTAATATATTTCCTAGCGTATTACACTAAAAAGTTATAGGACCTCATAAAATATGTTCAGATATTGATTCAAATTCGTTTTAAATGAGACATATTTCAGTAATATACGCAAATACAAGCGTTTAAATGCCAATACCTGAGTAATATATTTCTTAGCGTGTTGTACTAAGAAGTTATAGGACCCCATAAAATTTGTTCATATAGTGATTCAAATTCAGTTTAAATGAGACATAGTTCAGTAATATACGCAAATACAAGCGTTAAAATGCCAATGCCAGAGTAATATATTTCCTTGCGTATTACACTAAAAAGTTATAGGACCCCATAAAATATGTTCAGATATTGATTCAAATTCGTTTTAAATGAGACATATTACAGTAATATACGCAAATACAAGCGTTTAAATGCCAATACCTGAGTAATATATTTCTTAGCGTGTTGTACTAAGAAGTTATAGGACCCCATAAAATATGTTCATATATTGATTCAAATTCGTTTTAAATGAGACATATTTCAGTAATCTACGCAAATACAAGCGTTAAAATGCCAATACCAGAGTAATATATTTCTTAGCGTTTTGTACTAAGAAGTTATAGGACCCCATAAAATATGTTCATAATTGATTCAAATTCGTTTTAAATGAGACATATTTCAGTAATATACGCAAATACAAGCGTTTAAATGCCAATACTTGAGTAATATACTTCTTAACGTGTTGTGCTAAGAAGTTATAGGACCCCATAATATATGTTCATATATTGATTCAAATTCGTTTTAAATGAGACATATTTCAGTAATATACGCAAATACAAGCGTTTAAATGCCAATACCAGAGTAATATATTTCTTAGCGTGTTGTACTAAGAAGTTATAGGACCCCATAAAATATGTTCATATATTGATTCAAATTCGTTTTAAATGAGACATATATCTGTAATCTACGCAAATACAAGCGTTAAAATTCCAATACCAGAGTAATATATTTCTTAGCGTGTTGTACTAAGAAGTTATAGGACCCCATAAAATATGTTCATATATTGATTCAAATTCGTTTTAAATGAGACATATTTCAGTAATCTACGCAAATACAAGCGTTTAAATGCCAATACCTGAGTAATATATTTCCTAGCGTATTACACTAAAAAGTTATAGGACCTCATAAAATATGTTCAGATATTGATTCAAATTCGTTTTAAATGAGACATATTTCAGTAATATACGCAAATACAAGCGTTTAAATGCCAATACCTGAGTAATATATTTCTTAGCGTGTTGTACTAAGAAGTTATAGGACCCCATAAAATATGTTCATATAGTGATTCAAATTCAGTTTAAATGAGACATAGTTCAGTAATATACGCAAATACAAGCGTTAAAATGCCAATGCCAGAGTAATATATTTCCTTGCGTATTACACTAAAAAGTTATAGGACCCCATAAAATATGTTCAGATATTGATTCAAATTCGTTTTAAATGAGACATATTACAGTAATATACGCAAATACAAGCGTTTAAATGCCAATACCTGAGTAATATATTTCTTAGCGTGTTGTACTAAGAAGTTATAGGACCCCATAAAATATGTTCATATATTGATTCAAATTCGTTTTAAATGAGACATATTTCAGTAATCTACGCAAATACAAGCGTTTAAATGCCAATACCTGAGTAATATATTTCCTAGCGTATTACACTAAGAAGTTATAGGACCTCATAAAATATGTTCAGATATTGATTCAAATTCGTTTTAAATGAGACATATTTCAGTAATATACGCAAATACAAGCGTTTAAATGCCAATACCTGAGTAATATATTTCCTAGCGTATTACACTAAAAAGTTATAGGACCCCATAAAATATGTTCAGATATTGATTCTAATTCGTTTTAAATGAGACATAATTCAGTAATCTACGCAAATACAAGCGTTTAAATGCCAATACCTGAGTAATATATTTCCTAGCGTATTACACTAAGAAGTTATAGGACCTCATAAAATATGTTCAGATATTGATTCAAATTCGTTTTAAATGAGACATATTTCAGTAATATACGCAAATACAAGCGTTTAAATGCCAATACCTGAGTAATATATTTCCTAGCGTATTACACTAAGAAGTTATAGGACCTCATAAAATATGTTCAGATATTGATTCAAATTCGTTTTAAATGAGACATATTTCAGTAATATACGCAAATACAAGCGTTTAAATGCCAATACCTGAGTAATATATTTCTTAGCGTGTTGTACTAAGAAGTTATAGGACCCCATAAAATATGTTCATATATTGATTCAAATTCGTTTTAAATGAGACATATTACAGTAATATACGCAAATACAAGCGTTTAAATGCCAATACCTGAGTAATATATTTCTTAGCGTATTGTATTAAAAAGTTATAGGCCACCATTAAATATGTTCAGATATTGATTCAAATTCGTTTCAAATGAGACATATTTCAGTAATATACGCAAATACAAGCGTTTAAATGCCAATACCTGAGTAATATATTTCTTAGCGTGTTGTACTAAGAAGTTATAGGACCCCATAAAATATGTTCATATATTGATTCAAATTCGTTTTAAATGAGACATAATTCAGTAATCTACGCAAATACAAGCGTTTAAATGCCAATACCTGAGTAATATATTTCCTAGCGTATTACACTAAGAAGTTATAGGACCTCATAAAATATGTTCAGATATTGATTCAAATTCGTTTTAAATGAGACATATTTCAGTAATATACGCAAATACAAGCGTTTAAATGCCAATACCTGAGTAATATATTTCTTAGCGTGTTGTACTAAGAAGTTATAGGACCCCATAAAATATGTTCATATATTGATTCAAATTCGTTTTAAATGAGACATAGTTCAGTAATATACGCAAATACAAGCGTTAAAATGCCAATGCCAGAGTAATATATTTCCTTGCGTATTACACTAAAAAGTTATAGGACCCCATAAAATATGTTCAGATATTGATTCAAATTCGTTTTAAATGAGACATATTACAGTAATATACGCAAATACAAGCGTTTAAATGCCAATACCTGAGTAATATATTTCTTAGCGTGTTGTACTAAGAAGTTATAGGACCCCATAAAATATGTTCATATATTGATTCAAATTCGTTTTAAATGAGACATATTTCAGTAATATACGCAAATACAAGCGTTAAAATGCCAATACCAGAGTAATATATTTCTTAGCGTGTTGTACTAAGAAGTTATAGGACCCCATAAAATATGTTCATATATTGATTCAAATTCGTTTTAAATGAGACATATTTCAGTAATCTACGCAAATACAAGCGTTAAAATGCCAATACCAGAGTAATATATTTCTAAGCGTGTTGTACTAAGAAGTTATAGGACCCCATAAAATATGTTCATATATTGATTCAAATTCGTTTTAAATGAGACATATTTCAGTAATCTACGCAAATACAAGCGTTTAAATGCCAATACCTGAGTAATATATTTCCTAGCGTATTACACTAAAAAGTTATAGGACCCCATAAAATATGTTCAGATATTGATTCAAATTCGTTTTAAATGAGACATATTTCAGTAATATACGCAAATACAAGCGTTTAAATGCCAATACCTGAGTAATATATTTCTTAGCGTATTGTACTAAAAAGTTATAGGCCACCATTAAATATGTACAGATATTGATTCAAATTCGTTTTAAATGAGACATATTTCAGTAATATACGCAAATACAAGCGTTTAAATGCCAATACCTGAGTAATATATTTCTTAGCGTGTTGTACTAAGAAGTTATTGGACCCCATAAAATATGTTCATATATTGATTCAAATTCGTTTTAAATGAGACATAGTTCAGTAATATACGCAAATACAAGCGTTTAAATTCCAATACCTGAATAATATATTTCTTAGCGTGTTGTACTAAGAAGTTATAGGACCCCATAAAATATGTTCATATATTGATTCAAATTCGTTTTAAATGAGACATATTTCAGTAATCTACGCAAATACAAGCGTTTAAATGCCAATACCTGAGTAATATATTTCTTAGCGTGTTGTACTAAGAAGTTATAGGACCCCATAATATATGTTCATATATTGATTCAAATTCGTTTTAAATGAGACATATTTCAGTAATATACGCAAATACAAGCGTTTAAATGCCAATACCAGAGTAATATATTTCTTAGCGTGTTGTACTAAGAAGTTATAGGACCCCATAAAATATGTTCATATATTGATTCAAATTCGTTTTAAATGAGACATATTTCAGTAATCTACGCAAATACAAGCGTTTAAATGCCAATACCTGAGTAATATATTTCCTAGCGTATTACACTAAAAAGTTATAGGACCTCATAAAATATGTTCAGATATTGATTCAAATTCGTTTTAAATGAGACATATTTCAGTAATATACGCAAATACAAGCGTTTAAATGCCAATACCTGAGTAATATATTTCTTAGCGTGTTGTACTAAGAAGTTATAGGACCCCATAAAATATGTTCATATAGTGATTCAAATTCAGTTTAAATGAGACATAGTTCAGTAATATACGCAAATACAAGCGTTAAAATGCCAATGCCAGAGTAATATATTTCCTTGCGTATTACACTAAAAAGTTATAGGACCCCATAAAATATGTTCTGATATTGATTCAAATTCGTTTTAAATGAGACATATTACAGTAATATACGCAAATACAAGCGTTTAAATGCCAATACCTGAGTAATATATTTCTTAGCGTGTTGTACTAAGAAGTTATAGGACCCCATAAAATATGTTCATATATTGATTCAAATTCGTTTTAAATGAGACATATTTCAGTAATCTACGCAAATACAAGCGTTTAAATGCCAATACCTGAGTAATATATTTCCTAGCGTATTACACTAAGAAGTTATAGGACCTCATAAAATATGTTCAGATATTGATTCAAATTCGTTTTAAATGAGACATATTTCAGTAATATACGCAAATACAAGCGTTTAAATGCCAATACCTGAGTAATATATTTCCTAGCGTATTAACCTAAAAAGTTATAGGACCCCATAAAATATGTTCAGATATTGATTCTAATTCGTTTTAAATGAGACATATTTCGGTAATATACGCAAATACAAGCGTTTAAATGCCAATACCTGAGTAATATATTTCTTAGCGTATTGTATTAAAAAGTTATAGGCCACCATTAAATATGTTCAGATATTGATTCAAATTCGTTTCAAATGAGACATATTTCAGTAATATACGCAAATACAAGCGTTTAAATGCCAATACCTGAGTAATATATTTCTTAGCGTGTTGTACTAAGAAGTTATAGGACCCCATAAAATATGTTCATATATTGATTCAAATTCGTTTTAAATGAGACATAGCTCAGTAATATACGCAAATACAAGCGTTTAAATGCCAATACCTGAGTAATATATTTCCTAGCGTATTACACTAAAAAGTTATAGGACCTCATAAAATATGTTCAGATATTGATTCAAATTCGTTTTAAATGAGACATATTTCAGTAATATACGCAAATACAAGCGTTTAAATGCCAATACCTGAGTAATATATTTCTTAGCGTGTTGTACTAAGAAGTTATAGGACCCCATAAAATATGTTCATATAGTGATTCAAATTCAGTTTAAATGAGACATAGTTCAGTAATATACGCAAATACAAGCGTTAAAATGCCAATGCCAGAGTAATATATTTCCTTGCGTATTACACTAAAAAGTTATAGGACCCCATAAAATATGTTCAGAGATTGATTCAAATTCGTTTTAAATGAGACATATTACAGTAATATACGCAAATACAAGCGTTTAAATGCCAATACCTGAGTAATATATTTCTTAGCGTGTTGTACTAAGAAGTTATAGGACCCCATAAAATATGTTCATATATTGATTCAAATTCGTTTTAAATGAGACATATTTCAGTAATCTACGCAAATACAAGCGTTTAAATGCCAATACCTGAGTAATATATTTCCTAGCGTATTACACTAAGAAGTTATAGGACCTCATAAAATATGTTCAGATATTGATTCAAATTCGTTTTAAATGAGACATATTTCAGTAATATACGCAAATACAAGCGTTTAAATGCCAATACCTGAGTAATATATTTCTTAGCGTGTTGTACTAAGAAGTTATAGGACCCCATAAAATATGTTCATATATTGATTCAAATTCGTTTTAAATGAGACATAGTTCAGTAATATACGCAAATACAAGCGTTAAAATGCCAATGCCAGAGTAATATATTTCCTTGCGTATTACACTAAAAAGTTATAGGACCCCATAAAATATGTTCAGATATTGATTCAAATTCGTTTTAAATGAGACATATTACAGTAATATACGCAAATACAAGCGTTTAAATGCCAATACCTGAGTAATATATTTCTTAGCGTGTTGTACTAAGAAGTTATAGGACCCCATAAAATATGTTCATATATTGATTCAAATTCGTTTTAAATGAGACATAGCTCAGTAATATACGCAAATACAAGCGTTTAAATGCCAATACCTGAGTAATATATTTCTTAGCGTGTTGTACTAAGAAGTTATAGGACCCCATAAAATATGTTCATATTTTGATTCAAATTCGTTTTAAATGAGACATAGTTCAATAATATACGCAAATACAAGCGTTAAAATGCCAATACCAGAGTAATATATTTCCTAGCGTATTACACTAAAAAGTATAGGACCCCATAAAATATGTTCAGATATTGATTCAAATTCGTTTTAAATGAGACATATTTCAGTAATATACGCAAATACAAGCGTTAAAATGCCAATACCTGAGTAATATATTTCTTAGCGTATTGTACTAAAAAGTTATAGGCCACCATTAAATATGTTCAGATATTGATTCAAATTCGTTTCAAAAGAGACATATTTCAGTAATATACGCAAATACAAGCGTTTAAATGCCAATACCTGAGTAATATATTTCTTAGCGTGTTGTACTAGGAAGTTATAGGACCCCATAAAATACGTTCATATATTGATTCAAATTCGTTTTAAATGAGACATAGTTCAGTTATATACGCAAATACAAGCGTTAAAATGCCAATACCAGAGTAATATATTTCCTAGCGTATTACACTAAAAAGTTATAGGACCCCATAAAATATGTTCAGATATTGATTCAAATTCGTTTTAAATGAGACATATTTCAGTAATATACGCAAATACAAGCGTTTAAATGCCAATACCTGAGTAATATATTTCTTAGCGTGTTGTACTAAGAAGTTATTGGACCCCATAAAATATGTTCATATATTGATTCAAATTCGTTTTAAATGAGACATAGTTCAGTAATATACGCAAATACAAGCGTTTAAATGCCAATACCTGAGTAATATATTTCTTAGCGTGTTGTACTAAGAAGTTATAGGACCCCATAAAATATGTTCATATATTGATTCAAATTCGTTTTAAATGAGACATAGTTCAGTAATATACGCAAATACAAGCGTTAAAATACCAATACCAGAGTAATATATTTCCTAGCGTATTACACTAAAAAGTTAAAGGCCCACATAAAATATGTTCACATATTGATTCAAATTCGTTTTAAATGAGACATATTTCAGTAATATACATAAATACAAGCGTTAAAATGCCAATACCTGAGTAATATATTTCTTAGCGTATTGTACTAAAAAGTTATAGGCCACCATTAAATATGTTCAGATATTGATTCAAATTCGTTTCAAATGAGACATATTTCAGTAATATACGCAAATACAAGCGTTTAAATGCCAATACCTGAGTAATATATTTCTTAGCGTGTTGTACTAAGAAGTTATAGGACCCCATAAAATATGTTCATATATTGATTCAAATTCGTTTTAAATGAGACATAGTTCAGTAATATACGCAAATACAAACGTTAAAATGCCAATACCTGAGTAATATATTTCCTAGCGTATTACACTAAAAAGTTATAGGACCTCATAAAATATGTTCAGATATTGATTCAAATTCGTTTTAAATGAGACATATTTCAGTAATATACGCAAATACAAGCGTTAAAATGCCAATACCAGAGTAATATATTTCTTAGCGTGTTTTACTAACAAGTTATAGGACCCCATAAAATATGTTCATATATTGATTCAAATTCGTTTTAAATGAGACATAGTTCAGTAATATACGCAAATACAAGCGTTAAAATGCCAATACCAGAGTAATATATTTCCTAGCGTATTACACTAAAAAGTTATAGGACCCCATAAAATATGTTCAGATATTGATTAAATTCGTTTTAAATGAGACATAGTTCAGTAATCTAAGCAATACAAGCGTTAAAATAACAATACCAGAGTAATATATTTTCTAGCGTATACACTAAAAAGTTAAAGGCCCACATAAAATATGTTCAGATATTGATTCAAATTCGTTTTAAATGAGACATATTTCAGTAATATACACAAATACAAGCGTTAAAATACCAATACCTGAGTAATATATTTCTTAGCGTATTGTACTAAAAAGTTATAGGCCACCATTAAATATGTTCAGATATTGATTCAAATTCGTTTCAAATGAGACATATTTCAGTAATATACGCAAATATAAGCGTTTAAATGCCAATACCTGAGTAATATATTTCTTAGCGTGTTGTACTAAGAAGTTATAGGACCCCATAAAATATGTTCATATATTGATTCAAATTCGTTTTAAATGAGACATATTTCAGTAATCTACGCAAATACAAGCGTTTAATCGCCAATACCTGAGTAATATATTTCCTAGCGTATTACACTAAAAAGTTATAGGACCCCATAAAATATGTTCAGATATTGATTCAAATTCGTTTCAAATGAGACAAATTGCAGTAATATACGCAAGTACAAGCGTTAAAATGCCAATACCAGAGTAATATATTTCCTTAGCGTGTTGTACTAAGAAGTTATAGGACCACATAAAATATGTTCATATATTGATTCAAATTCGTTTTAAATGAGACATAGTTCAGTAATATACGCAAATACAAGCGTAAAAATGCCAATACCTGAGTAATATATTTTCTTAGCGTGTTGTACTAAGAAGTTATAGGACCCCATAAAATATGTTCATATATTGATTCAAATTCGTTGTAAATGAGACATATTTCAGTAATCTACGCAAATACAAGCGCTAAAATGCCAATACCAGAGTAATATATTTCTTAGCGTGTTGTACTAAGAAGTTATAGGACCCCATAAAATATGTTCATATATTGATTCAAATTCGTTTTAAAATGAGACATATTTCAGTAATCTACGCAAATACAAGCGTTAAAATGCCAATACCAGGGTAATATATTTCTTAGCGTTTTGTACTAAGAAGTTATAGGACCCCATAAAATATGTTCATAATTGATTCAAATTCGTTTTAAATGAGACATATTTCAGTAATCTACGCAAATACAAGCGTTAAAATGCCAATACCAGAGTAATATATTTCATAGCGTGTTGTACTAAGAAGTTATAGGAACCCATAAAATATGTTCATATATTGATTCAAATTCGTTTTAAATGAGACATATTTCAGTAATCTACGCAAATACAAGCGTTAAAATGCCAATACCAGAGTAATATATTTCTTAGCGTGTTGTACTAAGAAGTTATAGGACCCCATAAAATATGTTCATATATTGATTCAAATTCGTTTTAAATGAGACATATTTCAGTAATATCTACGCAAATACAAGCGTTAAAATGCCAATACCAGAGTAATATATTTCTTAGCGTGTTGTACTAAGAAGTTATAGGACCCCATAAAATATGTTCATATATTGATTCAAATTCGTTTTAAATGAGACATATTTCAGTAATCTACGCAAAACCAAGCGTTTAAATGCCAATACCTGAGTAATATATTTCCTAGCGTATTACACTAAAAAGTTATAGGACCCCATAAAATATGTTCAGATATTGATTCAAATTCGTTTCAAATGAGACATATTGCAGTAATATACGCAAATACAAGCGATAAAATGCCAATACCAGAGTAATATATTTCTTAGCGTGTTGTACTAAGAAGTTATAGGACCCCATAAAATATGTTCATATATTGATTCAAATTCGTTTTAAATGAGACATATTTCAGTAATCTACGCAAATACAAGCGTTAAAATGCCAATACCAGAGTAATATATTTCTTAGCGTTTTGTACTAAGAAGTTATAGGACCCCATAAAATATGTTCATAATTGATTCAAATTCGTTTTAAATGAGACATATTTCAGTAATCTACGCAAATACAAGCGTTAAAATGCCAATACCAGAGTAATATATTTCATAGCGTGTTGTACTAAGAAGTTATAGGAACCCATAAAATATGTTCATATATTGATTCAAATTCGTTTTAAATGAGACATATTTCAGTAATCTACGCAAATACAAGCGTTAAAATGCCAATACCAGAGTAATATATTTCTTAGCGTGTTGTACTAAGAAGTTATAGGACCCCATAAAATATGTTCATATATTGATTCAAATTCGTTTTAAATGAGACATATTTTAGTAATCTACGCAAGTACAAGCGTTAAAATGCCAATACCAGAGTAATATATTTCTTAGCGTGTTGTACTTAGAAGTTATAGGACCCCATAAAATATGTTCATATATTGATTCAAATTCGTTTTAAATGAGACATATTTCAGTAATCTACGCAAATACAAGCGTTAAAATGCCAATACCAGAGTAATATATTTCTTAGCGTGTTGTACTAAGAAGTTAGAGGACCCCATAAAATATGTTCATATATTGATTCAAATTCGTTTTAAATGAGACATATTGCAGTAATATACGTAAATACAAGCGTTTAAATGCCAATACCAGAGTAATATATTTCTTAGCGTGTTGTACTAAGAAGTTATAGGACCCCATAAAATATGTTCATATATTGATTCAAATTCGTTTTAAATGAGACATAGTTCAGTAATATACGCAAATACAAGCGTTAAAATGCCAATACCAGAGTAATATATTTCCTAGCGTATTACACTAAAAAGTTATAGGACCCCATAAAATATGTTCAGATATAGATTCAAATTCGTTTCAAATGAGACATATTTCAGTGATATACGCAAAGACAAGCGTTTAAATGCCAATACCTGAGTAATATATTTCTTAGCGTATTACACTAAAAAGTTATAGGACCCCATAAAATATGTTCAGATATTGATTCAAATTCGTTTTAAATGAGACATATTTCAGTAATATACGCAAATACAAGCGTTTAAACGCCAATACCTGAGTAATATAATTCTTAGCGTGTTGTACTAAGAAGTTATAGGACCCCATAAAATATTTTCATATATTGATTCAAATTCGTTTTAAATGAGACATAGTTCAGTAATATACGCAAATACAAGCGTTAAAATGCCAATATCAGAGTAATATATTTCCTAGCGTATTACACTAAAAAGTTATAGGACCCCATAAAATATGTTCAGATATTGATTCAAATTCGTTTTAAATGAGACATATTTCCGTTATATACGCAAATACAAGCGTTAAAATGCCAATACCAGAGTAATATATTTCCTAGCGTGTTGTACTAAGAAGTTATAGGACCCCATAAAATATGTTCATATATTGATTCAAATTCGTTTTAAATGAGACATAGTTCAGTAATATACGCAAATGCAAGCGTTAAAACGCCAATACCAGAGTAATATATTTCCTAGCGTATTACACTAAAAAGTTATAGGACCCCATAAAATATGTTCAGATATTGATTCAAATTCGTTTTAAATGAGACATATTTCAGTAATATACGCAAATACAAGCGTTTAAACGCCAATACCTGAGTAATATATTTCTTAGCGTGTTGTACTAAGAAGTTATAGGACCCCATAAAATATTTTCATATATTGATTCAAATTCGTTTTAAATGAGACATAGTTCAGTAATATACGCAAATACAAGCGTTAAAATGCCAATACCAGAGTAATATATTTCCTAGCGTATTACACTAAAAAGTTATAGGACCCCATAAAATATGTTCAGATATTGATTCAAATTCGTTTTAAATGAGACATATTTCCGTTATATACGCAAATACAAGCGTTAAAATGCCAATACCAGAGTAATATATTTCCTAGCGTGTTGTACTAAGAAGTTATAGGACCCCATAAAATATGTTCATATATTGATTCAAATTCGTTTTAAATGAGACATAGTTCAGTAATATACGCAAATGCAAGCGTTAAAATGCCAATACCAGAGACATATATTTCCTAGCGTATTACACTAAAAAGTTATAGGACCCCATAAAATATGTTCAGATGTTGATTCAAATTCGTTTAAAAGAGACATATTTCAGTAATGTACGCAAATACAAGCGTTTAAATGCCAATACCTGAGTAATATATTTCTTAGCGTGTTGTACTAAGAAGTTATAGGACCCCATAAAATATATTCATATATTGATTCAAATTCGTTTTAAATGAGACATAGTTCAGTAATATACGCAAATACAAGCGTTAAAATGCCAATACCAGAGTAATATATTTCTTAGCGTGTTGTACTAAGAAGTTATAGGACCCCATAAAATATGTTCATATATTGATTCAAATTCGTTGTAAATGAGACATATTTCAGTAATCTACGCAAATACAAGCGTTAAAATGCCAATACCAGAGTAATATATTTCTTAGCGTGTTGTACTAAGAAGTTATAGGACCCCATAAAATATGTTCATATATTGATTCAAATTCGTTTTAAATGAGACATATTTCAGTAATCTACGCAAATACAAGCGTTAAAATGCCAATACCAGAGTAATATATTTCTTAGCGTGTTGTACTAAGAAGTTATAGGACCCCATAAAATATGTTCATATATTGATTCAAATTCGTTTTAAATGAGACATATTTCAGTAATCTACGCAAATACAAGCGTTAAAATGCCAATACCAGAGTAATATATTTCTTAGCGTGTTGTACTAAGAAGTTATAGGACCCCATAAAATATGTTCATATATTGATTCAAATTCGTTTTAAATGAGACATATTTCAGTAATCTACGCAAAACCAAGCGTTTAAATGCCAATACCTGAGTAATATATTTCCTAGCGTATTACACTAAAAAGTTATAGGACCCCATAAAATATGTTCAGATATTGATTCAAATTCGTTTCAAATAAGACATATTGCAGTAATATACGCAAATACAAGCGATAAAATGCCAATACCAGAGTAATATATTTCTTAGCGTGTTGTACTAAGAAGTTATAGGACCCCATAAAATATGTTCATATATTGATTCAAATTCGTTTTAAATGAGACATATTTCAGTAATCTACGCAAATACAAGCGTTAAAATGCCAATACCAGAGTAATATATTTCTTAGCGTTTTGTACTAAGAAGTTATAGGACCCCATAAAATATGTTCATAATTGATTCAAATTCGTTTTAAATGAGACATATTTCAGTAATCTACGCAAATACAAGCGTTAAAATGCCAATACCAGAGTAATATATTTCATAGCGTGTTGTACTAAGAAGTTATAGGAACCCATAAAATATGTTCATATATTGATTCAAATTCGTTTTAAATGAGACATATTTCAGTAATCTACGCAAATACAAGCGTTAAAATGCCAATACCAGAGTAATATATTTCTTAGCGTGTTGTACTAAGAAGTTATAGGACCCCATAAAATGTGTTCATATATTGATTCAAATTCGTTTTAAATGAGACATATTTTAGTAATCTACGCAAGTACAAGCGTTAAAATGCCAATACCAGAGTAATATATTTCTTAGCGTGTTGTACTTAGAAGTTATAGGACCCCATAAAATATGTTCATATATTGATTCAAATTCGTTTTAAATGAGACATATTTCAGTAATCTACGCAAATACAAGCGTTAAAATGCCAATACCAGAGTAATATATTTCTTAGCGTGTTGTACTAAGAAGTTAGAGGACCCCATAAAATATGTTCATATATTGATTCAAATTCGTTTTAAATGAGACATATTGCAGTTATATACGTAAATACAAGCGTTTAAATGCCAATACCAGAGTAATATATTTCTTAGCGTGTTGTACTAAGAAGTTATAGGACCCCATAAAATATGTTCATATATTGATTCAAATTCGTTTTAAATGAGACATAGTTCAGTAATATACGCAAATACAAGCGTTAAAATGCCAATACCAGAGTAATATATTTCCTAGCGTATTACACTAAAAAGTTATAGGACCCCATAAAATATGTTCAGATATAGATTCAAATTCGTTTTAAATGAGACATATTTCAGTGATATACGCAAAGACAAGCGTTTAAATGCCAATACCTGAGTAATATATTTCTTAGCGTGTTGTACTAAGAAGTTATAGGACCCCATAAAATATGTTCATATATTGATTCAAATTCGTTTTAAATGAGACAAATTGCAGTAATATACGCAAATACAAGCGTTAAAATGCCAATATCAGAGTAATATATTTCTTAGCGTGTTGTACTAAGAAGTTATAGGACCCCATAAAATATGTTCATATATTGATTCAAATTCGTTTTAAATGAGACATATTTCAGTAATCTTCGCAAATACAAGCGTTAAAATGCCAATACCAGAGTAATATATTTCTTAGCGTGTTGTACTAAGAAGTTATAGGACCCCATAAAATATGTTCATATATTGATTCAAATTCGTTTTAAATGAGACATATTTCAGTAATCTACGCAAATACAAGCGTTAAAATGCCAATACCAGAGTAATATATTTCTTAGCGTGTTGTACTAAGAAGTTATAGGACCCCATAAAATATGTTCATATATTGATTCAAATTCGTTTTAAATGAGACATAGTTCAGTAATATACGCAAATACAAGCGTTAAAATGCCAATACCAGAGTAATATATTTCCTAGCGTATTACACTAAAAAGTTATAGGACCCCATAAAATATGTTCAGATATTGATTCAAATTCATTTTAAATGAGACATATTTCCGTTATATACGCAAATGCAAGCGTTAAAATGCCAATACCAGAGTAATATATTTCCTAGCGTGTTGTACTAAGAAGTTATAGGACCCCATAAAATATGTTCATATATTGATTCAAATTCGTTTTAAATGAGACATAGTTCAGTAATATACGCAAATACAAGCGTTAAAATGCCAATGACTGAGTAATATATTTCCTAGCGTATTACACTAAAAAGTTATAGGACCCCATAAAATATGTTCAGATATTGATTCAAATTCGTTTTAAATGAGACATATTTCTGTAATATACGCAAATACAAGCGTTTAAACGCCAATACCAGAGTAATATATTTCTTAGCGTGTTGTACTAAGAAGTTATAGGACCCCATAAAATATGTTCATATATTGATTCAAATTCGTTTTAAATGAGACATAGTTCAGTAATATACGCAAATGCAAGCGTTAAAATGCCAATACCAGAGTAATATATTTCCTAGCGTATTACACTAAAAAGTTATAGGACCCCATAAAATATGTTCAGATATTGATTCAAATTCGTTTAAAAGAGACATATTTCAGTAATGTACGCAAATACAAGCGTTTAAATGCCAATACCTGAGTAATATATTTCTTAGCGTGTTGTACTAAGAAGTTATAGGACCCCATAAAATATGTTCATATATTGATTCAAATTCGTTTTAAATGAGACATATTTCAGTAATATACGCAAATACAAGCGTTAAAATGCCAATACCAGAGTAATATATTTCTTAGCGTGTTGTATTAAGAAGTTATAGGACCCCATAAAATATGTTCATATATTGATTCAAATTCGTTTTAAATGAGACATATTTCAGTAATCTACGCAAATACAAGCGTTAAAATGCCAATACCAGAGTAATATATTTCTAAGCGTGTTGTACTAAGAAGTTATAGGACCCCATAAAATATGTTCATATATTGATTCAAATTCGTTTTAAATGAGACATATTTCAGTAATCTACGCAAATACAAGCGTTTAAATGCCAATACCTGAGTAATATATTTCCTAGCGTATTACACTAAAAAGTTATAGGACCCCATAAAATATGTTCAGATATTGATTCAAATTCGTTTTAAATGAGACATATTTCAGTAATATACGCAAATACAAGCGTTTAAATGCCAATACCTGAGTAATATATTTCTTAGCGTATTGTACTAAAAAGTTATAGGCCACCATTAAATATGTACAGATATTGATTCAAATTCGTTTTAAATGAGACATATTTCAGTAATATACGCAAATACAAGCGTTTAAATGCCAATACCTGAGTAATATATTTCTTAGCGTGTTGTACTAAGAAGTTATTGGACCCCATAAAATATGTTCATATATTGATTCAAATTCGTTTTAAATGAGACATAGTTCAGTAATATACGCAAATACAAGCGTTTAAATGCCAATACCTGAATAATATATTTCTTAGCGTGTTGTACTAAGAAGTTATAGGACCCCATAAAATATGTTCATATATTGATTCAAATTCGTTTTAAATGAGACATAGTTCAGTAATATACGCAAATACAAGCGTTAAAATGCCAATACCAGAGTAATATATTTCCTAGCGTATTACACTAAAAAGTTATAGGACCCCATAAAATATGTTCAGATATTGATTAAAATTCGTTTTAAATGAGACATAGTTCAGTAATCTAAGCAAATACAAGCGTTAAAATAACAATACTAGAGTAATATATTTTCTAGCGTATTACACTAAAAAGTTAAAGGCCCACATAAAATATGTTCAGATATTGATTCAAATTCGTTTTAAATGAGACATATTTCAGTAATATACACAAATACAAGCGTTAATATACCAATACCTGAGTAATATATTTCTTAGCGTATTGTACTAAAAAGTTATAGGCCACCATTAAATATGTTCAGATATTGATTCAAATTCGTTTCAAATGAGACATATTTCAGTAATATACGCAAATACAAGCGTTTAAATGCCAATACCTGAGTAATATATTTCTTAGCGTGTTGTACTAAGAAGTTATAGGACCCCATAAAATATGTTCATATATTGATTCAAATTCGTTTTAAATGAGACAAATTGCAGTAATATACGCAAATACAAGCGTTAAAATGCCAAAATCAGAGTAATATATTTCTTAGCGTGTTGTACTAAGAAGTTATAGGACCCCATAAAATATGTTCATATATTGATTCAAATTCGTTTTAAATGAGACATATTTCAGTAATCTTCGCAAATACAAGCGTTAAAATGCCAATACCAGAGTAATATATTTCTTAGCGTGTTGTACTAAGAAGTTATAGGACCCCATAAAATATGTTCATATATTGATTCAAATTCGTTTTAAATGAGACATATTTCAGTAATCTACGCAAATACAAGCGTTTAAACGCCAATACCTGAGTAATATATTTCTTAGCGTGTTGTACTAAGAAGTTATAGGACCCCATAAAATATTTTCATATATTGATTCAAATTCGTTTTAAATGAGACATAGTTCAGTAATATACGCAAATACAAGCGTTAAAATGCCAATACCAGAGTAATATATTTCCTAGCGTATTACACTAAAAAGTTATAGGACCCCATAAAATATGTTCAGATATTGATTCAAATTCATTTTAAATGAGACATATTTCCGTTATATACGCAAATACAAGCGTTAAAATGCCAATACCAGAGTAATATATTTCCTAGCGTGTTGTACTAAGAAGTTATAGGACCCCATAAAATATGTTCATATATTGATTCAAATTCGTTTTAAATGAGACATATTTCAGTAATATACACAAATACAAGCGTTAAAATACCAATACCTGAGTAATATATTTCTTAGCGTGTTGTACTAAGAAGTTAGAGGACCCCATAAAATATGTTCATATATTGATTCAAATTCGTTTTAAATGAGACATATTGCAGTTATATACGTAAATACAAGCGTTTAAATGCCAATACCAGAGTAATATATTTCTTAGCGTGTTGTACTAAGAAGTTATAGGACCCCATAAAATATTTTCATATATTGATTCAAATTCGTTTTAAATGAGACATAGTTCAGTAATATACGCAAATGCAAGCGTTAAAATGCCAATACCAGAGTAATATATTTCCTAGCGTATTACACTAAAAAGTTATAGGACCCCATAAAATATGTTCAGATATTGATTCAAATTCGTTTAAAAGAGACATATTTCAGTAATGTACGCAAATACAAGCGTTTAAATGCCAATACCTGAGTAATATATTTCTTAGCGTGTTGTACTAAGAAGTTATAGGACCCCATAAAATATGTTCATATATTGATTCAAATTCGTTTTAAATGAGACATATTTCAGTAATATACGCAAATACAAGCGTTAAAATGCCAATACCAGAGTAATATATTTCCTAGCGTGTTGTACTAAGAAGTTATAGGACCCCATAAAATATGTTCATATATTGATTCAAATTCGTTTTAAATGAGACATATTTCAGTAATCTACGCAAATACAAGCGTTAAAATGCCAATACCAGAGTAATATATTTCTTAGCGTGTTGTACTAAGAAGTTATAGGACCCCATAAAATATGTTCATATATTGATTCAAATTCGTTTTAAATGAGACATATTTCAGTAATCTACGCAAATACAAGCGTTTAAATGCCAATACCTGAGTAATATATTTCCTAGCGTATTACACTAAAAAGTTATAGGACCCCATAAAATATGTTCAGATATTGATTCAAATTCGTTTTAAATGAGACATATTTCAGTAATATACGCAAATACAAGCGTTTAAATGCCAATACCTGAGTAATATATTTCTTAGCGTATTGTACTAAAAAGTTATAGGCCACCATTAAATATGTACAGATATTGATTCAAATTCGTTTTAAATGAGACATATTTCAGTAATATACGCAAATACAAGCGTTTAAATGCCAATACCTGAGTAATATATTTCTTAGCGTGTTGTACTAAGAAGTTATTGGACCCCATAAAATATG
This sequence comes from Nebria salina, assembly GCA_944039245.1. Lineage (NCBI taxonomy): Eukaryota > Metazoa > Arthropoda > Insecta > Coleoptera > Carabidae > Nebria > Nebria salina. Next base: position 3,620,248 of record OX063285.1, read on the forward strand.
TTCATATATTGATTCAAATTCGTTTTAAATGAGACATAGTTCAGTAATATACGCAAATACAAGCGTTTAAATGCCAATACCTGAATAATATATTTCTTAGCGTGTTGTACTAAGAAGTTATAGGACCCCATAAAATATGTTCATATATTGATTCAAATTCGTTTTAAATGAGACATATTTCAGTAATCTACGCAAATACAAGCGTTTAAATGCCAATACCTGAGTAATATATTTCTTAGCGTGTTGAACTAAGAAGTTATAGGACCCCATAATATATGTTCATATATTGATTCAAATTCGTTTTAAATGAGACATATTTCAGTAATATACGCAAATACAAGCGTTTAAATGCCAATACCAGAGTAATATATTTCTTAGCGTGTTGTACTAAGAAGTTATAGGACCCCATAAAATATGTTCATATATTGATTCAAATTCGTTTTAAATGAGACATATATCAGTAATCTACGCAAATACAAGCGTTAAAATTCCAATACCAGAGTAATATATTTCTTAGCGTGTTGTACTAAGAAGTTATAGGACCCCATAAAATATGTTCATATATTGATTCAAATTCGTTTTAAATGAGACATATTTCAGTAATCTACGCAAATACAAGCGTTTAAATGCCAATACCTGAGTAATATATTTCCTAGCGTATTACACTAAAAAGTTATAGGACCCCATAAAATATGTTCAGATATTGATTCTAATTCGTTTTAAATGAGACATATTTCAGTAATATACGCAAATACAAGCGTTTAAATGCCAATACCTGAGTAATATATTTCTTAGCGTATTGTATTAAAAAGTTATAGGCCACCATTAAATATGTTCAGATATTGATTCAAATTCGTTTCAAATGAGACATATTTCCGTAATATACGCAAATACAAGCGTTTAAATGCCAATACCTGAGTAATATATTTCTTAGCGTGTTGTACTAAGAAGTTATAGGACCCCATAAAATATGTTCATATATTGATTCAAATTCGTTTTAAATGAGACATATTTCAGTAATCTACGCAAATACAAGCGTTTAAATGCCAATACCTGAGTAATATATTTCCTAGCGTATTACACTAAAAAGTTATAGGACCTCATAAAATATGTTCAGATATTGATTCAAATTCGTTTTAAATGAGACATATTTCAGTAATATACGCAAATACAAGCGTTTAAATGCCAATACCTGAGTAATATATTTCTTAGCGTGTTGTACTAAGAAGTTATAGGACCCCATAAAATATGTTCATATAGTGATTCAAATTCAGTTTAAATGAGACATAGTTCAGTAATATACGCAAATACAAGCGTTAAAATGCCAATGCCAGAGTAATATATTTCCTTGCGTATTACACTAAAAAGTTATAGGACCCCATAAAATATGTTCAGATATTGATTCAAATTCGTTTTAAATGAGACATATTACAGTAATATACGCAAATACAAGCGTTTAAATGCCAATACCTGAGTAATATATTTCTTAGCGTGTTGTACTAAGAAGTTATAGGACCCCATAAAATATGTTCATATATTGATTCAAATTCGTTTTAAATGAGACATAGCTCAGTAATATACGCAAATACAAGCGTTTAAATGCCAATACCTGAGTAATATATTTCTTAGCGTGTTGTACTAAGAAGTTATAGGACCCCATAAAATATGTTCATATATTGATTCAAATTCGTTTTAAATGAGACATAGTTCAGTAATATACGCAAATACAAGCGTTAAAATGCCAATGCCAGAGTAATATATTTCCTTGCGTATTACACTAAAAAGTTATAGGACCCCATAAAATATGTTCAGATATAGATTCAAATTCGTTTTAAATGAGACATATTTCAGTGATATACGCAAAGACAAGCGTTTAAATGCCAATACCTGAGTAATATATTTCTTAGCGTGTTGTACTAAGAAGTTATAGGACCCCATAAAATATGTTCATATATTGATTCAAATTCGTTTTAAATGAGACAAATTGCAGTAATATACGCAAATACAAGCGTTAAAATGCCAATATCAGAGTAATATATTTCTTAGCGTGTTGTACTAAGAAGTTATAGGACCCCATAAAATATGTTCATATATTGATTCAAATTCGTTTTAAATGAGACATATTTCAGTAATCTTCGCAAATACAAGCGTTAAAATGCCAATACCAGAGTAATATATTTCTTAGCGTGTTGTACTAAGAAGTTATAGGACCCCATAAAATATGTTCATATAGTGATTCAAATTCAGTTTAAATGAGACATATTTCAGTAATATACGCAAATACAAGCGTTAAAATGCCAATACCTGGGTAATATATTTCTTAGCGTATTGTACTAAAAAGTTATAGGCCACCATTAAATATGTTCAGATATTGATTCAAATTCGTTTCAAAAGAGACATATTTCAGTAATATACGCAAATACAAGCGTTTAAATGCCAATACCTGAGTAATATATTTCTTAGCGTGTTGTACTAGGAAGTTATAGGACCCCATAAAATACGTTCATATATTGATTCAAATTCGTTTTAAATGAGACATAGTTCAGTTATATACGCAAATACAAGCGTTAAAATGCCAATACCAGAGTAATATAAAATAAATGTTTGAAGTTAACGTCTTTGAAAAAAAACTGATTTTTGTTTCACTGAGTCCGTCAGAACTCTTTTATTAATCTTACATGTGTCTACAAGATAAATGACATCTGATATTTCTTTAACATTAGCTTTTATAAACTTTGTGAGATTTATTTGACACCTGCTTACAAGAATAGGTTTTAGCATAATCATCAGAAGTGACTTTAATTATATTTAACTATTGTTGGATTATACAGAGTCCGTTATATAATACTAGAGGCTATATTTTATATAACTTCCCCATCCTTAGCGGGAAACATACCTAATTGAACTGGTGTGTTTTCGTTGGTTTTGATATTCTTAGTTACCAATTTATTTTTGATGTTATTTTTAATGATTAAAATTATTATTAAAATTATTACAACCACTGTTGTTATGATTGTTAAACCGTGATTAGCGTGAATATCTAGTTCTACTTCATGATCTATTTTTTCGAAATGCAAGTTAGGGTTTTTGATTTTTTCCAAATTTTTTATATTTAATTTTGTATTATTGTAATACGTAATGTTGGTTACTGGGTTTTTAGAAATAGTAATTACTCCATGTTCTCTTGATTTTTGGTTGTAAATTACGTTATTAATAGCTAATTTACAATCATTATTATTCTTAACTAAATAAATTCCCTGGAGATTATTTATAATTGTACCATCCTTACATTCTAATTTTATAATATTTTTATTTTTAAACATTAATATGTAACTATCACCATCACTTAGATATTCGACGTTGTTTTGTAGTTCTACTTCGTAATATGCGCACTGTTCATTTTTATTATCTAATAAACTAATAGCACATTTACTGGTTAGCATTGTTTGTTGATTGCAATAGTATAGTTTGTTTATTTTTGCACAAGGGGTGTTGATGGTTTTTACCTCGTTGTTTCCAATCAAGGCATATTCGTTTACAAGGGTTATATAATATTTGTTATTTAATTTTGTTGGTACTGGGGTCAATCTTTTTAATTCGTATTTTTTGTTATAAAACTTGGGAATTTCAATGAAATAAATGATTCTATAATTTTCATCCAAAGCACATTTGATTTTGATTAATTTTTCTAGGCTGATTAAATTTAATTCTTCTTGATTCATGTCTTTTAAGTATCGTTTCAGGATATGGGTAGGCATCATTTTAGGGAAGTATGTTTCTAGTTTGCAAAAACTGATGGAGGTTTCGAGATCATTCAAGTGTTCATGTGATATTTTCAATGTTAAGTATATTTCTATTAAAGCCGTTTTTATGTTTTCATAATTAAGGAGATTTTTATTTTCTTTAATACTATACACAAGATGTTCTTGATTTTTGTTCATTTGATCTACGGTGTCATTAAATTTCTTAACTAATTCTATTACTAGATCGTAGTCTTTATATTGATTTTTTTCAACTTTATCTTGATTAGATTGTAAGTGTTTTAGGATTTTATCGTATCGTTCTTCGTCGTCTGAATCTAAGTTACCGGAAATGAATTTTATTATTTTTCCTAGCCCGTTTACTAAACCTCGTTTCTTTCTGTTGTTGCTATTTTGCTCTGGTTTGTGGCTAGCTAAGTTATCAAATTGAGCATTGATTGTTTTCCATAGTTCGTTAATAATGTTAGTTTCTAGTCGTACATTGTATGCTAGGTTGTAACTAAATTTCTGAATTAAATTAATATATTGTTCGTATACTTTGTTTGTACTTAGTTTTAAATTTTCGACATCGTTGTAATAAGTTAATGTTAATATAGTTTCTTGTAAATATGCGTTACCAAGAGAAGTTATGAGGTTGCCATTGTTTTGTGTAATGTTAATTATGTTCTGTCCTTGTGTCAGGATGATGAGGATTCCGATGAACGGGATTGATCTGAAACATCAGGGGAATCAATTTTTCTTGGTCTCTTAATATTTGATAAGTGTGTCTTTTTGTTTTTGTCTGTGAGAATTATTTTGTTTGATTTTTGTTTTGTAAAGTTTCTTTTTATAAACTTTGGTGTTTTTGTTTTATTTATTAGTTGTCTATTTCTTTCATAGCCGATTTCTGGTATTTCTATATTATTGTCTTTGCCTTGATGTGAATATTTTTGTTTTACCGTTTCTATATTTTTATTTATTTCTGCGTATAATTTTTCTGTCTTGTTTTTATGTGTTTCGACATAGTTCTGTGTGATTACTTGATCTAAGTCTATATCAAAGATTGATTTATTGTTAATATGACCGTTCAGTATTTCGAAGGGTGTGTATTTTGTGGTGCTGTGTACGCTGTTGTTATACTTTATTATTGCATATCTTACTTTGTCCGCTATAGTTGTTTTGTTAAAAGTTTTTTGTAGATTAATACATCGTATTTGTTCGATTAATGTGGAGTGAAATCTTTCTATTTGTCCGTTTGAATTAGGGTGTTGGGGTGCTATGAAGTGTATTTTGACCTTATGTAATTGTAGTAATTCTTGTATTATTTGGTTTTTAAATTCTCTACCATTGTCTGAAATGATCAAGTTTGGTGTGCCATGGTGTGAAAAGTAGTTTGTTAAATTGTTTGCTATTTCAATTGAGCTAGTGTTTTTTATCTCATATGCTTGAGCGTATTTTGAAAATGCGTCAATGATTGTTAGAAATTTTGTATGTTCTAAAGTAAGAGTGTCACAGTGTAGTATTTCTAAGGGTTTACTAGGTGTGGGTGTTTTTGCTATGCCTGTGTCTATAAGGTTTCTTTCGTATTTTGACTGTAAACATATTTCGCATTGATTTATAAAATTACTAATTGTTTTTTCTTGGTTCGGCCAGTAATAAATATTTTTTATTTGATGATGCACTTCGTTTATTCCGCGATGATTTTGATCGTGAAATTCTTGTATTATTTTTTGTTGTTGTGTTTCGGTTTCGATATCTTTTAAAATATAGTTGGTTTTTCTTAATTTTAATTTAGTTGATTTGAAAGTTTCTTGTATTATTTTATTTAGTTCTTGAAACATGTCGTGTTCAAAATGAATGTAGTAGTTTTGATCAGGCTTTACGTAATTCTTAATAAACTGAATGAATTCTCTTTTATAGTCGTTACTTGATAATTGCAAATTGTATCTAATTTTAGATTTGTTAAACAAATATTCGATTTTTAATGGTGCTGGATTGTGTAAGACTTTTGTTATTATTATTTGTTGTTTTCCTATGTTCAATGGGGTATCTGTGTGTATTATACCTGCTATGTCATTTGTTTCTGTATTTGAGTGTATTGTAATTTGATCTGATTCTGAGTTTACGTGTACTATTTGTGATTCATTTTCGTTAGGGTTTTGTTGTTCGTGTTCTTTTAAAAATTCTTCTAGGACTTCGAAGTCTGAGTTAATATTTAATTCTATGCGGGAAAGAGCATCTGCGTTTTGATTTAATTTACCTTTTTTGTAAACAATTTCGAAATCAAATTCTTTTAGTTTAATTTGCCAACGAATGAATTTTGCATTAGGTTCTTTTATTGAATAGAGCCATTGTAAAGGTTTATGGTCGGTGAATATTTTAAATTTACGTCCGTACAAGTAGGGTCTAAAGTATTTTGTCGCCCAAATTATCGCGAGTAATTCTTTTTCTATTGTTGAGTAATTAGTTTCATGCTTGTTTAGTGTTCTGCTAGCGTATGCTACTGGTAGATCGCTGCCGATATTGCCTTGTGATAATATTGCTCCGATTGCAAAATTGCTTGCGTCTGTTGTCAGTATAAATGGTTTTTCGAAATTAGGGTATTGTAAGATGGGTTCATTTATTAGTAAATTTTTGCATAGTTCAAATGTCTCAACGTATGTTTTTTCCTGTATGTTAATTGTTTTGTCTTTCTTTAAATTGTTAGTCAGTGGTTTGGTTAATTTTGCGAAATCTTTTATAAACTTGCGATAATAACCTATAAGTCCCAAGAAGCCTTTTAGTTGTTTAGTTGTTTTAGGTATTGGAAATTTTTTGATTGCTTCAATTTTGTTTGGGTCTGGTTTTATTCCGTTTCTAGTTATAACATGTCCTAAATAGTTTGTTTCTTTTTTTAAAAATTCCGATTTGTCTAATTGTATCTTTAGGTTAGCGTTTTGTAATCTGTCAAATATTGTTTTTAAATTTTGAATTTGTTCCTGAAGGGAAGTCCCGAATATTAGTATGTCATCTAAATAAACGATACAAATTTTTCCGATTAGACCACGTAGGACGTTGTCCATTACGCGTTGGAAGGTTGCAGGTGCGTTCTTAAGACCGAAGGGCATGCGAGTAAACTCGTAATGTCCGTTGTCTGTGTTAAATGCGGTCTTTTCTACGTCTTTGGGTTCGATTTCGATTTGGTGAAATCCGGAAGCCAAATCAAGGGTGGAAAAGTACTGACATTTACCTAATTTGTCTAATAGGTCGGTTATGTTTGGTATTGGGTATTTGTCGTCTATTGTTTGTTCGTTAAGTTTTCTGTAGTCTATTACGATTCTCCATTTTTGTTTGCCGCTCGCGTCTTGTTTTTTGGGTACGATCCAGATTGGAGAGGACCAAGGTGAATGCGAGGGTCTGATGATGTTTTGGTCTAGCATTTTGTTGATTTGAGTTTCTACTTCTATTTTGTGTATGTGTGGGTATCGATATGTTTTAGTGTAACATGGTGTTTCATCTTTTAAGTTTAATTTGTGTTTTATTTCATTTGTAAATGTTAGTTGATTTGTTTCTTGGTGAAATAAATGTGAATATTGATTAATTAGTTTTTCTAGTTGATATTTTTCTTCTGAGTTTAGGTGTTCGATACGTAATTGATCTGTTATTTCTACATTGTTTAATTCGAAAAATTGTAATGGCTGTGTGTTCATAGTCATATTTTCTGTTATTATTATCTCCGCGACGGTTGTATTGTAGACTGGGAATAAGTATTCATGATTTTTAATTTTAGCAATACCTTCTGGTATGTGTAATCCGATTACGTTCATTTCTTTGACAAGACCATCTCCGTTTCGGATGTTCTCACATTTAAAATTTATAAATTCTCTAGTTTTAGGTGCTATCATTTTTGTTGGCTTTGATTTTGTTATATTTTTAAGTTTGTGCAATTTAATTTCTTTATGTGGAAGAATGAGTAATTCTCTAGTTAGATCTAAAATTGATTTTATTTGTTTTAGTTGGTCTAATCCGATTAAAATATCAAATTCCTTATGGAAATCAAAAATGTAGTATTCTAAATTAGTTTCAATTTTAAATATTTTTGGACTTGGTATAATGATTTTAAACAATCCTTTCTCTGTTCCGGTTGCTGTGGATATTTCAAAAGGTTCCGAGTTATAATTATTAGGGTAAAATGTTTGGGCTGCACGATTGGTTATAAATGATCGGGTACTACCGGTATCTATCATTACTTTTAAGTCGTTGTCGGGTAAAATGAAGTGTAATAATTCGCTTGTATAAAAATGGTTGTTCATTAATTCTGCGATTGGATTTCCGAGGCTGTTATTTGAAAATTTCCGTCTTCATAATATTGCGTATCATCAGATTCGGTTTCATTATTTACTATGAATTGTTCGTCAGAGTTATAGATTTGTTCTTGCTGATTTTCTAATTCGATTGCGTATTCTGTGCTATTTTGTGTATCATATTCGTTAATTTGTGTATTGAATAATTCTTCTGATATGAAATTAGGTGTTCTGTTATAGGGCAAATTATTTTGTGTTTCAGGTCTGGGTGAGGGTTGTTGGTTGAATTGTTGCCTTTGTGTATAATTAGTGTTACGTGGTGTAAAAGTTTGCCTGGTGCACACGCTCATTGGTGTTGGTTTATATTGTTGTGTGGGTTGTCTGTATTGTTGATTGGGTTGTTTGAATTGTGCGGGTTTGTATTGTTGTGCGGGTTGTTTGTATTGTTGGGTATGTGGTCTGTATGGTTGGTTGAGATATTGATTCTGGTTGTTGTTATGGAATGGTCTGAGTGGGATTCTGTTAGTTTGTAGGTTTGATAACGGTTTATTTATGTCCGATTTAAATGGTCTAGGTGCCTTACTTATTTTTGCCTGTACACTATAATCGTTTGTTAATAAGCGACCGGCTTCGTCTAATGATTTTGGTTGTCTAGTCCTCAACATGTCGCCCAAGGGTTCATGTAAGGTCGTGAGGAAAACGCGTAGCCATAGTTCTAAGACATGAGTGGTGAACACGGGGATTACGAGTACGCCTAATGTTGACTGTACAACTGCGAGGGTGCGTCCCATATGATCTTTTATTCTCCGTAAATATTCTAATGGTGTTTCATTTTGAGATTGATTGAATCTACCGATTTCTATACAAAGTGTATAAAAGTCTCTACTTTCGTCACTATACGATTCTTGCAGAATACTTTTACTTTCTGCCCACGTGGAGATAATTCTCCCATTGATCTGTTTTTTCGCGTCTCCTTCGAGTTTTGCAATTAGTATATTTAGTAATAATTTATTTTTTGCAGGATTTGCAGTATCGCTGCAAAGTTCTATCAAAGTCTCTGCGGACGATAGGAATTGGCGAAGGCTTTCCTTGTCGCCATGGTATTTAGGTACACTTTCTACTAACACTGAAGTTATAGGGAGTGCCATTTTAATTTAATAATGTGCTTTAGAATTTAAAATTCTACAATCAGTTTATTTACTGTTTTAAATATTTTTATGATAATTACTTTAGAAATTAATTTTCCTAGCTTAAATTTCTTGTTTGCCGTCAAGGTTAACGGGGTCGTAAATCATTGAATATGCTTTGATTTTGGAATATTGAAACAACGAGTACTTACAGTTTCATCCTAGAGAACGGGTAGATGCACTGCACTGGTTTTAGGATGTTGAAGTTGAGGTGCTCGTTCGGCGGCTGCTTACTAGGGCTCGTACTCTGCTTGGCTTTTTGAACTGCTTCTTCTGGTCCGGAACCTTCGTTACGATTCTCGTGCTGGACTCGGGGTTGTTGTTCTATAGCTGGTTTCTTAGTTGTAGACGTTAGTTGCAATTAACTGATTCATATGGTGGTGATCAGCTAAATGACTTCAATTTATTATTTTGTTAATTCACTTGGTGGTGATTAACTTGTTCGATTGCAAAATTAAATCGTTGAAACGATAACAATTCGTATGGTGTCGATTGTTTTTGCAATCCTACCGACTGCGCCAAATAAATTTTTGAAGTTAACGTCTTTGAAAAAAAACTGATTTTTGTTTCACTGAGTCCGTCAGAACTCTTTTATTAATCTTACATGTGTCTACAAGATAAATGACATCTGATATTTCTTTAACATTAGCTTTTATAAACTTTGTGAGATTTATTTGACACCTGCTTACAAGAATAGGTTTTAGCATAATCATCAGAAGTGACTTTAATTATATTTAACTATTGTTGGATTATACAGAGTCCGTTATATAATACTAGAGGCTATATTTTATATAACTTATATTTCCTAGCGTATTACACTAAAAAGTTATAGGACCCCATAAAATATGTTCAGATATTGATTCAAATTCGTTTTAAATGAGACATATTTCAGTAATATACGCAAATACAAGCGTTTAAATGCCAATACCTGAGTAATATATTTCTTAGCGTGTTGTACTAAGAAGTTATTGGACCCCATAAAATATGTTCATATATTGATTCAAATTCGTTTTAAATGAGACATAGTTCAGTAATATACGCAAATACAAGCGTTTAAATGCCAATACCTGAGTAATATATTTCTTAGCGTGTTGTACTAAGAAGTTATAGGACCCCATAAAATATGTTCATATATTGATTCAAATTCGTTTTAAATGAGACATAGTTCAGTAATATACGCAAATACAAGCGTTAAAATACCAATACCAGAGTAATATATTTCCTAGCGTATTACACTAAAAAGTTAAAGGCCCACATAAAATATGTTCACATATTGATTCAAATTCGTTTTAAATGAGACATATTTCAGTAATATTCACAAATACAAGCGTTAAAATGCCAATACCTGAGTAATATATTTCTTAGCGTATTGTACTAAAAAGTTATAGGCCACCATTAAATATGTTCAGATATTGATTCAAATTCGTTTCAAATGAGACATATTTCAGTAATATACGCAAATACAAGCGTTTAAATGCCAATACCTGAGTAATATATTTCTTAGCGTGTTGTACTAAGAAGTTATAGGACCCCATAAAATATGTTCATATATTGATTCAAATTCGTTTTAAATGAGACATAGTTCAGTAATATACGCAAATACAAACGTTAAAATGCCAATACCTGAGTAATATATTTCCTAGCGTATTACACTAAATAGTTATAGGACCTCATAAAATATGTTCAGATATTGATTCAAATTCGTTTTAAATGAGACATATTTCAGTAATCTACGCAAATACAAGCGTTAAAATGCCAATACCAGAGTAATATATTTCTTAGCGTGTTGTACTAACAAGTTATAGGACCCCATAAAATATGTTCATATATTGATTCAAATTCGTTTTAAATGAGACATAGTTCAGTAATATACGCAAATACAAGCGTTAAAATGCCAATACCAGAGTAATATATTTCCTAGCGTATTACACTAAAAAGTTATAGGACCCCATAAAATATGTTCAGATATTGATTAAAATTCGTTTTAAATGAGACATAGTTCAGTAATCTAAGCAAATACAAGCGTTAAAATAACAATACTAGAGTAATATATTTTCTAGCGTATTACACTAAAAAGTTAAAGGCCCACATAAAATATGTTCAGATATTGATTCAAATTCGTTTTAAATGAGACATATTTCAGTAATATACACAAATACAAGCGTTAATATACCAATACCTGAGTAATATATTTCTTAGCGTATTGTACTAAAAAGTTATAGGCCACCATTAAATATGTTCAGATATTGATTCAAATTCGTTTCAAATGAGACATATTTCAGTAATATACGCAAATACAAGCGTTTAAATGCCAATACCTGAGTAATATATTTCTTAGCGTGTTGTACTAAGAAGTTATAGGACCCCATAAAATATGTTCATATATTGATTCAAATTCGTTTTAAATGAGACATATTTCAGTAATCTACGCAAATACAAGCGTTTAATCGCCAATACCTGAGTAATATATTTCCTAGCGTATTACACTAAAAAGTTATAGGACCCCATAAAATATGTTCAGATATTGATTCAAATTCGTTTCAAATGAGACAAATTGCAGTAATATACGCAAGTACAAGCGTTAAAATGCCAATACCAGAGTAATATATTTCTTAGCGTGTTGTACTAAGAAGTTATAGGACCACATAAAATATGTTCATATATTGATTCAAATTCGTTTTAAATGAGACATAGTTCAGTAATATACGCAAATACAAGCGTTAAAATGCCAATACCAGAGTAATATATTTCTTAGCGTGTTGTACTAAGAAGTTATAGGACCCCATAAAATATGTTCATATATTGATTCAAATTCGTTGTAAATGAGACATATTTCAGTAATCTACGCAAATACAAGCGCTAAAATGCCAATACCAGAGTAATATATTTCTTAGCGTGTTGTACTAAGAAGTTATAGGACCCCATAAAATATGTTCATATATTGATTCAAATTCGTTTTAAATGAGACATATTTCAGTAATCTACGCAAATACAAGCGTTAAAATGCCAATACCAGAGTAATATATTTCTTAGCGTGTTGTACTAAGAAGTTATAGGACCCCATAAAATATGTTCATATATTGATTCAAATTCGTTTTAAATGAGACATATTTCAGTAATCTACGCAAATACAAGCGTTAAAATGCCAATACCAGAGTAATATATTTCTTAGCGTGTTGTACTAAGAAGTTATAGGACCCCATAAAATATGTTCATATATTGATTCAAATTCGTTTTAAATGAGACATATTTCGGTAATCTACGCAAAACCAAGCGTTTAAATGCCAATACCTGAGTAATATATTTCCTAGCGTATTACACTAAAAAGTTATAGGACCCCATAAAATATGTTCAGATATTGATTCAAATTCGTTTCAAATGAGACATATTGCAGTAATATACGCAAATACAAGCGATAAAATGCCAATACCAGAGTAATATATTTCTTAGCGTGTTGTACTAAGAAGTTATAGGACCCCATAAAATATGTTCATATATTGATTCAAATTCGTTTTAAATGAGACATATTTCAGTAATCTACGCAAATACAAGCGTTAAAATGCCAATACCAGAGTAATATATTTCTTAGCGTTTTGTACTAAGAAGTTATAGGACCCCATAAAATATGTTCATAATTGATTCAAATTCGTTTTAAATGAGACATATTTCAGTAATCTACGCAAATACAAGCGTTAAAATGCCAATACCAGAGTAATATATTTCATAGCGTGTTGTACTAAGAAGTTATAGGAACCCATAAAATATGTTCATATATTGATTCAAATTCGTTTTAAATGAGACATATTTCAGTAATCTACGCAAATACAAGCGTTAAAATGCCAATACCAGAGTAATATATTTCTTAGCGTGTTGTACTAAGAAGTTATAGGACCCCATAAAATATGTTCATATATTGATTCAAATTCGTTTTAAATGAGACATATTTTAGTAATCTACGCAAGTACAAGCGTTAAAATGCCAATACCAGAGTAATATATTTCTTAGCGTGTTGTACTTAGAAGTTATAGGACCCCATAAAATATGTTCATATATTGATTCAAATTCGTTTTAAATGAGACATATTTCAGTAATCTACGCAAATACAAGCGTTAAAATGCCAATACCAGAGTAATATATTTCTTAGCGTGTTGTACTAAGAAGTTAGAGGACCCCATAAAATATGTTCATATATTGATTCAAATTCGTTTTAAATGAGACATATTGCAGTAATATACGCAAATACAAGCGTTTAAATGCCAATACCAGAGTAATATATTTCTTAGCGTGTTGTACTAAGAAGTTATAGGACCCCATAAAATATGTTCATATATTGATTCAAATTCGTTTTAAATGAGACATAGTTCAGTAATATACGCAAATACAAGCGTTAAAATGCCAATACCAGAGTAATATATTTCCTAGCGTATTACACTAAAAAGTTATAGGACCCCATAAAATATGTTCAGATATAGATTCAAATTCGTTTCAAATGAGACATATTTCAGTGATATACGCAAAGACAAGCGTTTAAATGCCAATACCTGAGTAATATATTTCTTAGCGTATTACACTAAAAAGTTATAGGACCCCATAAAATATGTTCAGATATTGATTCAAATTCGTTTTAAATGAGACATATTTCCGTTATATACGCAAATACAAGCGTTAAAATGCCAATACCAGAGTAATATATTTCCTAGCGTGTTGTACTAAGAAGTTATAGGACCCCATAAAATATGTTCATATATTGATTCAAATTCGTTTTAAATGAGACATAGTTCAGTAATATACGCAAATGCAAGCGTTAAAATGCCAATACCAGAGTAATATATTTCCTAGCGTATTACACTAAAAAGTTATAGGACCCCATAAAATATGTTCAGATATTGATTCAAATTCGTTTAAAAGAGACATATTTCAGTAATGTACGCAAATACAAGCGTTTAAATGCCAATACCTGAGTAATATATTTCTTAGCGTGTTGTACTAAGAAGTTATAGGACCCCATAAAATATGTTCATATATTGATTCAAATTCCTTTTAAATGAGACATATTTCAGTAATATACGCAAATACAAGCGTTAAAATGCCAATACCAGAGTAATATATTTCCTAGCGTGTTGTACTAAGAAGTTATAGGACCCCATAAAATATGTTCATATATTGATTCAAATTCGTTTTAAATGAGACATAGTTCAGTAATATACGCAAATACAAGCGTTAAAATGCCAATACCAGAGTAATATATTTCCTAGCGTATTACACTAAAAAGTTATAGGACCCCATAAAATATGTTCAGATATAGATTCAAATTCGTTTCAAATGAGACATATTTCAGTGATATACGCAAAGACAAGCGTTTAAATGCCAATACCAGAGTAATATATATCCTAGCGTATTACACTAAAAAGTTATAGGACCCCATAAAATATGTTCAGATATTGATTCAAATTCGTTTTAAATGAGACATATTTCAGTAATATACGCAAATACAAGCGTTTAAACGCCAATACCTGAGTAATATATTTCTTAGCGTGTTGTACTAAGAAGTTATAGGACCCCATAAAATATTTTCATATATTGATTCAAATTCGTTTTAAATGAGACATAGTTCAGTAATATACGCAAATACAAGCGTTAAAATGCCAATACCAGAGTAATATATTTCCTAGCGTATTACACTAAAAAGTTATAGGACCCCATAAAATATGTTCAGATATTGATTCAAATTCGTTTTAAATGAGACATATTTCCGTTATATACGCAAATACAAGCGTTAAAATGCCAATACCAGAGTAATATATTTCCTAGCGTGTTGTACTAAGAAGTTATAGGACCCCATAAAATATGTTCATATATTGATTCAAATTCGTTTTAAATGAGACATAGTTCAGTAATATACGCAAATGCAAGCGTTAAAATGCCAATACCAGAGACATATATTTCCTAGCGTATTACACTAAAAAGTTATAGGACCCCATAAAATATGTTCAGATGTTGATTCAAATTCGTTTAAAAGAGACATATTTCAGTAATGTACGCAAATACAAGCGTTTAAATGCCAATACCTGAGTAATATATTTCTTAGCGTGTTGTACTAAGAAGTTATAGGACCCCATAAAATATGTTCATATATTGATTCAAATTCGTTTTAAATGAGACATAGTTCAGTAATATACGCAAATACAAGCGTTAAAATGCCAATACCAGAGTAATATATTTCTTAGCGTGTTGTACTAAGAAGTTATAGGACCCCATAAAATATGTTCATATATTGATTCAAATTCGTTTTAAATGAGACATATTTCAGTAATCTACGCAAATACAAGCGTTAAAATGCCAATACCAGAGTAATATATTTCTTAGCGTGATGTACTAAGAAGTTATAGGACCCCATAAAATATGTTCATATATTGATTCAAATTCGTTTTAAATGAGACATATTTCAGTAATCTACGCAAAACCAAGCGTTTAAATGCCAATACCTGAGTAATATATTTCCTAGCGTATTACACTAAAAAGTTATAGGACCCCATAAAATATGTTCAGATATTGATTCAAATTCGTTTCAAATGAGACATATTGCAGTAATATACGCAAATACAAGCGATAAAATGCCAATACCAGAGTAATATATTTCTTAGCGTGTTGTACTTAGAAGTTATAGGACCCCATAAAATATGTTCATATATTGATTCAAATTCGTTTTAAATGAGACATATTTCAGTAATCTACGCAAATTCAAGCGTTAAAATGCCAATACCAGAGTAATATATTTCTTAGCGTTTTGTACTAAGAAGTTATAGGACCCCATAAAATATGTTCATAATTGATTCAAATTCGTTTTAAATGAGACATATTTCAGTAATCTACGCAAATACAAGCGTTAAAATGCCAATACCAGAGTAATATATTTCATAGCGTGTTGTACTAAGAAGTTATAGGAACCCATAAAATATGTTCATATATTGATTCAAATTCGTTTTAAATGAGACATATTTCAGTAATCTACGCAAATACAAGCGTTAAAATGCCAATACCAGAGTAATATATTTCTTAGCGTGTTGTACTAAGAAGTTATAGGACCCCATAAAATATGTTCATATATTGATTCAAATTCGTTTTAAATGAGACATATTTCAGTAATCTACGCAAATACAAGCGTTAAAATGCCAATACCAGAGTAATATATTTCTTAGCGTGATGTACTAAGAAGTTATAGGACCCCATAAAATATGTTCATATATTGATTCAAATTCGTTTTAAATGAGACATATTTCAGTAATCTACGCAAAACCAAGCGTTTAAATGCCAATACCTGAGTAATATATTTCCTAGCGTATTACACTAAAAAGTTATAGGACCCCATAAAATATGTTCAGATATTGATTCAAATTCGTTTCAAATGAGACATATTGCAGTAATATACGCAAATACAAGCGATAAAATGCCAATACCAGAGTAATATATTTCTTAGCGTGTTGTACTAAGAAGTTATAGGACCCCATAAAATATGTTCATATATTGATTCAAATTCGTTTTAAATGAGACATATTTCAGTAATCTACGCAAATACAAGCGTTAAAATGCCAATACCAGAGTAATATATTTCTTAGCGTTTTGTACTAAGAAGTTATAGGACCCCATAAAATATGTTCATAATTGATTCAAATTCGTTTTAAATGAGACATATTTCAGTAATCTACGCAAATACAAGCGTTAAAATGCCAATACCAGAGTAATATATTTCATAGCGTGTTGTACTAAGAAGTTATAGGACCCCATAAAATATGTTCATATATTGATTCAAATTCGTTTTAAATGAGACATATTTTAATAATCTACGCAAGTACAAGCGTTAAAATGCCAATACCAGAGTAATATATTTCTTAGCGTGTTGTACTTAGAAGTTATAGGACCCCATAAAATATGTTCATATATTGATTCAAATTCGTTTTAAATGAGACATATTTCAGTAATCTACGCAAATACAAGCGTTAAAATGCCAATACCAGAGTAATATATTTCTTAGCGTGTTGTACTAAGAAGTTAGAGGACCCCATAAAATATGTTCATATATTGATTCAAATTCGTTTTAAATGAGACATATTGCAGTTATATACGTAAATACAAGCGTTTAAATGCCAATACCAGAGTAATATATTTCTTAGCGTGTTGTACTAAGAAGTTATAGGACCCCATAAAATATGTTCATATATTGATTCAAATTCGTTTTAAATGAGACATAGTTCAGTAATATACGCAAATACAAGCGTTAAAATGCCAATACCAGAGTAATATATTTCCTAGCGTATTACACTAAAAAGTTATAGGACCCCATAAAATATGTTCAGATATAGATTCAAATTCGTTTTAAATGAGACATATTTCAGTGATATACGCAAAGACAAGCGTTTAAATGCCAATACCTGAGTAATATATTTCTTAGCGTGTTGTACTAAGAAGTTATAGGACCCCATAAAATATGTTCATATATTGATTCAAATTCGTTTTAAATGAGACAAATTGCAGTAATATACGCAAATACAAGCGTTAAAATGCCAATATCAGAGTAATATATTTCTTAGCGTGTTGTACTAAGAAGTTATAGGACCCCATAAAATATGTTCATATATTGATTCAAATTCGTTTTAAATGAGACATATTTCAGTAATCTTCGCAAATACAAGCGTTAAAATGCCAATACCAGAGTAATATATTTCTTAGCGTGTTGTACTAAGAAGTTATAGGACCCCATAAAATATGTTCATATATTGATTCAAATTCGTTTTAAATGAGACATATTTCAGTAATCTACGCAAATACAAGCGTTAAAATGCCAATACCAGAGTAATATATTTCTTAGCGTGTTGTACTAAGAAGTTATAGGACCCCATAAAATATGTTCATATATTGATTCAAATTCGTTTTAAATGAGACATAGTTCAGTAATATACGCAAATACAAGCGTTAAAATGCCAATACTAGAGTAATATATTTCCTAGCGTATTACACTAAAAAGTTATAGGGCCCCATAAAATATGTTCATATATTGATTCAAATTCATTTTAAATGAGACATAGTTCAGTAATATACGCAAATACAAGCGTTAAAATGCCAATGACTGAGTAATATATTTCCTAGCGTATTACACTAAAAAGTTATAGGACCCCATAAAATATGTTCAGATATTGATTCAAATTCGTTTTAAATGAGACATATTTCTGTAATATACGCAAATACAAGCGTTTAAACGCCAATACCTGAGTAATATATTTCTTAGCGTGTTGTACTAAGAAGTTATAGGACCCCATAAAATATTTTCATATATTGATTCAAATTCGTTTTAAATGAGACATAGTTCAGTAATATACGCAAATGCAAGCGTTAAAATGCCAATACCAGAGTAATATATTTCCTAGCGTATTACACTAAAAAGTTATAGGACCCCATAAAATATGTTCAGATATTGATTCAAATTCGTTTAAAAGAGACATATTTCAGTAATGTACGCAAATACAAGCGTTTAAATGCCAATACCTGAGTAATATATTTCTTAACGTGTTGTACTAAGAAGTTATAGGACCCCATAAAATATGTTCATATATTGATTCAAATTCGTTTTAAATGAGACATATTTCAGTAATCTTCGCAAATACAAGCGTTAAAATGCCAATACCAGAGTAATATATTTCTTAGCGTGTTGTACTAAGAAGTTATAGGACCCCATAAAATATTTTCATATATTGATTCAAATTCGTTTTAAATGAGACATAGTTCAGTAATATACGCAAATACAAGCGTTAAAATGCCAATACCAGAGTAATATATTTCCTAGCGTATTACACTAAAAAGTTATAGGACCCCATAAAATATGTTCATATATTGATTCAACTTCGTTTTAAATGAGACATATTTCCGTTATATACGCAAATACAAGCGTTAAAATGCCAATACCAGAGTAATATATTTCCTAGCGTGTTGTACTAAGAAGTTATAGGACCCCATAAAATATGTTCATATATTGATTCAAATTCTTTTTAAATGAGAAATAGTTCAGTAATATACGCAAATACAAGCGTTAAAATGCCAATACCAGAGTAATATATGTCCTAGCGTATTACACTAAAAAGTTATAGGACCCCATAAAATATGTTCAGATATTGATTCAAATTCGTTTTAAATGAGACATATTTCAGTAATATACGCAAATACAAGCGTTTAAACGCCAATACCTGAGTAATATATTTCTTAGCGTGTTGTACTAAGAAGTTATAGGACCCCATAAAATATTTTCATATATTGATTCAAATTCGTTTTAAATGAGACATAGTTCAGTAATATACGCAAATGCAAGCGTTAAAATGCCAATACCAGAGTAATATATTTCCTAGCGTATTACACTAAAAAGTTATAGGACCCCATAAAATATGTTCAGATATTGATTCAAATTCGTTTAAAAGAGACATATTTCAGTAATGTACGCAAATACAAGCGTTTAAATGCCAATACCTGAGTAATATATTTCTTAGCGTGTTGTACTAAGAAGTTATAGGACCCCATAAAATATGTTCATATATTGATTCAAATTCGTTTTAAATGAGACATAGTTCAGTTATATACGCAAATACAAGCGTTAAAATGCCAATACCAGAGTTATATATTTCCTAGTGTATTACACTAAAAAGTTATAGGACCCCATAAAATATGTTCAGATATTGATTCAAATTCGTTTTAAATGAGACATATTACAGTAATATACGCAAATACAAGCGTTAAAATGCCAATACCTGAGTAATATATTTCTTAGCGTATTGTACTAAAAAGTTATAGGCCACCATTAAATATGTTCAGATATTGATTCAAATTCGTTTCAAATGAGACACATTTCAGTAATATACGCAAATACAAGCGTTTAAATTCCAATACCTGAGTAATATATTTCTTAGCGTGTTGTACTAAGAAGTTATAGAACCCCATAAAATATGTTCATATATTGATTCAAATTCGTTTTAAATGCGACATAGTTCAGTAATATACGCAAATACAAACGTTAAAATGCCAATACCAGAGTAATATATTTCCTAGCGTATTACACTAAAAAGTTATAGGACCCCATAAAATATGTTCAGATATTTATTCAAATTCGTTTTAAATGAGACATATTTCAGTAATATACGCAAATACAAGCGTTTAAATGCTAATACCAGAGTAATATATTTCTTAGCGTTTTGTACTAAGAAGTTATAGGACCCCATAAAATATGTTCATATATTGATTCAAATTCGTTTTAAATGAGACATATTTCAGTAATCTTCGCAAATACAAGCGTTAAAATGCCAATACCAGAGTAATATATTTCTTAGCGTGTTGTACTAAGAAGTTATAGGACCCCATAAAATATGTTCAGATATTGATTCAAATTCGTTTCAAATGAGACATATTTCAGTAATATACGCAAATACAAGCGTTTAAATGCCAATACCTGAGTAATATATTTCTTAGCGTGTTGTACTAAGAAGTTATAGGACCCCATAAAATATGTTCATATATTGATTCAAATTCGTTTTAAATGAGACATAGTTCAGTAATATACGCAAATACAAGCGTTTAAATGCCAGTACCTGAGTAATATATTTCTTAGCGTGTTGTACTAAGAAGTTATAGGACCCCATAAAATATTTTCAGATATTGATTCAAATTCGTTTCAAATGAGACATATTTCAGTAATATACGCAAATACAAGCGTTTAAATGCCAATACCTGAGTAATATATTTCTTAGCGTATTGTTGTCAGGATTATTTAATGTGGATACAACGCGGTTGAAAAGAAAAACAATATGAACACAAATTAATTATATTTTCGGTCTGTTTTTATAATGATGATACAACTGCTTGTTTTTGTCTTAGTGACAATCAATAATTAAAAATCAATAAATGTGAAAAACAAAAGTTAGTCATATGTTGCCATAGTTGGCGTTTAATTTATACTAAATGAAGGGTGCGAAGTGCTAATATCCAACACGCCCCCTCAATTTGCGCCCGGAGTAGGTTTTAGTCCCAATCCAGTTAGGCATCTCTCGTGATCGCACCTCGGTAAGGCCTTTGTGAAAATGTCTGCCACCATGTCCTCCAAGGGCAAATACGCGAGTGTAATGGCGTAGTTCCTCAGCACGTCTCGAATGAAATGGTATTTAATGTCGATGTGCTTGGATCTTGAGTGATGCACTGGGTTTTCAGCTAGCTTCCCAGCACTTTGGTTGTCGTTGTAAATGGTGACCTTGCCCATGTCCTTGAATCCTAGCTCTGCCAGGAAGTTCGACAGAAATATGGCCTCCCTTCCAGCGTCGCTGACTGCCATGTATTCAGCTTCAGTCGACGATAAAGCAACTGTCCGTTGTTTCCGGGATTCCCAAGATATTGCAGCACCTCCCAGAAGGAATGTGGGCAGTTCCCCCAGTCGGCATCGACGAAACAAGTCAAGATGCTGTTATCTCCGGTGAATCTCAATGCATAATTAGCGGTGGCCTTCAGATACCTCAGCACGCGTTTAGCAGCAATCCAGTGCTCCTGATTAAAACAATCATTAAACTGACTCAAAGAACTTACCGAATGAGCAATATCCGGACGCGTTGCTGTTGCCAGGTACATCAAGGCACCTTTGATTTCCCGGTAAGGAAAATCAGGCTTTTGGTTTGGGTCACCCCTTACTAGTTTTGAATTTGGGACCATTGGTGTTGCAACAGGGTTGCTGTCCTGCATGTTGAATCTCGTGAGGATGTCCTGAACGTACCCGCTCTGTGATAAGAAGATCTCACCGTTTCTGCGGTTGATTTGAATTCCCAGGCAGTAGTTTGCCTCTCCGAGATTCCGTACATCGAAGTGTTTCGATAAGGTCTTTTTTATGTGATCTTCCCTGGTGTGATTGTTCGAGAAGATAAGGATGTCGTCTACATACAGTAGCACGAAAGTCTTCTGGTCAGGGTCCACATAAATGCATGTGTCCGAACTGGTCGCGTTTAAACCGATGCCCTTCAATACCTTGACGATTTCGATGTTCCATTGTCGACCGGTTTGTCGTAGTCCGTAGAGAGCCTTTTTGAGTTTGCAGACTTTTTCCCCACCATTTCGAAGGTCCTGAAGCATGCCGAGAGCCTTTTTTTGAAGATCTTTGTCGCGATCTTTAGTCATTCGTTGTAGCATGTTTTCCAGGAGCGTAGGGGTGTCCATATAGATGTTCTCGTCGATTTTTCCGTTGAGATATGCAGCGGTAATGTCAAGCTGAGAGATGTGCATGTCTAGTTTTGCGGCGAGAGCCATTAGTAATCTTAATGAGTTAAGTCGGGCTACAGGAGCAAACGTGTCGTGAAAATCCACGCCAGGTTTCTGTAGGAAACCTCGAGCAACTAGCCTGGCCTTTCGTTTGTCCAATGATCCGTCCGCTGTCCACTTGTTTCTGAGAATCATACGGCAGCCGATTACTCTCGCATCATCTGGTCGATCTACGATTTCCCACGTGTTGTTTGTGATGAGATTTCGGATTTCAACGTAGATAGCGTCTTCCCACTCTAGCCTATCACTCCCTGAGATGGCCTTCGAGAAAGGTATTTCTGAAGCAATAGCGGTGAATTCTGCGTCTTGGGAGATTTCGGGTTCAGTCGAGTCGGCGATGACCGAGGTACTGATTTCGACAGTCTTGTATATTTTCTTTGGGCGACCTGGTTGTCCGGTTCTGAGTTTCGAGGGCCTGCCTGGTGCGTGTTTGAGACCAGTCGTATTTGACACGCTGTCTTCACTCGTTGGAATTTCAGCCGTCAATCTCTTTTGTCTATCGAGTTGTGATGTGTCCTCCTCGGGTTCGATGTTTATCGATTTGGGATCCTCGTTCTCGATAGTCTTACGTTGATTTTGTCCAATTATGACGTTTCCGGTTGAGTAGAGGTCTTCGAAGGTATCACGTCCATTCCTCGTATCTGTAGAGATGATGTCCTCGTAGTTTTTGTCATGTCATGTCTCATTCAAGAATTTGACGTCTCTTGTAGTATGGATTTTTCTCTCGCGAGAAACCCAGATCCTGTAGCCTTTTGACGAGGTTGGATATCCGACGAAGATTCCCTCCAACGCCTTCGTCTCAAACTTGCCCTTGCTTCCAGATTTGTCAAGCACGTAGGCCTTGCGGCCAAAAGTTTGAAGGTAGTTCAGCTGTGGTGTTTTGTTGGTCCATAGCTTGTAGGGTATTCCCCAGCCCAAACTCTTTGTCGCACACCGATTGCGTATGTGATTGGCTGTGGCGACGGCTTCAGCCCAGAAAGAGGGGGAAAGTCCGGACTCAAATAACATGCACCTGGCAGCCTCCACCAAGGTCCGATTTTTCCTTTCAGCCACTCCGTTCTGTTGAGGAGTGTAGACGGTGGTGAGTCGACGCTGGATGCCGAAACTCTTCAGAGTGTCGTCCATCTTGCTGTTGCAATACTCAGTGCCGTTGTCGCTCTGTAAAGCCTTTACCTTCCGTCCAGTCTGGGTTTCGACGAAGCTTTTGTACTCCTGAAACTTTGACGTGACCTCGCTCTTGTTCCGAATGAAGTAAATCACACACCAGCGACTGTAGTCGTCAATGAAAGTGACGAAGTATCGCGCCCCGCCTTGTGATTCTGTCCTCATGGGGCCAAAAACGTCGCTGTGCACAATGTCCAGCAGTCCACTTGCGCGTTCGATTCGGTTCTGAAATGGGGCACGGGTTAGCTTACCTTCGACACACGTTTCGCATACTCCCATTGCCATTCGTTGACGTTTTCTGATCCGCGGCTCACAATTTTCGAGTCGTGTTGTTCCTTCCTGCGAAGGTAGAATAGATCACCGTCTCGATCCGCAACGATCTTGACTCCACCTCGACCATTAGTGATGACAGCTTGATTCTTCGTGAAGAGGAATTGATCGCCTGTGTCGACGATTTTAGAAACGGAGATAAGATTGGTGCGCAAATCTGGTACATGAAGTGCGTTGCGAAGCTCCACCTACATGTTCTCCTTTCCGTTCCACGTTGACAGCTTGACTTCTCCTTTAGCAGTAACATCCGAGGTTAGATTCGTAGCCAAGTTTAGTCCAAAATTCGTCGGTTGTTGATTAACAAACAATTCGCTGTCCTTGCAGAGATGCGTGGTGCATCCGCTGTCTAAACACCATCTGTCGCTCAGTGCGCCACCGGTTTGAAAAGTAGTGAAGTATGATGCCGTGTTCGCGTTCCCCTTATCTTGTTGCTTGCGTTTTCTCGCGAAACAGTCTACGGCTTTATGACCGCGCTTTCCGCAGAAGTTGCAATTGTATGGGACTTGGTTCGAAGATTTGTCTATTTTGTGATCGTGAGATTTGTTCGAAGCGTCCTTGGAGTAATTTTTAAAGTTGCCTCTGAAAACTCTCGCGTGCATCTTGTTACCGGCGTTTGATTTGGCGAACAATGCACCGGATGGTGCTTCGTTCGTTTTCCGGATCCTTGCGTCATATTCCTCGATAAGTTTCACTCTCAAGGTGTCGATGTCTGGAAAGTTGTCCCTGGCCTCGACTGCACACCTGAAATTTTCGAAGGAATCTGGAAGACTGGTTAAAAGCATCACGATCAGCAATTCATCGTTTATTGAAATGTCCATGTTTTTCAGTTGGTCGACAGTGTCGAAGAAAGCTGAAAGATACTCCCTAAAGTCTTCGCCATCGGTCATTTTGCTCTGCGTCAACCGTTTTAGTAGTGTCGCCTTCCTGGCCGGACCTTTCGAAGCGTAAGCTGCTTCCAACTTGATCCAGATCTCTCGGGAAGTCGCGCAGCCTCGTACCTGATTGAGCTCCGATGGGTTGATGGCTAGGATGAGATCCGACTTCGCCTTCCTGTCTTGTATGATCCAATTTGTTACTGCCCCGCGAACCGCTGCTAGTACTGCCGCGTCCGCTTTCTGGTCGATATCAGGTTTTGGATGTTCCCCGCTGACGTAGATCCAGGTGTCATTTTTCACCAGCACGGCTTCGATTTGTACTTTCCAAGTCTCGTAGTTGTGCTTGGAGAGTGGCTCGATTCGAAAATTGCCGTGAGCCATGTTTATGAGAGACCGAATATTTTACCGAAAAATTTTAAGTAACGAATACTTTTCGCAATCTCACTGGCACTTAAGTGCTTCCGTGTCCAATTACGCAAATTGAGATATTAACCTCCAAATGTTTTTGAAGGATTGGTTTTTACTGTTTTCTCACTAACGCTCCTGGGCCCATAACCTGTCAGGATTATTTAATGTGGATACAACGCGGTTGAAAAGAAAAACAATATGAACACAAATTAATTATATTTTCGGTCTGTTTTTATAATGATGATACAACTGCTTGTTTTTGTCTTAGTGACAATCAATAATTAAAAATCAATAAATGTGAAAAACAAAAGTTAGTCATATGTTGCCATAGTTGGCGTTTAATTTATACTAAATGAAGGGTGCGAAGTGCTAATATCCAACAGTTGTACTAAGAAGTTATAGGTGCCCATAAAATATGTTCATATATTGATTCAAATTCGTTTTAAATGAGACATAGTTCAGTAATATACGCAAATACAAGCGTTAAAATGCCAATACCAGAGTAATATATTTCCTAGTGTATTACACTAAAAAGCTATAGGACCCCATAAAATATGTTCAGATATTGATTCAAATTCGTTTTAAATGAGACATATTTCAGTAATATACGCAAATACAAGCGTTAAAATGCCAATACCTGAGTAATATATTTCTTAGCGTATTGTACTAAAAAGTTATAGGCCACCATTAAATATGTTCAGATATTGATTCAAATTCGTTTCAAATGAGACATATTTCAGTAATATACGCAAATACAAGCGTTTAAATGCCAATACCTGAGTAATATATTTCTTAACGTGTTGTACTAAGAAGTTATAGGACCCCATAAAATATATTCATATATTGATTCAAATTCGTTTTAAATGAGACATAGTTCAGTAATATACGCAAATACAAGCGTTAAAATGCCAATACCAGAGTAATATATTTCCTAGCGTATTACACTAAAAAGTTATAGGACCCCATAAAATATGTTCAGTTATTGATTCAAATTCGTTTTAAATGAGACATATTTCAGTAATATATGCAAATACAAGCGTTAAAATGCCAATACCAGAGTAATATATTTCTTAGCGTGTTGTACTAAGAAGTTATAGGACCCCATAAAATATGTTCATATATTGATTCAAATTCGTTTTAAATGAGACATAGTTCAGTATACGCAAATACAAGCGTTTAAATGCCAGTACCTGAGTAATATATTTCTTAGCATGTTGTACTAAGAAGTTATAGGACCCCATAAAATATGTTCAGATATTGATTCAAATTCGTTTTAAATGAGACATATTTCAGTAATATACGCAAATACAAGCGTTTAAATGCCAATACCTGAGTAATATATTTCTTAGCGTGTTGTTGTCAGGATTATTTAATGTGGATACAACGCGGTTGAAAAGAAAAACAATATGAACACAAATTAATCATATTTTCGGTCTGTTTTTATAATGATGATACAACTGCTTGTTTTTGTCTTAGTGACAATCAATAATTAAAAATCAATAAATGTGAAAAACAAAAGTTAGTCATATGTTGCCATAGTTGGCGTTTAATTTATACTTAATGAAGGGTGCGAAGTGCTAATATCCAACACGCCCCCTCAATTTGCGCCCGGAGTAGGTTTTAGTCCCAATCCAGTTAGGCATCTCTCGTGATCGCACCTCGGTAAGGCCTTTGTGAAAATGTCTGCCACCATGTCCTCCGAGGGCAAATACGCGAGTGTAATGGGGTAGTTCCTCAGCACGTCTCGAATGAAATGGTATTTAATGTCGATGTGCTTGGATCTTGAGTGATGCACTGGGTTTTCAGCTAGCTTCCCAGCACTTTGGTTGTCGTTGTAAATGGTGACCTTGCCCATGTCCTTGAATCCTAGCTCTGCCAGGAAGTTCGACAGAAATATGGCCTCCCTTCCAGCGTCGCTGACTGCCATGTATTCAGCTTCAGTCGACGATAAAGCAACTGTCCGTTGTTTCCGGGATTCCCAAGATATTGCAGCACCTCCCAGAAGGAAAGTGGGCAGTTCCCCCAGTCGGCATCGACGAAACAAGTCAAGATGCTGTTATCTCCGGTGAATCTCAATGCATAATTAGCGGTGGCCTTCAGATACCTCAGCACGCGTTTAGCAGCAATCCAGTGCTCCTGATTAAAACAATCATTGAACTGACTCAAAGAACTTACCGAATGAGCAATATCCGGACGCGTTGCTGTTGCCAGGTACATCAAGGCACCTATGATTTCCCGGTAAGGAAAATCAGGCTTTTGGTTTGGGTCACCCCTTACTAGTTTTGAATTTGGGACCATTGGTGTTGCAACAGGGTTGCTGTCCTGCATGTTGAATCTCGTGAGGATGTCCTGAACGTACCCGCTCTGTGATAAGAAGATCTCACCGTTTCTGCGGTTGATTTGAATTCCCAGGCAGTAGTTTGCCTCTCCGAGATTCCGTACATCGAAGTGTTTCGATAAGGTCCTTTTTATGTGATCTTCCCTGGTGTGATTGTTCGAGAAGATAAGGATGTCGTCTACATACAGTAGCACGAAAGTCTTCTGGTCAGGGTCCACATAAATGCATGTGTCCGAACTGGTCGCGTTTAAACCGATGCCCTTCAATACCTTGTCGATTTCGATGTTCCATTGTCGACCGGTTTGTCGTAGTCCGTAGAGAGCCTTTTTGAGTTTGCAGACTTTTTCCCCACCATTTCGAAGGTCCTGAAGCATGCCGAGAGCCTTTTTTTGAAGATCTTTGTCGCGATCTTTAGTCATTCGTTGTAGCATGTTTTCCAGGAGCGTAGGGGTGTCCATATAGATGTTCTCGTCGATTTTTCCGTTGCGATATGCAGCGGTAATGTGGAGCTGAGAGATGTGCATGTCTTGTTTTGCGGCGAGAGCCATTAGTAATCTTAATGAGTTAAGTCGGGCTACAGGAGCAAACGTGTCGTGAAAATCCACGCCAGGTTTCTGTAGGAAACCTCGAGCAACTAGCCTGGCCTTTCGTTTGTCCAATGATCCGTCCGCTGTCCACTTGTTTCTGAGAATCATACGGCAGCCGATTACTCTCGCATCATCTGGTCGATCTACGATTTCCCACGTGTTGTTTGTGATGAGATTTCGGATTTCAACGTAGATAGCGTCTTCCCACTCTAGCCTATCACTCCCTGAGATGGCCTTCGAGAAAGGTATTTCTGAAGCAATAGCGGCGAATTCTGCGTCTTGGGAGATTTCGGGTTCAGTCGAGTCGGCGATGACCGAGGTACTGATTTCGACAGTCTTGTATATTTTCTTTGGGCGACCTGGTTGTCCGGTTCTGAGTTTCGAGGGCCTGCCTGGTGCGTGTTTGAGACCAGTCGTATTTGACACGCTGTCTTCACTCGTTGGAATTTCAGCCGTCAATCTCTTTTGTCTATCGACTTGTGATGTGTCCTCCTCGGGTTCGATGTTTATCGATTTGGGATCCTCGTTCTCGATAGTCTTACGTGGATTTGGTCCAATTATGACGTTTCCGGTTGAGTAGAGGTCTTCGAAGGTATCACGTCCATTCCTCGTATCTGTAGAGATGATGTCCTCGTAGTTTTTGTCATGTCGTGTCTCATTCAAGAATTTGACGTCTCTTGAAGTATGGATTTTTCTCTCGCGAGAAACCCAGATCCTGTAGCCTTTTGACGAGGTTGGATATCCGACGAAGATTCCCTCCAACGCCTTCGTCTCAAACTTGCCCTTGCTTCCGGATTTGTCAAGCACGTAGGCCTTGCGGTCAAAAGTTTGAAGGTAGTTCAGCTGTGGTGTTTTGTTGGTCCATAGCTTGTAGGGTATTCCTCCGCCCAAACTCTTTGTCGCACACCGATTGCGTATGTGATTGGCTGTGGCGACGGCTTCAGCCCAGAAAGAGGGGGAAAGTCCGGACTCAAATAACATGCACCTGGCAGCCTCCACCAAGGTCCGATTTTTCCTTTCAGCCACTCCGTTCTGTTGAGGAGTGTAGACGGTGGTGAGTCGACGCTGGATGCCGAAACTCTTCAGAGTGTCGTCCATCTTGCTGTTGCAATACTCAGTGCCGTTGTCGCTCTGTAAAGCCTTTACCTTCCGTCCAGTCTGGGTTTCGACGAAGCTTTTGTACTCCTGAAACTTTGACGTGACCTCGCTCTTGTTCCGAATGAAGTAAATCACACACCAGCGACTGTAGTCGTCAATGAAAGTGACGAAGTATCGCGCCCCGCCTTGTGATTCTGTCCTCATGGGGCCACATACGTCGCTGTGCACAATGTCCAGCAGTCCACTTGCGCGTTCGATTCGGTTCTGAAATGGGGCACGGGTTAGCTTACCTGCGACACACGTTTCGCATACTCCCAATTGCGAGTCCAAGTGTGGTATCAAATTCTTCTTGACCATGAGGGACATGTCGTGGTAGTTCAAATGTCCCAGCTTCTGGTGCCATTCGTTGACGTTTTCTGATCCGCGGCTCACAATTTTCGAGTCGTGTTGTTCCTTCCTGCGAAGGTAGAATAGATCACCGTCTCGATCCGCAACGATCTTGACTCCACCTCGACCATTAGTGATGACAGCTTGATTCTTCGTGAAGAGGACTTGATCGCCTGTGTCGACGATTTTAGAAACGGAGATAAGATTGGTGCGCAAATCTGGTACATGAAGTGCGTTGCGAAGCTCCACCTACATGTTCTCCTTTCCGTTCCACGTTGACAGCTTGACTTCTCCTTTAACAGTAACATCCGAGGTTAGATTCGTAGCCAAGTTTAGTCCAAAATTCGTCGGTTGTTGATTAACAAACAATTCGCGGTCCTTGCAGAGATGCGTGGTGCATCCGCTGTCTAAACACCATCTGTCGCTCAGTGCGCCACCGGTTTGAAAGGTAGTGAAGTATGATGCCGTGTTCGCGTTCCCCTTATCTTGTTGCTTGCGTTTTCTCGCGAAACAGTCTACTACTCTACAGACTGGTTAAAAGCATCACGATCAGCAATTCATCGTTTATTGAAATGTCCATGTTTTTCAGTTGGTCGACAGTGTCGAAGAAAGCTGAAAGATACTCCCTAAAGTCTTCGCCATCGGTCATTTTGCTCTGCGTCAACCGTTTTAGTAGTGTCGCCTTCCTGGCCGGACCTTTCGAAGCGTAAGCTGCTTCCAACTTGATCCAGATCTCTCGGGAAGTCGCGCAGCCTCGTACCTGATTGAGCTCCGATGGGTTGATGGCTAGGATGAGATCCGACTTCGCCTTCCTGTCTTGTATGATCCAATTTGTTACTGCCCCGCGAACCGCTGCTAGTACTGCCGCGTCCGCTTTCTGGTCGATATCGGGTTTTGGATGTTCCCCGCTGACGTAGATCCAGGTGTCATTTTTCACCAGCACGGCTTCGATTTGTACTTTCCAAGTCTCGTAGTTGTGCTTGGAGAGTGGCTCGATTCGAAAATTGCCGTGAGCCATGTTTATGAGAGACCGAATATTTTACCGAAAAATTTTAAGTAACGAATACTTTTCGCAATCTCACTGGCACTTAAGTGCTTCCGTGTCCAATTACGCAAATTGAGCTTTAACCTCCAAATGTTTTTGAAGGATTGGTTTTTACTGTTTTCTCACTAACGCTCCTGGGCCCATAACCTGTCAGGATTATTTAATGTGGATACAACGCGGTTGAAAAGAAAAACAATATGAACACAAATTAATTATATTTTCGGTCTGTTTTTATAATGATGATACAACTGCTTATTTTTGTCTTAGTGACAATCAATAATTAAAAATCAATAAATGTGAAAAACAAAAGTTAGTCATATGTTGCCATAGTTGGCGTTTAATTTATACTAAATGAAGGGTGCAAAGTGCTAATATCCAACAGTTGTACTAAGAAGTTATAGGACCCCATAAAATATGTTCATATATTGATTCAAATTCGTTTTAAATGAGACATAGTTCAGTAATATACGCAAATACAAGCGTTAAAATGCCAATACCAGAGTAATATATTTCCTAGTGTATTACACTAAAAAGTTATAGGACCCCATAAAATATGTTCAGATATTGATTCAAATTCGTTTTTAATGAGACATATTTCAGTAATATACGCAAATACAAGCGTTAAAATGCCAATACCTGAGTAATATATTTCTTAGCGTATTGTACTAAAAAGTTATAGGCCACCATTAAATATGTTCAGATATTGATTCCAATTCGTTTCAAATGAGACATATTTCAGTAATATACGCAAATACAAGCGTTTAAATGCCAATACCTGAGTAATATATTTCTTAGCGTGTTGTACTAAGAAGTTATAGGACCCCATAAAATATGTTCATATATTGATTCAAATTCGTTTTAAATGAGACATAGTTCAGTAATATACGCAAATACAAGCGTTAAAATGCCAATACCAGAGTAATATATTTCCTAGCGTATTACACTAAAAAGTTATAGGACCCCATAAAATATGTTCAGTTATTGATTCAAATTCGTTTTAAATGAGACATATTTCAGTAATATATGCAAATACAAGCGTTAAAATGCCAATACCAGAGTAATATATTTCCTTGTGTATTAAACTAAAAAGTTAAAGGCCCACATAAAATATGTTCAGATATTGATTCAAATTCGTTTTAAATGAGACATATTTCAGTAATATACGCAAATACAAGCGTTTAAATGCCAATACCTGAGTAATATATTTCTTAGCGTGTTGTACTAAGAAGTTATAGGACCCCATAAAATAGGTTCATATATTGATTCAAATTCGTTTTAAATGAGACATAGTTCAGTATACGCAAATACAAGCGTTTAAATGCCAGTACCTGAGTAATATATTTCTTAGCGTGTTGTACTAAGAAGTTATAGGACCCCATAAAATATGTTCAGATATTGATTCAAATTCGTTTTAAATGAGACATATTTCAGTAATATACGCAAATACAAGCGTTTAAATGCCAATACCTGAGTAATATATTTCTTAGCGTGTTGTACTAAGAAGTTATAGGACCCCATAAAATATGTTCATATATTGATTCAAATTCGTTTTAAATGAGACATAGTTCAGAAATATACGCAAATACAAGCGTTAAAATGCCAATACCAGAGTAATATATTTCCTAGCGTATTACACTGAAAAGTTAAAGGCCCACATAAAATATGTTCAGATATTGATTCAAATTCGTTTTAAATGAGACATATTTCAGTAATATATGCAAATACAATCGTTTAAATGCCAATACCTGAGTAATATATTCCTTAGCGTGTTGTACTAAGAAGTTATAGGACCCCATAAAATATGTTCAGATATTGATTCAAATTCGTTTCAAATGAGACATATTTCAGTAATATACGCAAATACAAGCGTTTAAATGCCAATACCTGAGTAATATATTTCTTAGCGTGTTGCACTAAGAAGTTATAGGACCCCATAAAATATGTTCATATATTGATTCAAATTCGTTTTAAATGAGATATAGTTCAGTAATATACGCAAATACAAGCGTTAATATGCCAATACCAGAGTAATATATTTCCCAGCGTATTACACTAAAAATATAGGACCCCATAAAATATGTTCAGATATTGACTCAAATTCGTTTTAAATGAGACATATTTCAGTAATATACGCAAATACAAGCGTTGAAATGCCAATACCAGAGTAATATATTTCCTAGTGTATTACACTAATAAGTTAAAGGACCACATAAAATATGTTCAGATATTGATTCAAATTCGTTTCAAATGAGACATATTTCAGTAATATACGCAAATACAAGCGTTTAAATGCCAATACCTGAGTAATATATTTCTTAGCGTATTGTACTAAAAAGTTATAGGCCACCATTAAATATGTTCAGATATTGATTCAAATTCGTTTCAAAATGAGACATATTTCAGTAATATACGCAAATACAAGCGTTTAAATGCCAATACCTGAGTAATATATTTCTTAGCGTGTTGTACTAAGAAGTTATAGGACCCCATAAGATATGTTCATATATTGATTCAAATTCGTTTTAAATGAGACATAGTTCAGTAATATACGCAAATACAAGCGTTAAAATGCCAATACCAGAGTAATATATTTCCTAGCGTATTACACTAAAAAGTTATAGGACCCCATAAAATATGTTCAGTTATTGATTCAAATTCGTTTTAATTGAGATATATTTCAGTAATATATGCAAATACAAGCGTTAAAATGCCAATACCAGAGTAATATATTTCCTAGTGTATTACACTAAAAAGTTAAAGGCCCACATAAAATATGTTCAGATATTGATTCAAATTCGTTTTAAATGAGACATATTTCAGTAATATACGCAAATACAAGCGTTTAAATGCCAATACCTGAGTAATATATTTCTTAGCGTGTTGTACTAAGAAGTTATAGTACCCCATAAAATATGTTCATATATTGATTCAAATTCGTTTTAAATGAGACATATTTCAGTAATATACGCAAATACAAGCGTTTAAATGCCAATACCTGTGTAATATATTTTTAGCGTGTTGTACTAAGAAGTTATAGGACCCCATAAAATATGTTCAGATATTGATTCAAATTCGTTTCAAATGAGACATATTTCAGTAATATACGCAAATACAAGCGTTTAAATACCAATACCTGAGTAATATATTTCTTAGCGTGTTGTACTAAGAAGTTATAGGACCCCATAAAATATGTTCATATATTGATTCAAATTCGTTTTAAATGAGACATAGTTCAGTAATATACGCAAATACAAGCGTTAAAATGCCAATACCAGAGTAATATATTTCCTAGCGTATTACACTAAAAAGTTAAAGGCCCACATAAAATATGTTCAGATATTGATTCAAATTCGTTTTAAATGAGACATATTTCAGTCATATACGCAAATACAAGCGTTTAAATGCCAATACCTGAGTAATATATTTCTTAGCGTGTTGTTGTCAGGATTATTTAATGTGGATACAACGCGGTTGAAAAGAAAAACAATATGAACACAAATTAATCATATTTTCGGTCTGTTTTTATAATGATGATACAACTGCTTGTTTTTGTCTTAGTGACAATCAATAATTAAAAATCAATAAATGTGAAAAACAAAAATTAGTCATATGTTGCCATAGTTGGCGTTTAATTTATACTAAATGAAGGGTGCGAAGTGCTAATATCCAACAGTTGTACTTAGAAGTTATAGGACCCCATAAAATATGTTCATATATTGATTCAAATTCGTTTTAAATGAGACATAGTTCAGTAATATACGCAAATACAAGCGTTAAAATGCCAATACCAGAGTAATATATTTCCTAGTGTATTACACTAAAAAGTTATAGGACCCCATAAAATTTGTTCAGATATTGATTCAAATTCGTTTTAAATGAGACATATTTCAGTAATATACGCAAATACAAGCGTTAAAATGCCAATACCTGAGTAATATATTTCTTAGCGTATTGTACTAAAAAGTTATAGGCCAACATTAAATATGTTCAGATATTGATTCAAATTCGTTTCAAATGAGACATATTTCAGTAATATACGCAAATACAAGCGTTTAAATGCCAATACCTGAGTAATATATTTCTTAGCGTGTTGTACTAAGAAGTTATAGGACCCCATAAAATATGTTCATATATTGATTCAAATTCGTTTTAAATGAGACATAGTTCAGTATACGCAAATACAAGCGTTTAAATGCCAGTACCTGAGTAATATATTTCTTAGCGTGTTGTACTAAGAAGTTATAGGACCCCATAAAATATGTTCAGATATTGATTCAAATTCGTTTTAAATGAGACATATTTCAATAATATACGCAAATACAAGCGTTTAAATGCCAATACCTGAGTAATATATTTCTTAACGTGTTG
Source organism: Nebria salina (assembly GCA_944039245.1). Taxonomy (NCBI): domain Eukaryota; kingdom Metazoa; phylum Arthropoda; class Insecta; order Coleoptera; family Carabidae; genus Nebria; species Nebria salina. The sequence continues at coordinate 3,655,390 of OX063285.1, forward strand.
TACTAAGAAGTTATAGGACCCCATAAAATATGTTCATATATTGATTCAAATTCGTTTTAAATGAGACATAGTTCAGAAATATACGCAAATACAAGCGTTAAAATGCCAATACCAGAGTAATATATTTCCTAGCGTATTACACTGAAAAGTTAACGGCCCACATAAAATATGTTCAGATATTGATTCAAATTCGTTTTAAATGAGACATATTTCAGTAATATACGCAAATACAAGCGTTTAAATGCCAATACCTGAGTAATATATTTCTTAGCGTGTTGTACTAAGAAGTTATAGGACCCCATAAAATATGTTCAGATATTGATTCAAATTCGTTTCAAATGAGACATATTTCAGTAATATACGCAAATACAAGCGTTTAAATGCCAATACCTGAGTAATATATTTCTTAGCGTGTTGTACTAAGAAGTTATAGGACCCCATAAAATATGTTCATATATTGATTCAAATTCGTTTTAAATGAGACATAGTTCAGTAATATATGCAAATACAAGCGTTAATATGCCAATACCAGAGTAATATATTTCCTAGCGTATTACACTTAAAAGTTATAGGACCCCATAAAATATGTTCAGATATTGATTCAAATTCGTTTTAAATGAGACATATTTCAGTAATATACGCAAATACAAGCGTTGAAATGCCAATACCAGAGTAATATATTTCCTAGTGTATTACACTTATAAGTTAAAGGACCACATAAAATATGTTCAGATATTGATTCAAATTCGTTTCAAATGAGACATATTTCAGTAATATACGCAAATACAAGCGTTTAAATGCCAATACCTGAGTAATATATTTCTTAGCGTGTTGTACTAAGAAGTTATAGGACCCCATAAAATATGTTCAGATATTGATTCAAATTCGTTTCAAATGAGACATATTTCAGTAATATACGCAAATACAAGCGTTTAAATGCCAATACCTGAGTAATATATTTCTTAGCGTGTTGTACTAAGAAGTTATAGGACCCCATAAAATATGTTCATATATTGATTCAAATTCGTTTTAAATGAGACATAGTTCAGTAATATACGCAAATACAAGCGTTAAAATGCCAATACCAGAGTAATATATTTCCTAGCGTATTACACTAAAAAGTTAAAGGCCCACATAAAATATGTTCAGATATTGATTCAAATTCGTTTTAAATGAGACATATTTCAGTAATATACGCAAATACAAGCGTTTAAATGCCAATACCTGAGTAATATATTTCTTAGCGTGTTGTTGTCAGGATTATTTAATGTGGATACAACGCGGTTGAAAAGAAAAACAATATGAACACAAATTAATTATATTTTCGGTCTGTTTTTATAATGATGATACAACTGCTTGTTTTTGTCTTAGTGACAATCAATAATTAAAAATCAATAAATGTGAAAAACAAAAGTTAGTCATATGTATATCCAACACGCCCCCTCAATTTGCGCCCGGAGTAGGTTTTAGTCCCAATCCAGTTAGGCATCTCTCGTGATCGCAGCTCGGTAAGGCCTTTGTGAAAATGTCTGCCACCATGTCCTCCGAGGGCAAATACGCGAGTGTAATGGGGTAGTTCCTCAGCACGTCTCGAATGAAATGGTATTTAATGTCGATGTGCTTGGATCTTGAGTGATGCACTGGGTTTTCAGCTAGCTTCCCAGCACTTTGGTTGTCGTTGTAAATGGTGACCTTGCCCATGTCCTTGAATCCTAGCTCTGCCAGGAAGTTCGACAGAAATATGGCCTCCCTTCCAGCGTCGCTGACTGCCATGTATTCAGCTTCAGTCGACGATAAAGCAACTGTCCGTTGTTTCCGGGATTCCCAAGATATTGCAGCACCTCCCAGAAGGAAAGTGGGCAGTTCCCCCAGTCGGCATCGACGAAACAAGTCAAGATGCTGTTATCTCCGGTGAATCTCAATGCATAATTAGCGGTGGCCTTCAGATACCTCAGCACGCGTTTAGCAGCAATCCAGTGCTCCTGATTAAAACAATCATTGAACTGACTCAAAGAACTTACCGAATGAGCAATATCCGGACGCGTTGCTGTTGCCAGGTACATCAAGGCACCTATGATTTCCCGGTAAGGAAAATCAGGCTTTTGGTTTGGGTCACCCCTTACTAGTTTTGAATTTGGGACCATTGGTGTTGCAACAGGGTTGCTGTCCTGCATGTTGAATCTCGTGAGGATGTCCTGAACGTACCCGCTCTGTGATAAGAAGATCTCACCGTTTCTGCGGTTGATTTGAATTCCCAGGCAGTAGTTTGCCTCTCCGAGATTCCGTACATCGAAGTGTTTCGATAAGGTCCTTTTTATGTGATCTTCCCTGGTGTGATTGTTCGAGAAGATAAGGATGTCGTCTACATACAGTAGCACGAAAGTCTTCTGGTCAGGGTCCACATAAATGCATGTGTCCGAACTGGTCGCGTTTAAACCGATGCCCTTCAATACCTTGTTGATTTCGATGTTCTATTGTCGACCGGTTTGTCGTAGTCCGTAGAGAGCCTTTTTGAGTTTGCAGACTTTTTCCCCACCATTTCGAAGGTCCTGAAGCATGCCGAGAGCCTTTTTTTGAAGATCTTTGTCGCGATCTTTAGTCATTCGTTGTAGCATGTTTTCCAGGAGCGTAGGGGTGTCCATATAGATGTTCTCGTCGATTTTTCCGTTGAGATATGCAGCGGTAATGTCGAGCTGAGAGATGTGCATGTCTTGTTTTGCGGCGAGAGCCATTAGTAATCTTAATGAGTTAAGTCGGGCTACAGGAGCAAACGTGTCGTGAAAATCCACGCCAGGTTTCTGTAGGAAACCTCGAGCAACTAGCCTGGCCTTTCGTTTGTCCAATGATCCGTCCGCTGTCCACTTGTTTCTGAGAATCATACGGCAGCCGATTACTCTCGCATCATCTGGTCGATCTACGATTTCCCACGTGTTGTTTGTGATGAGATTTCGGATTTCAACGTAGATAGCGTCTTCCCACTCTAGCCTATCACTCCCTGAGATGGCCTTCGAGAAAGGTATTTCTGAAGCAATAGCGGCGAATTCTGCGTCTTGGGAGATTTCGGGTTCAGTCGAGTCGGCGATGACCGAGGTACTGATTTCGACAGTCTTGTATATTTTCTTTGGGCGACCTGGTTGTCCGGTTCTGAGTTTCGAGGGCCTGCCTGGTGCGTGTTTGAGACCAGTCGTATTTGACACGCTGTCTTCACTCGTTGGAATTTCAGCCGTCAATCTCTTTTGTCTATCGACTTGTGATGTGTCCTCCTCGGGTTCGATGTTTATCGATTTGGGATCCTCGTTCTCGATAGTCTTACGTGGATTTTGTCCAATTATGACGTTTCCGGTTGAGTAGAGGTCTTCGAAGGTATCACGTCCATTCCTCGTATCTGTAGAGATGATGTCCTCGTAGTTTTTGTCATGTCGTGTCTCATTCAAGAATTTGACGTCTCTTGAAGTATGGATTTTTCTCTCGCGAGAAACCCAGATCCTGTAGCCTTTTGACGAGGTTGGATATCCGACGAAGATTCCCTCCAACGCCTTCGTCTCAAACTTGCCCTTGCTTCCGGATTTGTCAAGCACGTAGGCCTTGCGGTCAAAAGTTTGAAGGTAGTTCAGCTGTGGTGTTTTGTTGGTCCATAGCTTGTAGGGTATTCCTCCGCCCAAACTCTTTGTCGCACACCGATTGCGTATGTGATTGGCTGTGGCGACGGCTTCAGCCCAGAAAGAGGGGGAAAGTCCGGACTCAAATAACATGCACCTGGCAGCCTCCACCAAGGTCCGATTTTTCCTTTCAGCCACTCCGTTCTGTTGAGGAGTGTAGACGGTGGTGAGTCGACGCTGGATGCCGAAACTCTTCAGAGTGTCGTCCATCTTGCTGTTGCAATACTCAGTGCCGTTGTCGCTCTGTACAGCCTTTACCTTCCGTCCAGTCTGGGTTTCGACGAAGCTTTTGTACTCCTGAAACTTTGACGTGACCTCGCTCTTGTTCCGAATGAAGTAAATCACACACCAGCGACTGTAGTCGTCAATGAAAGTGACGAAGTATCGCGCCCCGCCTTGTGATTCTGTCCTCATGGGGCCAAAAACGTCGCTGTGCACAATGTCCAGCAGTCCACTTGCGCGTTCGATTCGGTTCTGAAATGGGGCACGGGTTAGCTTACCTTCGACACACGTTTCGCATACTCCCATTGCCATTCGTTGACGTTTTCTGATCCGCGGCTCACAATTTTCGAGTCGTGTTGTTCCTTCCTGCGAAGGTAGAATAGATCACCGTCTCGATCCGCAACGATCTTGACTCCACCTCGACCATTAGTGATGACAGCTTGATTCTTCGTGAAGAGGACTTGATCGCCTGTGTCGACGACTTTAGAAACGGAGATAAGATTGGTGCGCAAATCTGGTACATGAAGTGCGTTGCGAAGCTCCACCTACATGTTCTCCTTTCCGTTCCACGTTGACAGCTTGACTTCTCCTTTAGCAGTAACATCCGAGGTTAGATTCGTAGCCAAGTTTAGTCCAAAATTCGTCGGTTGTTGATTAACAAACAATTCGCTGTCCTTGCAGAGATGCGTGGTGCATCCGCTGTCTAAACACCATCTGTCGCTCAGTGCGCCACCGGTTTGAAAGGTAGTGAAGTATGATGCCGTGTTCGCGTTCCCCTTATCTTGTTGCTTGCGTTTTCTCGCGAAACAGTCTACGGCTTTATGACCGCGCTTTCCGCAGAAGTTGCAATTGTATGGGACTTGGTTCGAAGATTTGTCTATTTTGTGATCGTGAGATTTGTTCGAAGCGTCCTTGGAGTAATTTTTAAAGTTGCCACTGAAACCTCTCGCGTAGATCTTGTTACCGGCGTTTGATTTGGCGAACAATGCACCGGATGGTGCTTCGTTCGTTTTCCGGATCCTTGCGTCATATTCCTCGATAAGTTTCACTCTCAAGGTGTCGATGTCTGGAAAGTTGTCCCTGGCCTCGACTGCACACCTGAAATTTTCGAAGGAATCTGGAAGACTGGTTAAAAGCATCACGATCAGCAATTCATCGTTTATTGAAATGTCTATGTTTTTCAGTTGGTCGACAGTGTCGAAGAAAGCTGAAAGATACTCCCTAAAGTCTTCGCCATCGGTCATTTTGCTCTGCGTCAACCGTTTTAGTAGTGTCGCCTTCCTGGCCGGACCTTTCGAAGCGTAAGCTGCTTCCAACTTGATCCAGATCTCTCGGGAAGTCGCGCAGCCTCGTACCTGATTGAGCTCCGATGGGTTGATGGCTAGGATGAGATCCGACTTCGCCTTCCTGTCTTGTTTGATCCAATTTGTTACTGCCCCGCGAACCGCTGCTAGTACTGCCGCGTCCGCTTTCTGGTCGATATCGGGTTTTGGATGTTCCCCGCTGACGTAGATCCAGGTGTCATTTTTCACCAGCACGGCTTCGATTTGTACTTTCCAAGTCTCGTAGTTGTGCTAGGAGAGTGGCTCGATTCGAAAATTGCCGTGAGCCATGTTTATGAGAGACCGAATATTTTGACGAAAAATTTTAAGTAACGAATACTTTTCGCAATCTCACTGGCACTTAAGTGCTTCCGTGTCCAATTACGCAAATTGAGCTATTAACCTCCAAATGTTTTTGAAGGATTGTTTTTACTGTTTTCTCACTAACGCTCCTGGGCCCATAACCTGTCAGGATTATTTAATGTGGATACAACGCGGTTGAAAAGAAAAACAATATGAACACAAATTAATTATATTTTCGGTCTGTTTTTATAATGATGATACAACTGCTTGTTTTTGTCTTAGTGACAATCAATAATTAAAAATCAATAAATGTGAATAACAAAAGTTAGTCATATGTTGCCATAGTTGGCGTTTAATTTATACTAAATGAAGGGTGCGAAGTGCTAATATCCAACAGTTGTACTAAGAAGTTATAGGACCCCATAAAATATATTCATATATTGATTCAAATTCGTTTTAAATGAGACATAGTTCAGTAATATACGCAAATACAAGCGTTAAAATGCCAATACCAGAGTAATATATTTCCTAGTGTATTACACTAAAAAGTTATAGGACCCCATAAAATATGTTCAGATATTGATTCAAATTCGTTTTAAATGAGACATATTTCAGTAATATACGCAAATACAAGCGTTAAAATGCCAATACCTGAGTAATATATTTCTTAGCGTATTGTACTAAAAAGTTATAGGCCACCATTAAATATGTTCAGATATTGATTCAAATTCGTTTCAAATGAGACATATTTCAGTAATATACGCAAATACAAGCGTTTAAATGCCAATACCTGAGTAATATATTTCTTAGCGTGTTGTACTAAGAAGTTATAGGACCCCATAAAATATGTTCATATATTGATTCAAATTCGTTTTAAATGAGACATAGTTCAGTAATATACGCAAATACAAGCGTTAAAATGCCAATACCAGAGTAATATATTTCCTAGCGTATTACACTAAAAAGATATAGGACCACATAAAATATGTTCAGTTATTGATTCAAATTCGTTTTAAATGAGACATATTTCAGTAATATATGCAAATACAAGCGTTAAAATGCCAATACCTAAGTAATATATTTCCTAGTGTATTACACTAAAAAGTTAAAGGCCCACATAAAATATGATCAGATATTGATTCAAATTCGTTTTAAATGAGACATATTTCAGTAATATACGCAAATACAAGCGTTTAAATGCCAATACCTGAGTAATATATTTCTTAGCGTGTTGTACTAAGAAGTTATAGGACCCCATAAAATATGTTCATATATTGATTCAAATTCGTTTTAAATGAGACATAGTTCAGTATACGCAAATACAAGCGTTTAAATGCCAGTACCTGAGTAATATATTTCTTAGCGTGTTGTACTAAGTTATAGGACCCCATAAAATATGTTCAGATATTGATTCAAATTCGTTTTAAATGAGACATATTTCAGTAATATACGCAAATACAAGCGTTTAAATGCCAATACCTGAGTAATATATTTCTTAGCGTGTTGTACTAAGAAGTTATAGGACCCCATAAAATATGTTCATATATTGATTCAAATTCGTTTTAAATGAGACATAGTTCAGAAATATACGCAAATACAAGCGTTAAAATGCCAATACCAGAGTAATATATTTCCTAGCGTATTACACTGAAAAGTTAAAGGCCCACATAAAATATGTTCAGATATTGATTCAAATTCGTTTTAAATGAGACATATTTCAGTAATATATGCAAATACAAGCGTTTAAATGCCAATACCTGAGTAATATATTTCTTAGCGTGTTGTACTAAGAAGTTATAGGACCCCATAAAATATGTTCAGATATTGATTCAAATTCGTTTCAAATGAGACATATTTCAGTAATATACGCAAATACAAGCGTTAAAATGCCAATACCAGAGTAATATATTTCCTAGTGTATTACACTAAAAAGTTATAGGACCCCATAAAATATGTTCAGATATTGATTCAAATTCGTTTTAAATGAGACATATTTCAGTAATATTCGCAAATACAAGCGTTAAAATGCCAATACCTGAGTAATATATTTCTTAGCGTATTGTACTAAAAAGTTATAGGCCACCATTAAATATGTTCAGATATTGATTCAAATTCGTTTCAAATGAGACATATTTCAGTAATATACGCGAATACAAGCGTTTAAATACCAATACCTGAGTAATATATTTCTTAGCGTGTTGTACTAAGAAGTTATAGGACCCCATAAAATATGTTCATATATTGATTCAAATTCGTTTTAAATGAGACATAGTTCAGTAATATACGCAAATACAAGCGTTAAAATGCCAATACCAGAGTAATATATTTCCTAGCGTATTACACTAAAAAGTTAAAGGCCCACATAAAATATGTTCAGATATTGATTCAAATTCGTTTTAAATGAGACATATTTCAGTAATATACGCAAATACAAGCGTTAAAATGCCAATACCTGAGTAATATATTTCTTAGCGTATTGTACTAAAAAGTTATAGGCCACCATTAAATATGTTCAGATATTGATTCAAATTCGTTTCAAATGAGACATATTTCAGTAATATACGCAAATACAAGCGTTTAAATGCCAATACCTGAGTAATATATTTCTTAGCGTGTTGTACTAAGAAGTTATAGGACCCCATAAAATATATTCATATATTGATTCAAATTCGTTTTAAATGAGACATAGTTCAGTAATATACGCAAATAAAAGCGTTAAAATGCCAATACCAGAGTAATATATTTCCTAGCGTATTACACTAAAAAGTTATAGGACCCCATAAAATATGTTCAGTTATTGATTCAAATTCGTTTTAAATGAGACATATTTCAGTAATATATGCAAATACAAGCGTTAAAATGCCAATACCAGAGTAATATATTTCCTAGTGTATTACACTAAAAAGTTAAAGGCCCACATAAAATATGTTCAGATATTGATTCAAATTCGTTTTAAATGAGACATATTTCAGTAATATACGCAAATACAAGCGTTTAAATGCCAATACCTGAGTAATATATTTCTTAGCGTGTTGTACTAAGAAGTTATAGGACCCCATAAAATATGTTCATATATTGATTCAAATTCGTTTTAAATGAGACATAGTTCAGTATACGCAAATACAAGCGTTTAAATGCCAGTACCTGAGTAATATATTTCTTAGCGTGTTGTACTAAGAAAATATAGGACCCCATAAAATATGTTCATATATTGATTCAAATTCGTTTTAAATGAGACATATTTCAGTAATATACGCAAATACAAGCGTTTAAATGCCAATACCTGAGTAATATATTTCTTAGCGTGTTGTTGTCAGGATTATTTAATGTGGATACAACGCGGTTGAAAAGAAAAACAATATGAACACAAATTAATTATATTTTCGGTCTGTTTTTATAATGATGATACAACTGCTTGTTTTTGTCTTAGTGACAATCAATAATTAAAAATCAATATATGTGAAAAACAAAAGTTAGTCATATGTTGCCATAGTTGGCGTTTAATTTATACTAAATGAAGGGTGCGAAGTGCTAATATCCAACACGCCCCCTCAATTTGCGCCCGGAGTAGGTTTTAGTCCCAATCCAGTTAGGCATCTCTCGTGATCGCACCTCGGTAAGGCCTTTGTGAAAATGTCTGCCACCATGTCCTCCGAGGGCAAATACGCGAGTGTAATGGGGTAGTTCCTCAGCACGTCTCGAATGAAATGGTATTTAATGTCGATGTGCTTGGATCTTGAGTGATGCACTGGGTTTTCAGCTAGCTTCCCAGCACTTTGGTTGTCGTTGTAAATGGTGACCTTGCCCATGTCCTTGAATCCTAGCTCTGCCAGGAAGTTCGACAGAAATATGGCCTCCCTTCCAGCGTCGCTGACTGCCATGTATTCAGCTTCAGTCGACGATAAAGCAACTGTCCGTTGTTTCCGGGATTCCCAAGATATTGCAGCACCTCCCAGAAGGAAAGTGGGCAGTTCCCCCAGTCGGCATCGACGAAACAAGTCAAGATGCTGTTATCTCCGGTGAATCTCAATGCATAATTAGCGGTGGCCTTCAGATACCTCAGCACGCGTTTAGCAGCAATCCAGTGCTCCTGATTAAAACAATCATTGAACTGACTCAAAGAACTTACCGAATGAGCAATATCCGGACGCGTTGCTGTTGCCAGGTACATCAAGGCACCTATGATTTCCCGGTAAGGAAAATCAGGCTTTTGGTTTGGGTCACCCCTTACTAGTTTTGAATTTGGGACCATTGGTGTTGCAACAGGGTTGCTGTCCTGCATGTTGAATCTCGTGAGGATGTCCTGAACGTACCCGCTCTGTGATAAGAAGATCTCACCGTTTCTGCGGTTGATTTGAATTCCCAGGCAGTAGTTTGCCTCTCCGAGATTCCGTACATCGAAGTGTTTCGATAAGGTCCTTTTTATGTGATCTTCCCTGGTGTGATTGTTCGAGAAGATAAGGATGTCGTCTACATACAGTAGCACGAAAGTCTTCTGGTCAGGGTCCACATAAATGCATGTGTCCGAACTGGTCGCGTTTAAACCGATGCCCTTCAATACCTTGTCGATTTCGATGTTCCATTGTCGACCGGTTTGTCGTAGTCCGTAGAGAGCCTTTTTGAGTTTGCAGACTTTTTCCCCACCATTTCGAAGGTCCTGAAGCATGCCGAGAGCCTTTTTTTGAAGATCTTTGTCGCGATCTTTAGTCATTCGTTGTAGCAAGTTTTCCAGGAGCGTAGGGGTGTCCATATAGATGTTGTCGTCGATTTTTCCGTTGAGATATGCAGCGGTAATGTCGAGCTGAGAGATGTGCATGTCTTGTTCTGCGGCGAGAGCCATTAGTAATCTTAATGAGTTAAGTCGGGCTACAGGAGCAAACGTGTCGTGAAAATCCACGCCAGGTTTCTGTAGGAAACCTCGAGCAACTAGCCTGGCCTTTCGTTTGTCCAATGATCCGTCCGCTGTCCACTTGTTTCTGAGAATCATACGGCAGCCGATTACTCTCGCATCATCTGGTCGATCTACGATTTCCCACGTGTTGTTTGTGATGAGATTTCGGATTTCAACGTAGATAGCGTCTTCCCACTCTAGCCTATCACTCCCTGAGATGGCCTTCGAGAAAGGTATTTCTGAAGCAATAGCGGCGAATTCTGCGTCTTGGGAGATTTCGGGTTCAGTCGAGTCGGCGATGACCGAGGTACTGATTTCGACAGTCTTGTATATTTTCTTTGGGCGACCTGGTTGTCCGGTTCTGAGTTTCGAGGGGAAAGTCCGGACTCAAATAACATGCACCTGGCAGCCTCCACCAAGGTCCGATTTTTCCTTTCAGCCACTCCGTTCTGTTGAGGAGTGTAGACGGTGGTGAGTCGACGCTGGATGCCGAAACTCTTCAGAGTGTCGTCCATCTTGCTGTTGCAATACTCAGTGCCGTTGTCGCTCTGTAAAGCCTTTACCTTCCGTCCAGTCTGGGTTTCGACGAAGCTTTTGTACTCCTGAAACTTTGACGTGACCTCGCTCTTGTTCCGAATGAAGTAAATCACACACCAGCGACTGTAGTCGTCAATGAAAGTGACGAAGTATCGCGCCCCGCCTTGTGATTCTGTCCTCATGGGGCCACATACGTCGCTGTGCACAATGTCCAGCAGTCCACTTGCGCGTTCGATTCGGTTCTGAAATGGGGCACGGGTTAGCTTACCTGCGACACACGTTTCGCATACTCCCAATTGCGAGTCCAAGTGTGGTATCAAATTCTTCTTGACCATGAGGGACATGTCGTGGTAGTTCAAATGTCCCAGCTTCTGGTGCCATTCGTTGACGTTTTCTGATCCGCGGCTCACAATTTTCGAGTCGTGTTGTTCCTTCCTGCGAAGGTAGAATAGATCACCGTCTCGATCCGCAACGATCTTGACTCCACCTCGACCATTAGTGATGACAGCTTGATTCTTCGTGAAGAGGACTTGATCGCCTGTGTCGACGATTTTAGAAACGGAGATAAGATTGGTGCGCAAATCTGGTACATGAAGTGCGTTGCGAAGCTCCACCTACATGTTCTCCTTTCCGTTCCACGTTGACAGCTTGACTTCTCCTTTAACAGTAACATCCGAGGTTAGATTCGTAGCCAAGTTTAGTCCAAAATTCGTCGGTTGTTGATTAACAAACAATTCGCGGTCCTTGCAGAGATGCGTGGTGCATCCGCTGTCTAAACACCATCTGTCGCTCAGTGCGCCACCGGTTTGAAAGGTAGTGAAGTATGATGCCGTGTTCGCGTTCCCCTTATCTTGTTGCTTGCGTTTTCTCGCGAAACAGTCTACGGCTTTATGACCGCGCTTTCCGCAGAAGTTGCAATTGTATGGGACTTGGTTCGAAGATTTGTCTATTTTGTGATCGTGAGATTTGTTCGAAGCGTCCTTGGAGTAATTTTTAAAGTTGCCTCTGAAACCTCTCGCGTAGATCTTGTTACCGGCGTTTGATTTGGCGAACAATGCACCGGATGGTGCTTCGTTCGTTTTCCGGATCCTTGCGTCATATTCCTCGATAAGTTTCACTCTCAAGGTGTCGATGTCTGGAACGTTGTCCCTGGCCTCGACTGCACACCTGAAATTTTCGAAGGAATCTGGAAGACTGGTTAAAAGCATCACGATCAGCAATTCATCGTTTATTGAAATGTCCATGTTTTTCAGTTGGTCGACAGTGTCGAAGAAAGCTGAAAGATACTCCCTAAAGTCTTCGCCATCGGTCATTTTGCTCTGCGTCAACCGTTTTAGTAGTGTCGCCTTCCTGGCCGGACCTTTCGAAGCGTAAGCTGCTTCCAACTTGATCCAGATCTCTCGGGAAGTCGCGCAGCCTCGTACCTGATTGAGCTCCGATGGGTTGATGGCTAGGATGAGATCCGACTTCGCCTTCCTGTCTTGTATGATCCAATTTGTTACTGCCCCGCGAACCGCTGCTAGTACTGCCGCGTCCGCTTTCTGGTCGATATCAGGTTTTGGATGTTCCCCGCTGACGTAGATCCAGGTGTCATTTTTCACCAGCACGGCTTCGATTTGTACTTTCCAAGTCTCGTAGTTGTAGTTGGAGAGTGGCTCGATTCGAAAATTGCCGTGAGCCATGTTTATGAGAGACCGAATATTTTACCGAAAAATTTTAAGTAACGAATACTTTTCGCAATCTCACTGGCACTTAAGTGCTTCCGTGTCCAATTACGCAAATTGAGCTATTAACCTCCAAATGTTTTTGAAGGATTGGTTTTTACTGTTTTCTCACTAACGCTCCTGGGCCCATAACCTGTCAGGATTATTTAATGTGGATACAACGCGGTTGAAAAGAAAAACAATATGAACACAAATTAATTATATTTTCGGTCTGTTTTTATAATGATGATACAACTGCTTGTTTTTGTCTTAGTGACAATCAATAATTAAAAATCAATAAATGTGAAAAACAAAAGTTAGTCATATGTTGCCATAGTTGGCGTTTAATTTATACTAAATGAAGGGTGCGAAGTGCTAATATCCAACAGTTGTACTAAGAAGTTATAGGACCCCATAAAATATGTTCATATATTGATTCAAATTCGTTTTAAATGAGACATAGTTCAGTAATATACGCAAATACAAGCGTTAAAATGCCAATACCAGAGTAATATATTTCCTAGTGTATTACACTAAAAAGTTATAGGACCCCATAAAATATGTTCAGATATTGATTCAAATTCGTTTTAAATGAGACATATTTCAGTAATATACGCAAATACAAGCGTTAAAATGCCAATACCTGAGTAATATATTTCTTAGCGTATTGTACTAAAAAGTTATAGGCCACCATTAAATATGTTCAGATATTGATTCAAATTCGTTTCAAATGAGACATATTTCAGTAATATACGCAAATACAAGCGTTTAAATGCCAATACCTGAGTAATATATTTCTTAGCGTGTTGTACTGAGAAGTTATAGGACCCCATAAAATATATTCATATATTGATTCAAATTCGTTTTAAATGAGACATAGTTCAGTAATATACGCAAATAAAAGCGTTAAAATGCCAATACCAGAGTAATATATTTCCTAGCGTATTACACTAAAAAGTTATAGGACCCCATAAAATATGTTCAGTTATTGATTCAAATTCGTTTTAAATGAGACATATTTCAGTAATATATGCAAATACAAGCGTTAAAATGCCAATACCAGAGTAATATATTTCCTAGTGTATTACACTAAAAAGTTAAAGGCCCACATAAAATATGTTCAGATATTGATTCAAATTCGTTTTAAATGAGACATATTTCAGTAATATACGCAAATACAAGCGTTTAAATGCCAATACCTGAGTAATATATTTCTTAGCGTGTTGTACTAAGAAGTTATAGGACCCCATAAAATATGTTCATATATTGATTCAAATTCGTTTTAAATGAGACATAGTTCAGTATACGCAAATACAAGCGTTTAAATGCCAGTACCTGAGTAATATATTTCTTAGCGTGTTGTACTAAGAAAATATAGGACCCCATAAAATATGTTCATATATTGATTCAAATTCGTTTTAAATGAGACATATTTCAGTAATATACGCAAATACAAGCGTTTAAATGCCAATACCTGAGTAATATATTTCTTAGCGTGTTGTTGTCAGGATTATTTAATGTGGATACAACGCGGTTGAAAAGAAAAACAATATGAACACAAATTAATCATATTTTCGGTCTGTTTTTATAATGATGATACAACTGCTTGTTTTTGTCTTAGTGACAATCAATAATTAAAAATCAATAAATGTGAAAAACAAAAGTTAGTCATATGTTGCCATAGTTGGCGTTTAATTTATACTAAATGAAGGGTGCGAAGTGCTAATATCCAACACGCCCCCTCAATTTGCGCCCGGAGTAGGTTTTAGTCCCAATCCAGTTAGGCATCTCTCGTGATCGCACCTCGGTAAGGCCTTTGTGAAAATGTCTGCCACCATGTCCTCCAAGGGCAAATACGCGAGTGTAATGGGGTAGTTCCTCAGCACGTCTCGAATGAAATGGTATTTAATGTCGATGTGCTTGGATCTTGAGTGATGCACTGGGTTTTCAGCTAGCTTCCCAGCACTTTGGTTGTCGTTGTAAATGGTGACCTTGCCCATGTCCTTGAATCCTAGCTCTGCCAGGAAGTTCGACAGAAATATGGCCTCCCTTCCAGCGTCGCTGACTGCCATGTATTCAGCTTCAGTCGACGATAAAGCAACTGTCCGTTGTTTCCGGGATTCCCAAGATATTGCAGCACCTCCCAGAAGGAAAGTGGGCAGTTCCCCCAGTCGGCATCGACGAAACAAGTCAAGATGCTGTTATCTCCGGTGAATCTCAATGCATAATTAGCGGTGGCCTTCAGATACCTCAGCACGCGTTTAGCAGCAATCCAGTGCTCCTGATTAAAACAATCATTGAACTGACTCAAAGAACTTACCGAATGAGCAATATCCGGACGCGTTGCTGTTGCCAGGTACATCAAGACACCTATGATTTCCCGGTAAGGAAAATCAGGCTTTTGGTTTGGGTCACCCCTTACTAGTTTTGAATTTGGGACCATTGGTGTTGCAACAGGGTTGCTGTCCTGCATGTTGAATCTCGTGAGGATGTCCTGAACGTACCCGCTCTGTGATAAGAAGATCTCACCGTTTCTGCGGTTGATTTGAATTCCCAGGCAGTAGTTTGCCTCTCCGAGATTCCGTACATCGAAGTGTTTCGATAAGGTCCTTTTTATGTGATCTTCCCTGGTGTGATTGTTCGAGAAGATAAGGATGTCGTCTACATACAGTAGCACGAAAGTCTTCTGGTCAGGGTCCACATAAATGCATGTGTCCGAACTGGTCGCGTTTAAACCGATGCCCTTCAATACCTTGTCGATTTCGATGTTCTATTGTCGACCGGTTTGTCGTAGTCCGTAGAGAGCCTTTTTGAGTTTGCAGACTTTTTCCCCACCATTTCGAAGGTCCTGAAGCATGCCGAGAGCCTTTTTTTGAAGATCTTGTCGCGATCTTTAGTCATTCGTTGTAGCATGTTTTCCAGGAGCGTAGGGGTGTCCATATAGATGTTCTCGTCGATTTTTCCGTTGAGATATGCAGCGGTAATGTCGAGCTGAGAGATGTGCATGTCTTGTTTTGCGGCGAGAGCCATTAGTAATCTTAATGAGTTAAGTCGGGCTACAGGAGCAAACGTGTCGTGAAAATCCACGCCAGGTTTCTGTAGGAAACCTCGAGCAACTAGCCTGGCCTTTCGTTTGTCCAATGATCCGTCCGCTGTCCACTTGTTTCTGAGAATCATACGGCAGCCGATTACTCTCGCATCATCTGGTCGATCTACGATTTCCCACGTGTTGTTTGTGATGAGATTTCGGATTTCAACGTAGATAGCGTCTTCCCACTCTAGCCTATCACTCCCTGAGATGGCCTTCGAGAAAGGTATTTCTGAAGCAATAGCGGCGAATTCTGCGTCTTGGGAGATTTCGGGTTCAGTCGAGTCGGCGATGACCGAGGTACTGATTTCGACAGTCTTGTATATTTTCTTTGGGCGACCTGGTTGTCCGGTTCTGAGTTTCGAGGGCCTGCCTGGTGCGTGTTTGAGACCATTCGTATTTGACACGCTGTCTTCACTCGTTGGAATTTCAGCCGTCAATCTCTTTTGTCTATCGACTTGTGATGTGTCCTCCTCGGGTTCGATGTTTATCGATTTGGGATCCTCGTTCTCGATAGTCTTACGTGGATTTTGTCCAATTATGACGTTTCCGGTTGAGTAGAGGTCTTCGAAGGTATCACGTCCATTCCTCGTATCTGTAGAGATGATGTCCTCGTAGTTTTTGTCATGTCGTGTCTCATTCAAGAATTTGACGTCTCTTGAAATATGGATTTTTCTCTCGCGAGAAACCCAGATCCTGTAGCCTTTTGACGAGGTTGGATATCCGACGAAGATTCCCTCCAACGCCTTCGTCTCAAACTTGCCCTTGCTTCCGGATTTGTCAAGCACGTAGGCCTTGCGGTCAAAAGTTTGAAGGTAGTTCAGCTGTGGTGTTTTGTTGGTCCATAGCTTGTAGGGTATTCCTCCGCCCAAACTCTTTGTCGCACACCGATTGCGTATGTGATTGGCTGTGGCGACGGCTTCAGCCCAGAAAGAGGGGGAAAGTCCGGACTCAAATAACATGCACCTGGCAGCCTCCACCAAGGTCCGATTTTTCCTTTCAGCCACTCCGTTCTGTTGAGGAGTGTAGACGGTGGTGAGTCGACGCTGGATGCCGAAACTCTTCAGAGTGTCGTCCATCTTGCTGTTGCAATACTCAGTGCCGTTGTCGCTCTGTAAAGCCTTTACCTTCCGTCCAGTCTGGGTTTCGACGAAGCTTTTGTACTCCTGAAACTTTGACGTGACCTCGCTCTTGTTCCGAATGAAGTAAATCACACACCAGCGACTATAGTCGTCAATGAAAGTGACGAAGTATCGCGCCCCGCCTTGTGATTCTGTCCTCATGGGGCCACATACGTCGCTGTGCACAATGTCCAGCAGTCCACTTGCGCGTTCGATTCGGTTCTGAAATGGGGCACGGGTTAGCTTACCTGCAACACACGTTTCGCATACTCCCAATTGCGAGTCCAAGTGTGGTATCAAATTCTTCTTGACCATGAGGGACATGTCGTGGTAGTTCAAATGTCCCAGCTTCTGGTGCCATTCGTTGACGTTTTCTGATCCGCGGCTCACAATTTTCGAGTCGTGTTGTTCCTTCCTGCGAAGGTAGAATAGATCACCGTCTCGATCCGCAACGATCTTGACTCCACCTCGACCATTAGTGATGACAGCTTGATTCTTCGTGAAGAGGAATTGATCGCCTGTGTCGACGATTTTAGAAACGGATATAAGATTGGTGCGCAAATCTGGTACATGAAGTGCGTTGCGAAGCTCCACCGACATGTTCTCCTTTCCGTTCCACGTTGACAGCTTGACTTCTCCTTTAGCAGTAACATCCGAGGTTAGATTCGTAGCCAAGTTTTGTCCAAAATTCGTCGGTTGTTGATTAACAAACAATTCGCTGTCCTTGCAGAGATGCGTGGTGCATCCGCTGTCTAAACACCATCTGTCGCTCAGTGCGCCACCGGTTTGAAAGGTAGTGAAGTATGATGCCGTGTTCGCGTTCCCCTTATCTTGTTGCTTGCGTTTTCTCGCGAAACAGTCTACGGCTTTATGACCGCGCTTTCCGCAGAAGTTGCAATTGTATGGGACTTGGTTCGAAGATTTGTCTATTTTGTGATCGTGAGATTTGTTCGAAGCGTCCTTGGAGTAATTTTTAAAGTTGCCTCTGAAACCTCTCGCGTAGATCTTGTTACCGGCGTTTGATTTGGCGAACAATGCACCGGATGGTGCTTCGTTCGTTTTCCGGATCCTTGCGTCATATTCCTCGATAAGTTTCACTCTCAAGGTGTCGATGTCTGGAAAGTTGTCCCTGGCCTCTACTGCACACCTGAAATTTTCGAAGGAATCTGGAAGACTGGTTAAAAGCATCACGAACAGCAATTCATCGTTTATTGAAATGTCCATGTTTTTCAGTTGGTCGACAGTGTCGAAGAAAGCTGAAAGATACTCCCTAAAGTCTTCGCCATCGGTCATTTTGCTCTGCGTCAACCGTTTTAGTAGTGTCGCCTTCCTGGCCGGACCTTTCGAAGCGTAAGCTGCTTCCAACTTGATCCAGATCTCTCGGGAAGTCGCACAGCCTCGTACCTGATTGAGCTCCGATGGGTTGATGGCTAGGATGAGATCCGACTTCGCCTTCCTGTCTTGTATGATCCAATTTGTTACTGCCCCGCGAACCGCTGCTAGTACTGCCGCGTCCGCTTTCTGGTCGATATCGGGTTTTGGATGTTCCCCGCTGACGTAGATCCAGGTGTCATTTTTCACCAGCACGGCTTCGATTTGTACTTTCCAAGTCTCGTAGTTGTGCTTGGAGAGTGGCTCGATTCGAAAATTGCCGTGAGCCATGTTTATGAGAGACCGAATATTTTACCGAAAAATTTTAAGTAACGAATACTTTTCGCAATCTCACTGGCACTTAAGTGCTTCCGTGTCCAATTACGCAAATTGAGCTATTAACCTCCAAATGTTTTTGAAGGATTGGTTTTTACTGTTTTCTCACTAACGCTCCTGGGCCCATAACCTGTCAGGATTATTTAATGTGGATACAACGCGGTTGAAAAGAAAATCAATATGAACACAAATTAATTATATTTTCGGTCTGTTTTTATAATGATGATACAACTGCTTGTTTTTGTCTTAGTGACAATCAATAATTAAAAATCAATAAATGTGAAAAACAAAAGTTAGTCATATGTTGCCATAGTTGGCGTTTAATTTATACTAAATGAAGGGTGCGAAGTGCTAATATCCAACAGTTGTACTAAGAAGTTATAGGACCCCATAAAATATGTTCATATATTGATTCAAATTCGTTTTAAATGAGACATAGTTCAGTAATATACGCAAATACAAGCGTTAAAATGCCAATACCAGAGTAATATATTTCCTAGTGTATTACACTAAAAAGTTATAGGACCCCATAAAATATGTTCAGATATTGATTCAAATTCGTTTTAAATGAGACATATTTCAGTAATATACGCAAATACAAGCGTTAAAATGCCAATACCTGAGTAATATATTTCTTAGCGTATTGTACTAAAAAGTTATAGGCCACCATTAAATATGTTCAGATATTGATTCAAATTCGTTTCAAATGAGACATATTTCAGTAATATACGCAAATACAAGCGTTTAAATGCCAATACCTGAGTAATATATTTCTTAGCGTGTTGTACTAAGAAGTTATAGGACCCCATAAAATATATTCATATATTGATTCAAATTCGTTTTAAATGAGACATAGTTCAGTAATATACGCAAATAAAAGCGTTAAAATGCCAATACCAGAGTAATATATTTCCTAGCGTATTACACTAAAAAGTTATAGGACCCCATAAAATATGTTCAGTTATTGATTCAAATTCGTTTTAAATGAGACATATTTCAGTAATATATGCAAATACAAGCGTTAAAATGCCAATACCAGAGTAATATATTTCCTAGTGTATTACACTAAAAAGTTAAAGGCCCACATAAAATATGTTCAGATATTAATTCAAATTCGTTTTAAATGAGACATATTTCAGTAATATACGCAAATACAAGCGTTTAAATGCCAATACCTGAGTAATATATTTCTTAGCGTGTTGTACTAAGAAGTTATAGGACCCCATAAAATATGTTCATATATTGATTCAAATTCGTTTTAAATGAGACATAGTTCAGTATACGCAAATACAAGCGTTTAAATGCCAGTACCTGAGTAATATATTTCTTAGCGTGTTGTACTAAGAAAATATAGGACCCCATAAAATATGTTCATATATTGATTCAAATTCGTTTTAAATGAGACATATTTCAGTAATATACGCAAATACAAGCGTTTAAATGCCAATACCTGAGTAATATATTTCTTAGCGTGTTGTTGTCAGGATTATTTAATGTGGATACAACGCGGTTGAAAAGAAAAACAATATGAACACAAATTAATCATATTTTCGGTCTGTTTTTATAATGATGATACAACTGCTTGTTTTTGTCTTAGTGACAATCAATAATTAAAAATCAATAAATGTGAAAAACAAAAGTTAGTCATATGTTGGCATAGTTGGCGTTTAATTTATACTAAATGAAGGGTGCGAAGTGCTAATATCCAACACGCCCCCTCAATTTGCGCCCGGAGTAGGTTTTAGTCCCAATCCAGTTAGGCATCTCTCGTGATCGCACCTCGGTAAGGCCTTTGTGAAAATGTCTGCCACCATGTCCTCCAAGGGCAAATACGCGAGTGTAATGGGGTAGTTCCTCAGCACGTCTCGAATGAAATGGTATTTAATGTCGATGTGCTTGGATCTTGAGTGATGCACTGGGTTTTCAGCTAGCTTCCCAGCACTTTGGTTGTCGTTGTAAATGGTGACCTTGCCCATGTCCTTGAATCCTAGCTCTGCCAGGAAGTTCGACAGAAATATGGCCTCCCTTCCAGCGTCGCTGACTGCCATGTATTCAGCTTCAGTCGACGATAAAGCAACTGTCCGTTGTTTCCGGGATTCCCAAGATATTGCAGCACCTCCCAGAAGGAAAGTGGGCAGTTCCCCCAGTCGGCATCGACGAAACAAGTCAAGATGCTGTTATCTCCGGTGAATCTCAATGCATAATTAGCGGTGGCCTTCAGATACCTCAGCACGCGTTTAGCAGCAATCCAGTGCTCCTGATTAAAACAATCATTGAACTGACTCAAAGAACTTACCGAATGAGCAATATCCGGACGCGTTGCTGTTGCCAGGTACATCAAGACACCTATGATTTCCCGGTAAGGAAAATCAGGCTTTTGGTTTGGGTCACCCCTTACTAGTTTTGAATTTGGGACCATTGGTGTTGCAACAGGGTTGCTGTCCTGCATGTTGAATCTCGTGAGGATGTCCTGAACGTACCCGCTCTGTGATAAGAAGATCTCACCGTTTCTGCGGTTGATTTGAATTCCCAGGCAGTAGTTTGCCTCTCCGAGATTCCGTACATCGAAGTGTTTCGATAAGGTCCTTTTTATGTGATCTTCCCTGGTGTGATTGTTCGAGAAGATAAGGATGTCGTCTACATACAGTAGCACGAAAGTCTTCTGGTCAGGGTCCACATAAATGCATGTGTCCGAACTGGTCGCGTTTAAACCGATGCCCTTCAATACCTTGTCGATTTCGATGTTCTATTGTCGACTGGTTTGTCGTAGTCCGTAGAGAGCCTTTTTGAGTTTGCAGACTTTTTCCCCACCATTTCGAAGGTCCTGAAGCATGCCGAGAGCCTTTTTTTGAAGATCTTGTCGCGATCTTTAGTCATTCGTTGTAGCATGTTTTCCAGGAGCGTAGGGGTGTCCATATAGATGTTCTCGTCGATTTTTCCGTTGAGATATGCAGCGGTAATGTCGAGCTGAGAGATGTGCATGTCTTGTTTTGCGGCGAGAGCCATTAGTAATCTTAATGAGTTAAGTCGGGCTACAGGAGCAAACGTGTCGTGAAAATCCACGCCAGGTTTCTGTAGGAAACCTCGAGCAACTAGCCTGGCCTTTCGTTTGTCCAATGATCCGTCCGCTGTCCACTTGTTTCTGAGAATCATACGGCAGCCGATTACTCTCGCATCATCTGGTCGATCTACGATTTCCCACGTGTTGTTTGTGATGAGATTTCGGATTTCAACGTAGATAGCGTCTTCCCACTCTAGCCTATCACTCCCTGAGATGGCCTTCGAGAAAGGTATTTCTGAAGCAATAGCGGCGAATTCTGCGTCTTGGGAGATTTCGGGTTCAGTCGAGTCGGCGATGACCGAGGTACTGATTTCGACAGTCTTGTATATTTTCTTTGGGCGACCTGGTTGTCCGGTTCTGAGTTTCGAGGGCCTGCCTGGTGCGTGTTTGAGACCAGTCGTATTTGACACGCTGTCTTCACTCGTTGGAATTTCAGCCGTCAATCTCTTTTGTCTATCGAGTTGTGATGTGTCCTCCTCGGGTTCGATGTTTATCGATTTGGGATCCTCGTTCTCGATAGTCTTACGTTGATTTTGTCCAATTATGACGTTTCCGGTTGAGTAGAGGTCTTCGAAGGTATCACGTCCATTCCTCGTATCTGTAGAGATGATGTCCTCGTAGTTTTTGTCATGTCATGTCTCATTCAAGAATTTGACGTCTCTTGTAGTATGGATTTTTCTCTCGCGAGAAACCCAGATCCTGTAGCCTTTTGACGAGGTTGGATATCCGACGAAGATTCCCTCCAACGCCTTCGTCTCAAACTTGCCCTTGCTTCCAGATTTGTCAAGCACGTAGGCCTTGCGGCCAAAAGTTTGAAGGTAGTTCAGCTGTGGTGTTTTGTTGGTCCATAGCTTGTAGGGTATTCCCCAGCCCAAACTCTTTGTCGCACACCGATTGCGTATGTGATTGGCTGTGGCGACGGCTTCAGCCCAGAAAGAGGGGGAAAGTCCGGACTCAAATAACATGCACCTGGCAGCCTCCACCAAGGTCCGATTTTTCCTTTCAGCCACTCCGTTCTGTTGAGGAGTGTAGACGGTGGTGAGTCGACGCTGGTTGCCGAAACTCTTCAGAGTGTCGTCCATCTTGCTGTTGCAATACTCAGTGCCGTTGTCGCTCTGTAAAGCCTTTACCTTCCGTCCAGTCTGGGTTTCGACGAAGCTTTTGTACTCCTGAAACTTTGACGTGACCTCGCTCTTGTTCCGAATGAAGTAAATCACACACCAGCGACTGTAGTCGTCAATGAAAGTGACGAAGTATCGCGCCCCGCCTTGTGATTCTGTCCTCATGGGGCCACATACGTCGCTGTGCACAATGTCCAGCAGTCCACTTGCGCGTTCGATTCGGTTCTGAAATGGGGCACGGGTTAGCTTACCTGCGACACACGTTTCGCATACTCCCAATTGCGAGTCCAAGTGTGGTATCAAATTCTTCTTGACCATGAGGGACATGTCGTGGTAGTTCAAATGTCCCAGCTTCTGGTGCCATTCGTTGACGTTTTCTGATCCGCGGCTCACAATTTTCGAGTCGTGTTGTTCCTTCCTGCGAAGGTAGAATAGATCACCGTCTCGATCCGCAACGATCTTGACTCCACCTCGACCATTAGTGATGACAGCTTGATTCTTCGTGAAGAGGACTTGATCGCCTGTGTCGACGATTTTAGAAACGGAGATAAGATTGGTGCGCAAATCTGGTACATGAAGTGCGTTGCGAAGCTCCACCGACATGTTCTCCTTTCCGTTCCACGTTGACAGCTTGACTTCTCCTTTAGCAGTAACATCCGAGGTTAGATTCGTAGCCAAGTTTAGTCCAAAATTCGTCGGTTGTTGATTAACAAACAATTCGCTGTCCTTGCAGAGATGCGTGGTGCATCCGCTGTCTAAACACCATCTGTCGCTCAGTGCGCCACCGGTTTGAAAGGTAGTGAAGTATGATGCCGTGTTCGCGTTCCCCTTATCTTGTTGCTTGCGTTTTCTCGCGAAACAGTCTACGGCTTTATGACCGCGCTTTCCGCAGAAGTTGCAATTGTATGGGACTTGGTTCGAAGATTTGTCTATTTTGTGATCGTGAGATTTGTTCGAAGCGTCCTTGGAGTAATTTTTAAAGTTGCCTCTGAAACCTCTCGCGTAGATCTTGTTACCGGCGTTTGATTTGGCGAACAATGCACCGGATGGTGCTTCGTTCGTTTTCCGGATCCTTGCGTCATATTCCTCGATAAGTTTCACTCTCAAGGTGTCGATGTCTGGAAAGTTGTCCCTGGCCTCGACTGCACACCTGAAATTTTCGAAGGAATCTGGAAGACTGGTTAAAAGCATCACGATCAGCAATTCATCGTTTATTGAAATGTCCATGTTTTTCAGTTGGTCGACAGTGTCGAAGAAAGCTGAAAGATACTCCCTAAAGTCTTCGCCATCGGTCATTTTGCTCTGCGTCAACCGTTTTAGTAGTGTCGCCTTCCTGGCCGGACCTTTCGAAGCGTAAGCTGCTTCCAACTTGATCCAGATCTCTCGGGAAGTCGCGCAGCCTCGTACCTGATTGTGCTCCGATGGGTTGATGGCTAGTATGAGATCCGACTTCGCCTTCCTGTCTTGTATGATCCAATTTGTTACTGCCCCGCGAACCGCTGCTAGTACTGCCGCGTCCGCTTTCTGGTCGATATCGGGTTTTGGATGTTCCCCGCTGACGTAGATCCAGGTGTCATTTTTCACCAGCACGGCTTCGATTTGTACTTTCCAAGTCTCGTAGTTGTGCTTGGAGAGTGGCTCGATTCGAAAATTGCCGTGAGCCATGTTTATGAGAGACCGAATATTTTACCGAAAAATTTTAAGTAACGAATACTTTTCGCAATCTCACTGGCACTTAAGTGCTTCCGTGTCCAATTACGCAAATTGAGCTATTAACCTCCAAATGTTTTTGAAGGATAGGTTTTTACTGTTTTCTCACTAATGCTCCTGGGCCCATAACCTGTCAGGATTATTTAATGTGGATACAACGCGGTTGAAAAGAAAAACAATATGAACACAAATTAATTATATTTTCGGTCTGTTTTTATAATGATGATACAACTGCTTGTTTTTGTCTTAGTGACAATCAATAATTAAAAATCAATAAATGTGAAAAACAAAAGTTAGTCATATGTTGCCATAGTTGGCGTTTAATTTATACTAAATGAAGGGTGCGAAGTGCTAATATCCAACAGTTGTACTAAGAAGTTATAGGACCCCATAAAATATGTTCATATATTGATTCAAATTCGTTTTAAATGAGACATAGTTCAGTAATATACGCAAATACAAGCGTTAAAATGCCAATACCAGAGTAATATATTTCCTAGTGTATTACACTAAAAAGTTATAGGACCCCATAAAATATGTTCAGATATTGATTCAAATTCGTTTTAAATGAGACATATTTCAGTAATATACGCAAATACAAGCGTTAAAATGCCAATACCTGAGTAATATATTTCTTAGCGTATTGTACTAAAAAGTTATAGGCCACCATTAAATATGTTCAGATATTGATTCAAATTCGTTTCAAATGAGACATATTTCAGTAATATACGCAAATACAAGCGTTTAAATGCCAATACCTGAGTAATATATTTCTTAGCGTGTTGTACTAAGAAGTTATAGGACCCCATAAAATATGTTCATATATTGATTCAAATTCGTTTTAAATGAGACATAGTTCAGTAATATACGCAAATACAAGCGTTAAAATGCCAATACCAGAGTAATATATTTCCTAGCGTATTACACTAAAAAGTTATAGGACCCCATAAAATATGTTCAGTTATTGATTCAAATTCGTTTTAAATGAGACATATTTCAGTAATATATGCAAATACAAGCGTTAAAATGCCAATACCAGAGTAATATATTTCCTTGTGTATTAAACTAAAAAGTTAAAGGCCCACATAAAATATGTTCAGATATTGATTCAAATTCGTTTTAAATGAGACATATTTCTGTAATATACGCAAATACAAGCGTTTAAATGCCAATACCTGAGTAATATATTTCTTAGCGTGTTGTACTAAGAAGTTATAGGACCCCATAAAATATGTTCATATATTGATTCAAATTCGTTTTAAATGAGACATAGTTCAGTATACGCAAATACAAGCGTTTAAATGCCAGTACCTGAGTAATATATTTCTTAGCGTGTTGTACTAAGAAGTTATAGGACCCCATAAAATATGTTCAGATATTGATTCAAATTCGTTTTAAATGAGACATATTTCAGTAATATACGCAAATACAAGCGTTTAAATGCCAATACCTGAGTAATATATTTCTTAGCGTGTTATACTAAGAAGTTATAGGACCCCATAAAATATGTTCATATATTGATTCAAATTCGTTTTAAATGAGATATAGTTCAGTAATATACGCAAATACAAGCGTTAATATGCCAATACCAGAGTAATATATTTCCTAGCGTATTACACTAAAAATATAGGACCCCATAAAATATGTTCAGATATTGATTCAAATTCGTTTTAAATGAGACATATTTCAGTAATATACGCAAATACAAGCGTTGAAATGCCAATACTAGAGTAATATATTTCCTAGTGTATTACACTAATAAGTTAAAGGACCACATAAAATATGTTCAGATATTGATTCAAATTCGTTTCAAATGAGACATATTTCAGTAATATACGCAAATACAAGCGTTTAAATGCCAATACCTGAGTAATATATTTCTTAGCGTGTTGTACTAAGAAGGTATAGGACCCTATAAAATATGTTCATATATTGATTCAAATTCGTTTTAAATGAGACATAGTTCAGTAATATACGCAAATACAAGCGTTAAAATGCCAATACCAGAGTAATATATTTCCTAGTGTATTACACTAAAAAGTTATAGGACCCCATAAAATATGTTCAGATATTGATTCAAATTCGTTTTAAATGAGACATATTTCAGTAATATACGCAAATACAAGCGTTAAAATGCCAATACCTGAGTAATATATTTCTTAGCGTATTGTACTAAAAAGTTATAGGCCACCATTAAATATGTTCAGATATTGATTCAAATTCGTTTCAAATGAGACATATTTCAGTAATATACGCAAATACAAGCGTTTAAATGCCAATACCTGAGTAATATATTTCTTAGCGTGTTGTACTAAGAAGTTATAGGACCCCATAAAATATGTTCATATATTGATTCAAATTCGTTTTAAATGAGACATAGTTCAGTAATATACGCAAATACAAGCGTTAAAATGCCAATACCAGAGTAATATATTTCCTAGCGTATTACACTAAAAAGTTATAGGACCCCATAAAATATGTTCAGTTATTGATTCAAATTCGTTTTAATTGAGACATATTTCAGTAATATATGCAAATACAAGCGTTAAAATGCCAATACCAGAGTAATATATTTCCTAGTGTATAACACTAAAAAGTTAAAGGCCCACATAAAATATGTTCAGATATTGATTCAAATTCGTTTTAAATGAGACATATTTCAGTAATATACGCAAATACAAGCGTTTAAATGCCAATACCTGAGTAATATATTTCTTAGCGTGTTGTACTAAGAAGTTATAGGACCCCATAAAATATGTTCATATATTGATTCAAATTCGTTTTAAATGAGACATAGTTCAGAAATATACGCAAATACAAGCGTTAAAATGCCAATACCAGAGTAATATATTTCCTAGCGTATTACACTGAAAATTTAAAGGCCCACATAAAATATGTTCAGATATTGATTCAAATTCGTTTTAAATGAGACATATTTCAGTAATATACGCAAATACAAGCGTTTAAATGCCAATACCTGAGTAATATATTTCTTAGCGTGTTGTACTAAGAAGTTATAGGACCCCATAAAATATGTTCAGATATTGATTCAAATTCGTTTCAAATGAGACATATTTCAGTAATATACGCAAATACAAGCGTTTAAATGCCAATACCTGAGTAATATATTTCTTAGCGTGTTGTACTAAGAAGTTATAGGACCCCATAAAATATGTTCATATATTGATTCAAATTCGTTTTAAATGAGACATAGTTCAGTAATATACGCAAATACAAGCGTTAATATGCCAACACCAGAGTAATATATTTCCTAGCGTATTACACTAAAAAGTTATAGGACCCCATAAAATATGTTCAGATATTGATTCAAATTCGTTTTAAATGAGACATATTTCAGTAATATACGCAAATACAAGCGTTGAAATGCCAATACCAGAGTAATATATTTCCTAGTGTATTACACTAATAAGTTATAGGACCACATAAAATATGTTCAGATATTGATTCAAATTCGTTTCAAATGAGACATATTTCAGTAATATACGCAAATACAAGCGTTTAAATGCCAATACCTGAGTAATATATTTCTTAGCGTGTTGTACTAAGAAGTTATAGGACCCCATAAAATATGTTCATAGATTGATTCAAATTCGTTTTAAATGAGACATAGTTCAGTAATATACGCAAATACAAGCGTTAAAATGCCAATACCAGAGTAATATATTTCCTAGCGTATTACACTAAAAAGTTAAAGGCCCACATAAAATATGTTCAGATATTGATTCAAATTCGTTTTAAATGAGACATATTTCAGTAATATACGCAAATACAAGCGTTTAAATGCCAATACCTGAGTAATATATTTCTTAGCGTGTTGTACTAAGAAGTTATAGGACCCCATAAAATATGTTCATAGATTGATTCAAATTCGTTTTAAATGAGACATAGTTCAGTAATATACGCAAATACAAGCGTTAAAATGCCAATACCAGAGTAATATATTTCCTAGCGTATTACACTAAAAAGTTAAAGGCCCACATAAAATATGTTCAGATATTGATTCAAATTCGTTTTAAATGAGACATATTTCAGTAATATACGCAAATACAAGCGTTTAAATGCCAATAACTGAGTAATATATTTCTTAGCGTGTTGTACTAAGAAGTTATAGGACCCCATAAAATATGTTCAGATATTGATTCAAATTCGTTTCAAATGAGACATATTTCAGTAATATACGCAAATACAAGCGTTTAAATGCCAATACCTGAGTAATATATTTCTTAGCGTGTTGTACTAAGAAGTTATAGGACCCCATAAAATATGTTCATATATTGATTCAAATTCGTTTTAAATGAGACATAGTTCAGTAATATACGCAAATACAAGCGTTAAAATGCCAATACCAGAGTAATATATTTCCTAGCGTATTTCACTAAAAAGTTAAAGGCCCACATAAAATATGTTCAGATATTGATTTAAATTCGTTTTAAATGAGACATATTTCAGTAATATACGCAAATACAAGCGTTTAAATGCCAATACCTGAGTAATATATTTCTTAGCGTGTTGTTGTCAGGATTATTTAATGTGGATACAACGCGGTTGAAAAGAAAAACAATATGAACACAAATTAATCATATTTTCGGTCTGTTTTTATAATGATGATACAACTGCTTGTTTTTGTCTTAGTGACAATCAATAATTAAAAATCAATAAATGTGAAAAACAAAAGTGAGTCATATGTTGCCATAGTTGGCGTTTAATTTATACTAAATGAAGGGTGCGAAGTGCTAATATCCTACACGCCCCCTCAATTTGCGCCCGGAGTAGGTTTTAGTCCCAATCCAGTTAGGCATCTCTCGTGATCGCACCTCGGTAAGGCCTTTGTGAAAATGTCTGCCACCATGTCCTCCAAGGGCAAATACGCGAGTGTAATGGGGTAGTTCCTCAGCACGTCTCGAATGAAATGGTATTTAATGTCGATGTGCTTGGATCTTGAGTGATGCACTGGGTTTTCAGCTAGCTTCCCAGCACTTTGGTTGTCGTTGTAAATGGTGACCTTGCCCATGTCCTTGAATCCTAGCTCTGCCAGGAAGTTCGACAGAAATATGGCCTCCCTTCCAGCGTCGCTGACTGCCATGTATTCAGCTTCAGTCGACGATAAAGCAACTGTCCGTTGTTTCCGGGATTCCCAAGATATTGCAGCACCTCCCAGAAGGAAAGTGGGCAGTTCCCCCAGTCGGCATCGACGAAACAAGTCAAGATGCTGTTATCTCCGGTGAATCTCAATGCATAATTAGCGGTGGCCTTCAGATACCTCAGCACGCGTTTAGCAGCAATCCAGTGCTCCTGATTAAAACAATCATTGAACTGACTCAAAGAACTTACCGAATGAGCAATATCCGGACGCGTTGCTGTTGCCAGGTACATCAAGGCACCTATGATTTCCCGGTAAGGAAAATCAGGCTTTTGGTTTGGGTCACCCCTTACTAGTTTTGAATTTGGGACCATTGGTGTTGCAACAGGGTTGCTGTCCTGCATGTTGAATCTCGTGAGGATGTCCTGAACGTACCCGCTCTGTGATAAGAAGATCTCACCGTTTCTGCGGTTGATTTGAATTCCCAGGCAGTAGTTTGCCTCTCCGAGATTCCGTACATCGAAGTGTTTCGATAAGGTCCTTTTTATGTGATCTTCCCTGGTGTGATTGTTCGAGAAGATAAGGATGTCGTCTACATACAGTAGCACGAAAGTCTTCTGGTCAGGGTCCACATAAATGCATGTGTCCGAACTGGTCGCGTTTAAACCGATGCCCTTCAATACCTTGTCGATTTCGATGTTCTATTGTCGACCGGTTTGTCGTAGTCCGTAGAGAGCCTTTCTGAGTTTGCAGACTTTTTCCCCACCATTTCGAAGGTCCTGAAGCATGCCGAGAGCCTTTTTTTGAAGATCTTTGTCGCGATCTTTAGTCATTCGTTGTAGCATGTTTTCCAGGAGCGTAGGGGTGTCCATATAGATGTTCTCGTCGATTTTTCCGTTGAGATATGCAGCGGTAATGTCGAGCTGAGAGATGTGCATGTCTTGTCTTGCGGCGAGAGCCATTAGTAATCTTAATGAGTTAAGTCGGGCTACAGGAGCAAACGTGTCGTGAAAATCCACGCCAGGTTTCTGTAGGAAACCTCGAGCAACTAGCCTGGCCTTTCGTTTGTCCAATGATCCGTCCGCTGTCCACTTGTTTCTGAGAATCATACGGCAGCCGATTACTCTCGCATCATCTGGTCGATCTACGATTTCCCACGTGTTGTTTGTGATGAGATTTCGGATTTCAACGTAGATAGCGTCTTCCCACTCTAGCCTATCACTCCCTGAGATGGCCTTCGAGAAAGGTATTTCTGAAGCAATAGCGGCGAATTCTGCGTCTTGGGAGATTTCGGGTTCAGTCGAGTCGGCGATGACCGAGGTACTGATTTCGACAGTCTTGTATATTTTCTTTGGGCGACCTGGTTGTCCGGTTCTGAGTTTCGAGGGCCTGCCTGGTGCGTGTTTGAGACCAGTCGTATTTGACACGCTGTCTTCACTCGTTGGAATTTCAGCCGTCAATCTCTTTTGTCTATCGACTTGTGATGTGTCCTCCTCGGGTTCGATGTTTATCGATTTGGGATCCTCGTTCTCGATAGTCTTACGTTGATTTTGTCCAATTATGACGTTTCCGGTTGAGTAGAGGTCTTCGAAGGTATCACGTCCATTCCTCGTATCTGTAGAGACGATGTCCTCGTAGTTTTTGTCATGTCGTGTCTCATTCAAGAATTTGACGTCTCTTGAAGTATGGATTTTTCTCTCGCGAGAAACCCAGATCCTGTAGCCTTTTGACGAGGTTGGATATCCGACGAAGATTCCCTCCAACGCCTTCGTCTCAAACTTGCCCTTGCTTCCGGATTTGTCAAGCACGTAGGCCTTGCGGCCAAAAGTTTGAAGGTAGTTCAGCTGTGGTGTTTTGTTGGTCCATAGCTTGTAGGGTATTCCTCCGCCCAAACTCTTTGTCACACACCGATTGCGTATGTGATTGGCTGTGGCGACGGCTTCAGCCCAGAAAGAGGGGGAAAGTCCGGACTCAAATAACATGCACCTGGCAGCCTCCACCAAGGTCCGATTTTTCCTTTCAGCCTCTCCGTTCTGTTGAGGAGTGTAGACGGTGGTGAGTCGACGCTGGATGCCGAAACTCTTCAGAGTGTCGTCCATCTTGCTGTTGCAATACTCAGTGCCGTTGTCGCTCTGTAAAGCCTTTACCTTCCGTCCAGTCTGGGTTTCGACGAAGCTTTTGTACTCCTGAAACTTTGACGTGACCTCGCTTTTGTTCCGAATGAAGTAAATCACACACCAGCGACTGTAGTCGTCAATGAAAGTGACGAAGTATCGCGCCCCGCCTTGTGATTCTGTCCTCATGGGGCCACATACGTCGCTGTGCACAATGTCCAGCAGTCCACTTGCGCGTTCGATTCGGTTCTGAAATGGGGCACGGGTTAGCTTACCTGCGACACACGTTTCGCATACTCCCAATTGCGAGTCCAAGTGTGGTATCAAATTCTTCTTGACCATGAGGGACATGTCGTGGTAGTTCAAATGTCCCAGCTTCTGGTGCCATTCGTTGACGTTTTCTGATCCGCGGCTCACAATTTTCGAGTCGTGTTGTTCCTTCCTGCGAAGGTAGAATAGATCACCGTCTCGATCCGCAACGATCTTGACTCCACCTCGACCATTAGTGATGACAGCTTGATTCTTCGTGAAGAGGACTTGATCGCCTGTGTCGACGATTTTAGAAACGGAGATAAGATTGGTGCGCAAATCTGGTACATGAAGTGCGTTGCGAAGCTCCACCTACATGTTCTCCTTTCCGTTCCACGTTGACAGCTTGACTTCTCCTTTAGCAGTAACATCCGAGGTTAGATTCGTAGCCAAGTTTAGTCCAAAATTCGTCGGTTGTTGATTAACAAACAATTCGCTGTCCTTGCAGAGATGCGTGGTGCATCCGCTGTCTAAACACCATCTGTCGCTCAGTGCGCCGCCGGTTTGAAAGGTAGTGAAGTATGATGCCGTGTTCGCGTTCCCCTTATCTTGTTGCTTGCGTTTCCTCGCGAAACAGTCTACGGCTTTATGACCGCGCTTTCCGCAGAAGTTGCAATTGTATGGGACTTGGTTCGAAGATTTGTCTATTTTGTGATCGTGAGATTTGTTCGAAGCGTCCTTGGAGTAATTTTTAAAGTTGCCTCTGAAACCTCTCGCGTAGATCTTGTTACCGGCGTTTGATTTGGCGAACAATGCACCGGATGGTGCTTCGTTCGTTTTCCGGATCCTTGCGTCATATTCCTCGATAAGTTTCACTCTCAAGGTGTCGATGTCTGGAAAGTTGTCCCTGGCCTCGACTGCACACCTGAAATTTTCGAAGGAATCTGGAAGACTGGTTAAAAGCATCACGATCAGCAATTCATCGTTTATTGAAATGTCCATGTTTTTCAGTTGGTCGACAGTGTCGAAGAAAGCTGAAAGATACTCCCTAAAGTCTTCGCCATCGGTCATTTTGCTCTGCGTCAACCGTTTTAGTAGTGTCGCCTACCTGGCCGGACCTTTCGAAGCGTAAGCTGCTTCCAACATGATCCAGATCTCTCGGGAAGTCGCGCAGCCTCGTACCTGATTGAGCTCCGATGGGTTGATGGCTAGGATGAGATCCGACTTCGCCTTCCTGTCTTGTATGATCCAATTTGTTACTGCCCCGCGAACCGCTGCTAGTACTGCCGCGTCCGCTTTCTGGTCGATATCGGGTTTTGGATGTTCCCCGCTGACGTAGATCCAGGTGTCATTTTTCACCAGTACGGCTTCGATTTGTACTTTCCAAGTCTCGTAGTTGTGCTTGGAGAGTGGCTCGATTCGAAAATTGCCGTGAGCCATGTTTATGAGAGACCGAATATTTTACCGAAAAATTTTAAGTAACGAATACTTTTCGCAATCTCACTGGCACTTAAGTGCTTCCGTGTCCAATTACGCAAATTGAGCTATTAACCTCCAAATGTTTTTGAAGGATTGGTTTTTACTGTTTTCTCACTAACGCTCCTGGGCCCATAACCTGTCAGGATTATTTAATGTGGATACAACGCGGTTGAAAAGAAAAACAATATGAACACAAATTAATTATATTTTCGGTCTGTTTTTATAATGATGATACAACTGCTTGTTTTTGTCTAAGTGACAATCAATAATTAAAAATCAATAAATGTGAAAAACAAAAGTAAGTCATATGTTGCCATAGTTGGCGTTTAATTTAAACTAAATGAAGGGTGCGAAGTGCTAATATCCAACAGTTGTACTAAGAAGTTATAGGACCCCATAAAATATGTTCATATATTGATTCAAATTCGTTTTAAATGAGACATAGTTCAGTAATATACGCAAATACAAGCGTTAAAATGCCAATACCAGAGTAATATATTTCCTAGTGTATTACACTAAAAAGTTATAGGACCCCATAAAATATGTTCAGATATTGATTCAAATTCGTTTTAAATGAGACATATTTCAGTAATATACGCAAATACAAGCGTTAAAATGCCAATACCTGTGTAATATATTTCTTAGCGTATTGTACTAAAAAGTTATAGGCCACCATTAAATATGTTCAGATATTGATTCAAATTCGTTTCAAATGAGACATATTTCAGTAATATACGCAAATACAAGCGTTTAAATGCCAATACCTGAGTAATATATTTCTTAGCGTGTTGTACTAAGAAGTTATAGGACCCCATAAAATATGTTCATATATTGATTCAAATTCGTTTTAAATGAGACATAGTTCAGTAATGTACGCAAATACAAGCGTTAAAATGCCAATACCAGAGTAATATATTTCCTAGTGTATTACACTAAAAAGTTATAGGACCCCATAAAATTTGTTCAGATATTGATTCAAATTCGTTTTAAATGAGACATATTTCAGTAATATACGCAAATACAAGCGTTAAAATGCCAATACCTGAGTAATATATTTCTTAGCGTATTGTACTAAAAAGTTATAGGCCACCATTAAATATGTTCAGATATTGATTCAAATTCGTTTCAAATGAGACATATTTCAGTAATATACGCAAATACAAGCGTTTAAATGCCAATACCTGAGTAATATATTTCTTAGCGTGTTGTACTAAGAAGTTATAGGACCCCATAAAATATGTTCATATATTGATTCAAATTCGTTTTAAATGAGACATAGTTCAGTAATATACGCAAATTCAAGCGTTTAAATGCCAATACCGGAGTAATATATTTCCTAGCGTATTACACTAAAAAGTTATAGGACCCCATAAAATATGTTCAGTTATTGAATCAAATTCGTTTTAAATGAGACATATTTCAGTAATATATGCAAATACAAGCGTTAAAATGCCAATACCAGAGTAATATATTTCCTAGTGTATTACACTAAAAAGTTAAAGGCCCACATAAAATATGTTCAGATATTGATTCAAATTCGTTTTAAATGAGACATATTTCAGTAATATACGCAAATACAAGCGTTTAAATGCCAATACCTGAGTAATATATTTCTTAGCGTGTTGTACTAAGAAGTTATAGGACCCCATAAAATATGTTCATATATTGATTCAAATTCGTTTTAAATGAGACATAGTTCAGTATACGCAAATACAAGCGTTTAAATGCCAGTACCTGAGTAATATATTTCTTAGCGTGTTGTACTAAGAAGTTATAGGACCCCATAAAATATGTTCAGATATTGATTCAAATTCGTTTTAAATGAGACATATTTCAGTAATATACGCAAATACAAGCGTTTAAATGCCAATACCTGAGTAATATATTTCTTAGCGTGTTGTACTAAGAAGTTATAGGACCCCATAATATATGTTCATATATTGATTCAAATTCGTTTTAAATGAGACATAGTTCAGAAATATACGCAAATACAAGCGTTAAAATGCCAATACCAGAGTAATATATTTCCTAGCGTATAACACTGAAAAGTTAACGGCCCACATAAAATATGTTCAGATATTGATTCAAATTCGTTTTAAATGAGACATATTTCAGTAATATACGCAAATACAAGCGTTCAAATGCCAATACCTGAGTAATATATTTCTTAGCGTGTTGTACTAAGAAGTTATAGGACCCCATAAAATATGTTCAGATATTGATTCAAATTCGTTTCAAATGAGACATATTTCAGTAATATACGCAAATACAAGCGTTTAAATGCCAATACCTGAGTAATATATTTCTTAGCGTGTTGTACTAAGAAGTTATAGGACCCCATAAAATATGTTCATATATTGATTCAAATTCGTTTTAAATGAGACATAGTTCAGTAATATACGCAAATACAAGCGTTAAAATGCCAATACCAGAGTAATATATTTCCTAGCGTATTTCACTAAAAAGTTAAAGGCCCACATAAAATATGTTCAGATATTGATTTAAATTCGTTTTAAATGAGACATATTTCAGTAATATACGCAAATACAAGCGTTTAAATGCCAATACCTGAGTAATATATTTCTTAGCGTGTTGTTGTCAGGATTATTTAATGTGGATACAACGCGGTTGAAAAGAAAAACAATATGAACACAAATTAATTATATTTTCGGTCTGTTTTTATAATGATGATACAACTGCTTGTTTTTGTCTTAGTGACAATCAATAATTAAAAATCAATAAATGTGAAAAACAAAAGTTAGTCATATGTTGCCATAGTTGGCGTTTAATTTATACTAAATGAAGGGTGCGAAGTGCTAATATCCAACACGCCCCCTCAATTTGCGTTTGGAGTAGGTTTTAGTCCCAATCCAGTTAGGCATCTCTCGTGATCGCACCTCGGTAAGGCCTTTGTGAAAATGTCTGCCACCATGTCCTCCGAGGGCAAATACGCGAGTGTAATGGGGTAGTTCCTCAGCACGTCTCGAATGAAATGGTATTTAATGTCGATGTGCTTGGATCTTGAGTGATGCACTGGGTTTTCAGCTAGCTTCCCAGCACTTTGGTTGTCGTTGTAAATGGTGACCTTGCCCATGTCCTTGAATCCTAGCTCTGCCAGGAAGTTCGACAGAAATATGGCCTCCCTTCCAGCGTCGCTGACTGCCATGTATTCAGCTTCAGTCGACGATAAAGCAACTGTCCGTTGTTTCCGGGATTCCCAAGATATTGCAGCACCTCCCAGAAGGAAAGTGGGCAGTTCCCCCAGTCGGCATCGACGAAACAAGTCAAGATGCTGTTATCTCCGGTGAATCTCAATGCATAATTAGCGGTGGCCTTCAGATACCTCAGCACGCGTTTAGCAGCAATCCAGTGCTCCTGATTAAAACAATCATTGAACTGACTCAAAGAACTTACCGAATGAGCAATATCCGGACGCGTTGCTGTTGCCAGGTACATCAAGGCACCTAGGATTTCCCGGTAAGGAAAATCAGGCTTTTGGTTTGGGTCACCCCTTACTAGTTTTGAATTTGGGACCATTGGTGTTGCAACAGGGTTGCTGTCCTGCATGTTGAATCTCGTGAGGATGTCCTGAACGTACCCGCTCTGTGATAAGAAGATCTCACCGTTTCTGCGGTTGATTTGAATTCCCAGGCAGTAGTTTGCCTCTCCGAGATTCCGTACATCGAAGTGTTTCGATAAGGTCCTTTTTATGTGATCTTCCCTGGTGTGATTGTTCGAGAAGATAAGGATGTCGTCTACATACAGTAGCACGAAAGTCTTCTGGTCAGGGTCCACATAAATGCATGTGTCCGAACTGGTCGCGTTTAAACCGATGCCCTTCAATACCTTGTCGATTTCGATGTTCCATTGTCGACCGGTTTGTCGTAGTCCGTAGAGAGCCTTTTTGAGTTTGCAGACTTTTTCCCCACCATTTCGAAGGTCCTGAAGCATGCCGAGAGCCTTTTTTTGAAGATCTTTGTCGCGATCTTTAGTCATTCGTTGTAGCATGTTTTCCAGGAGCGTAGGGGTGTCCATATAGATGTTCTCGTCGATTTTTCCGTTGAGATATGCAGCGGTAATGTCGAGCTGAGAGATGTGCATGTCTTGTTTTGCGGCGAGAGCCATTAGTAATCTTAATGAGTTAAGTCGGGCTACAGGAGCAAACGTGTCGTGAAAATCCACGCCAGGTTTCTGTAGGAAACCTCGAGCAACTAGCCTGGCCTTTCGTTTGTCCAATGATCCGTCCGCTGTCCACTTGTTTCTGAGAATCATACGGCAGCCGATTACTCTCGCATCATCTGGTCGATCTACGATTTCCCACGTGTTGTTTGTGATGAGATTTCGGATTTCAACGTAGATAGCGTCTTCCCACTCTAGCCTATCACTCCCTGAGATGGCCTTCGAGAAAGGTATTTCTGAAGCAATAGCGGCGAATTCTGCGTCTTGGGAGATTTCGGGTTCAGTCGAGTCGGCGATGACCGAGGTACTGATTTCGACAGTCTTGTATATTTTCTTTGGGCGACCTGGTTGTCCGGTTCTGAGTTTCGAGGGCCTGCCTGGTGCGTGTTTGAGACCAGTCGTATTTGACACGCTGTCTTCACTCGTTGGAATTTCAGCCGTCAATCTCTTTTGTCTATCGACTTGTGATGTGTCCTCCTCGGGTTCGATGTTTATCGATTTGGGATCCTCGTTCTCGATAGTCTTACGTGGATTTGGTCCAATTATGACGTTTCCGGTTGAGTAGAGGTCTTCGAAGGTATCACGTCCATTCCTCGTATCTGTAGAGATGATGTCCTCGTAGTTTTTGTCATGTCGTGTCTCATTCAAGAATTTGACGTCTCTTGAAGTATGGATTTTTCTCTCGCGAGAAACCCAGATCCTGTAGCCTTTTGACGAGGTTGGATATCCGACGAAGATTCCCTCCAACGCCTTCGTCTCAAACTTGCCCTTGCTTCCGGATTTGTCAAGCACGTAGGCCTTGCGGTCAAAAGTTTGAAGGTAGTTC
This sequence comes from Nebria salina, assembly GCA_944039245.1. Classification (NCBI taxonomy): domain Eukaryota; kingdom Metazoa; phylum Arthropoda; class Insecta; order Coleoptera; family Carabidae; genus Nebria; species Nebria salina. The sequence continues at coordinate 3,693,783 of OX063285.1, forward strand.
AGCTGTGGTGTTTTGTTGGTCCATAGCTTGTAGGGTATTCCTCCGCCCAAACTCTTTGTCGCACACCGATTGCGTATGTGATTGGGTGTGGCGACGGCTTCAGCCCAGAAAGAGGGGGAAAGTCCGGACTCAAATAACATGCACCTGGCAGCCTCCACCAAGGTCCGATTTTTCCTTTCAGCCACTCCGTTCTGTTGAGGAGTGTAGACGGTGGTGAGTCGACGCTGGATGCCGAAACTCTTCAGAGTGTCGTCCATCTTGCTGTTGCAATACTCAGTGCCGTTGTCGCTCTGTAAAGCCTTTACCTTCCGTCCAGTCTGGGTTTCGACGAAGCTTTTGTACTCCTGAAACTTTGACGTGACCTCGCTCTTGTTCCGAATGAAGTAAATCACACACCAGCGACTGTAGTCGTCAATGAAAGTGACGAAGTATCGCGCCCCGCCTTGTGATTCTGTCCTCATGGGGCCAAAAACGTCGCTGTGCACAATGTCCAGCAGTCCACTTGCGCGTTCGATTCGGTTCTGAAATGGGGCACGGGTTAGCTTACCTTCGACACACGTTTCGCATACTCCCATTGCCATTCGTTGACGTTTTCTGATCCGCGGCTCACAATTTTCGAGTCGTGTTGTTCCTTCCTGCGAAGGTAGAATAGATCACCGTCTCGATCCGCAACGATCTTGACTCCACCTCGACCATTAGTGATGACAGCTTGATTCTTCGTGAAGAGGAATTGATCGCCTGTGTCGACGATTTTAGAAACGGAGATAAGATTGGTGCGCAAATCTGGTACATGAAGTGCGTTGCGAAGCTCCACCTACATGTTCTCCTTTCCGTTCCACGTTGACAGCTTGACTTCTCCTTTAGCAGTAACATCCGAGGTTAGATTCGTAGCCAAGTTTAGTCCAAAATTCGTCGGTTGTTGATTAACAAACAATTCGCTGTCCTTGCAGAGATGCGTGGTGCATCCGCTGTCTAAACACCATCTGTCGCTCAGTGCGCCACCGGTTTGAAAGGTAGTGAAGTATGATGCCGTGTTCGCGTTCCCCTTATCTTGTTGCTTGCGTTTTCTCGCGAAACAGTCTACGGCTTTATGACCGCGCTTTCCGCAGAAGTTGCAATTGTATGGGACTTGGTTCGAAGATTTGTCTATTTTGTGATCGTGAGATTTGTTCGAAGCGTCCTTGGAGTAATTTTTAAAGTTGCCTCTGAAACCTCTCGCGTAGATCTTGTTACCGGCGTTTGATTTGGCGAACAATGCACCGGATGGTGCTTCGTTCGTTTTCCGGATCCTTGCGTCATATTCCTCGATAAGTTTCACTCTCAAGGTGTCGATGTCTGGAAAGTTGTCCCTGGCCTCGACTGCACACCTGAAATTTTCGAAGGAATCTGGAAGACTGGTTAAAAGCATCACGATCAGCAATTCATCGTTTATTGAAATGTCCATGTTTTTCAGTTGGTCGACAGTGTCGAAGAAAGCTGAAAGATACTCCCTAAAGTCTTCGCCATCGGTCATTTTGCTCTGCGTCAACCGTTTTAGTAGTGTCGCCTTCCTGGCCGGACCTTTCGAAGCGTAAGCTGCTTCCAACTTGATCCAGATCTCTCGGGAAGTCGCGCAGCCTCGTACCTGATTGAGCTCCGATGGGTTGATGGCTAGGATGAGATCCGACTTCGCCTTCCTGTCTTGTATGATCCAATTTGTTACTGCCCCGCGAACCGCTGCTAGTACTGCCGCGTCCGCTTTCTGGTCGATATCGGGTTTTGGATGTTCCCCGCTGACGTAGATCCAGGTGTCATTTTTCACCAGCACGGCTTCGATTTGTACTTTCCAAGTCTCGTAGTTGTGCTTGGAGAGTGGCTCGATTCGAAAATTGCCGTGAGCCATGTTTATGAGAGACCGAATATTTTACCGAAAAATTTTAAGTAACGAATACTTTTCGCAATCTCACTGGCACTTAAGTGCTTCCGTGTCCAATTACGCAAATTGAGATATTAACCTCCAAATGTTTTTGAAGGATTGGTTTTTACTGTTTTCTCACTAACGCTCCTGGGCCCATAACCTGTCAGGATTATTTAATGTGGATACAACGCGGTTGAAAAGAAAAACAATATGAACACAAATTAATTATATTTTCGGTCTGTTTTTATAATGATGATACAACTGCTTGTTTTTGTCTTAGTGACAATCAATAATTAAAAATCAATAAATGTGAAAAACAAAAGTTAGTCATATGTTGCCATAGTTGACGTTTAATTTATACTAAATGAAGGGTGCGAAGTGCTAATATCCAACAGTTGTACTAAGAAGTTATAGGACCCCATAAAATATAGTCATATATTGATTCAAATTCGTTTTAAATGAGACATAGTTCAGTAATATACGCAAATACAAGCGTTAAAATGCCAATACCAGAGTAATATATTTCCTAGTGTATTACACTAAAAAGTTATAGGACCCCATAAAATATGTTCAGATATTGATTCAAATTCGTTTTAAATGAGACATATTTCAGTAATATACGCAAATACAAGCGTTGAAATGCCAATACCAGAGTAATATATTTCCTAGTGTATTACACTAATAAGTTAAAGGACCACATAAAATATGTTCAGATATTGATTCAAATTCGTTTCAAATGAGACATATTTCAGTAATATACGCAAATACAAGCGTTTAAATGCCAATACCTGAGTAATATATATTTCTTAGCGTGTTGTACTAAGAAGTTATAGGACCCCATAAAATATGTTCATATATTGATTCAAATTCGTTTTAAATGAGACATAGTTCAGTAATATACGCAAATACAAGCGTTAAAATGCCAATACCAGAGTAATATATTTCCTAGTGTATTACACTAAAAAGTTATAGGACCCCATAAAATATGTGCAGATATTGATTCAAATTCGTTTTAAATGAGACATATTTCAGTAATATACGCAAATACAAGCGTTAAAATGCCAATACCTGAGTAATATATTTCTTAGCGTATTGTACTAAAAAGTTATAGGCCACCATTAAATATGTTCAGATATTGATTCAAATTCGTTTCAAATGAGACATATTTCAGTAATATACGCAAATACAAGCGTTTAAATGCCAATACCTGAGTAATATATTTCTTAGCGTGTTGTACTAAGAAGTTATAGGACCCCATAAAATATGTTCATATATTGATTCAAATTCGTTTTAAATGAGACATAGTTCAGTAATATACGCAAATACAAGCGTTAAAATGCCAATACCAGAGTAATATATTTCCTAGCGTATTACACTAAAAAGTTATAGGACCCCATAAAATATGTTCAGTTATTGATTCAAATTCGTTTTAATTGAGACATATTTCAGTAATATATGCAAATACAAGCGTTAAAATGCCAATACCAGAGTAATATATTTCCTAGTGTATAACACTAAAAAGTTAAAGGCCCACATAAAATATGTTCAGATATTGATTCAAATTCGTTTTAAATGAGACATATTTCAGTAATATACGCAAATACAAGCGTTTAAATGCCAATACCTGAGTAATATATTTCTTAGCGTGTTGTACTAAGAAGTTATAGGACCCCATAAAATATGTTCATATATTGATTCAAATTCGTTTTAAATGAGACATAGTTCAGAAATATACGCAAATACAAGCGTTAAAATGCCAATACCAGAGTAATATATTTCCTAGCGTATTACACTGAAAATTTAAAGGCCCACATAAAATATGTTCAGATATTGATTCAAATTCGTTTTAAATGAGACATATTTCAGTAATATACGCAAATACAAGCGTTTAAATGCCAATACCTGAGTAATATATTTCTTAGCGTGTTGTACTAAGAAGTTATAGGACCCCATAAAATATGTTCAGATATTGATTCAAATTCGTTTCAAATGAGACATATTTCAGTAATATACGCAAATACAAGCGTTTAAATGCCAATACCTGAGTAATATATTTCTTAGCGTGTTGTACTAAGAAGTTATAGGACCCCATAAAATATGTTCATATATTGATTCAAATTCGTTTTAAATGAGACATAGTTCAGTAATATACGCAAATACAAGCGTTAAAATGCCAATACCAGAGTAATATATTTCCTAGCGTATTACACTAAAAAGTTAAAGGCCCACATAAAATATGTTCAGATATTGATTCAAATTCGTTTTAAATGAGACATATTTCAGTAATATACGCAAATACAAGCGTTTAAATGCCAATACCTGAGTAATATATTTCTTAGCGTGTTGTTGTCAGGATTATTTAATGTGGATACAACGCGGTTGAAAAGAAAAACAATATGAACACAAATTAATTATATTTTCGGTCTGTTTTTATAATGATGATACAACTGCTTGTTTTTGTCTTAGTGACAATCAATAATTAAAAATCAATAAATGTGAAAAACAAAAGTTAGTCATATGTATATCCAACACGCCCCCTCAATTTGCGCCCGGAGTAGGTTTTAGTCCCAATCCAGTTAGGCATCTCTCGTGATCGCAGCTCGGTAAGGCCTTTGTGAAAATGTCTGCCACCATGTCCTCCGAGGGCAAATACGCGAGTGTAATGGGGTAGTTCCTCAGCACGTCTCGAATGAAATGGTATTTAATGTCGATGTGCTTGGATCTTGAGTGATGCACTGGGTTTTCAGCTAGCTTCCCAGCACTTTGGTTGTCGTTGTAAATGGTGACCTTGCCCATGTCCTTGAATCCTAGCTCTGCCAGGAAGTTCGACAGAAATATGGCCTCCCTTCCAGCGTCGCTGACTGCCATGTATTCAGCTTCAGTCGACGATAAAGCAACTGTCCGTTGTTTCCGGGATTCCCAAGATATTGCAGCACCTCCCAGAAGGAAAGTGGGCAGTTCCCCCAGTCGGCATCGACGATACAAGTCAAGATGCTGTTATCTCCGGTGAATCTCAATGCATAATTAGCGGTGGCCTTCAGATACCTCAGCACGCGTTTAGCAGCAATCCAGTGCTCCTGATTAAAACAATCATTGAACTGACTCAAAGAACTTACCGAATGAGCAATATCCGGACGCGTTGCTGTTGCCAGGTACATCAAGGCACCTATGATTTCCCGGTAAGGAAAATCAGGCTTTTGGTTTGGGTCACCCCTTACTAGTTTTGAATTTGGGACCATTGGTGTTGCAACAGGGTTGCTGTCCTGCATGTTGAATCTCGTGAGGATGTCCTGAACGTACCCGCTCTGTGATAAGAAGATCTCACCGTTTCTGCGGTTGATTTGAATTCCCAGGCAGTAGTTTGCCTCTCCGAGATTCCGTACATCGAAGTGTTTCGATAAGGTCCTTTTTATGTGATCTTCCCTGGTGTGATTGTTCGAGAAGATAAGGATGTCGTCTACATACAGTAGCACGAAAGTCTTCTGGTCAGGGTCCACATAAATGCATGTGTCCGAACTGGTCGCGTTTAAACCGATGCCCTTCAATACCTTGTCGATTTCGATGTTCCATTGTCGACCGGTTTGTCGTAGTCCGTAGAGAGCCTTTTTGAGTTTGCAGACTTTTTCCCCACCATTTCGAAGGTCCTGAAGCATGCCGAGAGCCTTTTTTTGAAGATCTTTGTCGCGATCTTTAGTCATTCGTTGTAGCATGTTTTCCAGGAGCGTAGGGGTGTCCATATAGATGTTCTCGTCGATTTTTCCGTTGAGATATGCAGCGGTAATGTCGAGCTGAGAGATGTGCATGTCTTGTTTTGCGGCGAGAGCCATTAGTAATCTTAATGAGTTAAGTCGGGCTACAGGAGCAAACGTGTCGTGAAAATCCACGCCAGGTTTCTGTAGGAAACCTCGAGCAACTAGCCTGGCCTTTCGTTTGTCCAATGATCCGTCCGCTGTCCACTTGTTTCTGAGAATCATACGGCAGCCGATTACTCTCGCATCATCTGGTCGATCTACGATTTCCCACGTGTTGTTTGTGATGAGATTTCGGATTTCAACGTAGATAGCGTCTTCCCACTCTAGCCTATCACTCCCTGAGATGGCCTTCGAGAAAGGTATTTCTGAAGCAATAGCGGCGAATTCTGCGTCTTGGGAGATTTCGGGTTCAGTCGAGTCGGCGATGACCGAGGTACTGATTTCGACAGTCTTGTATATTTTCTTTGGGCGACCTGGTTGTCCGGTTCTGAGTTTCGAGGGCCTGCCTGGTGCGTGTTTGAGACCAGTCGTATTTGACACGCTGTCTTCACTCGTTGGAATTTCAGCCGTCAATCTCTTTTGTCTATCGACTTGTGATGTGTCCTCCTCGGGTTCGATGTTTATCGATTTGGGATCCTCGTTCTCGATAGTCTTACGTGGATTTGGTCCAATTATGACGTTTCCGGTTGAGTAGAGGTCTTCGAAGGTATCACGTCCATTCCTCGTATCTGTAGAGATGATGTCCTCGTAGTTTTTGTCATGTCGTGTCTCATTCAAGAATTTGACGTCTCTTGAAGTATGGATTTTTCTCTCGCGAGAAACCCAGATCCTGTAGCCTTTTGACGAGGTTGGATATCCGACGAAGATTCCCTCCAACGCCTTCGTCTCAAACTTGCCCTTGCTTCCGGATTTGTCAAGCACGTAGGCCTTGCGGTCAAAAGTTTGAAGGTAGTTCAGCTGTGGTGTTTTGTTGGTCCATAGCTTGTAGGGTATTCCTCCGCCCAAACTCTTTGTCGCACACCGATTGCGTATGTGATTGGGTGTGGCGACGGCTTCAGCCCAGAAAGAGGGGGAAAGTCCGGACTCAAATAACATGCACCTGGCAGCCTCCACCAAGGTCCGATTTTTCCTTTCAGCCACTCCGTTCTGTTGAGGAGTGTAGACGGTGGTGAGTCGACGCTGGATGCCGAAACTCTTCAGAGTGTCGTCCATCTTGCTGTTGCAATACTCAGTGCCGTTGTCACTCTGTAAAGCCTTTACCTTCCGTCCAGTCTGGGTTTCGACGAAGCTTTTGTACTCCTGAAACTTTGACGTGACCTCGCTCTTGTTCCGAATGAAGTAAATCACACACCAGCGACTGTAGTCGTCAATGAAAGTGACGAAGTATCGCGCCCCGCCTTGTGATTCTGTCCTCATGGGGCCAAAAACGTCGCTGTGCACAATGTCCAGCAGTCCACTTGCGCGTTCGATTCGGTTCTGAAATGGGGCACGGGTTAGCTTACCTTCGACACACGTTTCGCATACTCCCATTGCCATTCGTTGACGTTTTCTGATCCGCGGCTCACAATTTTCGAGTCGTGTTGTTCCTTCCTGCGAAGGTAGAATAGATCACCGTCTCGATCCGCAACGATCTTGACTCCACCTCGACCATTAGTGATGACAGCTTGATTCTTCGTGAAGAGGAATTGATCGCCTGTGTCGACGATTTTAGAAACGGAGATAAGATTGGTGCGCAAATCTGGTACATGAAGTGCGTTGCGAAGCTCCACCGACATGTTCTCCTTTCCGTTCCACGTTGACAGCTTGACTTCTCCTTTAGCAGTAACATCCGAGGTTAGATTCGTAGCCAAGTTTAGTCCAAAATTCGTCGGTTGTTGATTAACAAACAATTCGCTGTCCTTGCAGAGATGCGTGGTGCATCCGCTGTCTAAACACCATCTGTCGCTCAGTGCGCCACCGGTTTGAAAGGTAGTGAAGTATGATGCCGTGTTCGCGTTCCCCTTATCTTGTTGCTTGCGTTTTCTCGCGAAACAGTCTACGGCTTTATGACCGCGCTTTCCGCAGAAGTTGCAATTGTATGGGACTTGGTTCGAAGATTTGTCTATTTTGTGATCGTGAGATTTGTTCGAAGCGTCCTTGGAGTAATTTTTAAAGTTGCCTCTGAAACCTCTCGCGTAGATCTTGTTACCGGCGTTTGATTTGGCGAACAATGCACCGGATGGTGCTTCGTTCGTTTTCCGGATCCTTGCGTCATATTCCTCGATAAGTTTCACTCTCAAGGTGTCGATGTCTGGAAAGTTGTCCCTGGCCTCGACTGCACACCTGAAATTTTCGAAGGAATCTGGAAGACTGGTTAAAAGCATCACGATCAGCAATTCATCGTTTATTGAAATGTCCATGTTTTTCAGTTGGTCGACAGTGTCGAAGAAAGCTGAAAGATACTCCCTAAAGTCTTCGCCATCGGTCATTTTGCTCTGCGTCAACCGTTTTAGTAGTGTCGCCTTCCTGGCCGGACCTTTCGAAGCGTAAGCTGCTTCCAACTTGATCCAGATCTCTCGGGAAGTCGCGCAGCCTCGTACCTGATTGAGCTCCGATGGGTTGATGGCTAGGATGAGATCCGACTTCGCCTTCCTGTCTTGTATGATCCAATTTGTTACTGCCCCGCGAACCGCTGCTAGTACTGCCGCGTCCGCTTTCTGGTCGATATCGGGTTTTGGATGTTCCCCGCTGACGTAGATCCAGGTGTCATTTTTCACCAGCACGGCTTCGATTTGTACTTTCCAAGTCTCGTAGTTGTGCTTGGAGAGTGGCTCGATTCGAAAATTGCCGTGAGCAATGTTTATGAGAGACCGAATATTTTACCGAAAAATTTTAAGTAACGAATACTTTTCGCAATCTCACTGGCACTTAAGTGCTTCCGTGTCCAATTACGCAAATTGAGCTATTAACCTCCAAATGTTTTTGAAGGATTGGTTTTTACTGTTTTCTCACTAATGCTCCTGGGCCCATAACCTGTCAGGATTATTTAATGTAGATACAACGCGGTTGAAAAGAAAAACAATATGAACACAAATTAATTATATTTTCGGTCTGTTTTTATAATGATGTTTTTGTCTTAGTGACAATCAATAATTAAAAATCAATAAATGTGAAAAACAAAAGTTAGTCATATGTTGCCATAGTTGGCGTTTAATTTATACTAAATGAAGGGTGCGAAGTGCTAATATCCAACAGTTGTACTAAGAAGTTATAGGACCCCATAAAATATGTTCATATATTGATTCAAATTCGTTTTAAATGAGACATAGTTCAGTAATATACGCAAATACAAGCGTTAAAATGCCAATACCAGAGTAATATATTTCCTAGTGTATTACACTAAAAAGTTATAGGACCCCATAAAATATGTTCAGATATTGATTCAAATTCGTTTTAAATGAGACATATTTCAGTAATATACGCAAATACAAGCGTTAAAATGCCAATACCTGAGTAATATATTTCTTAGCGTATTGTACTAAAAAGTTATAGGCCACCATTAAATATGTTCAGATATTGATTCAAATTCGTTTCAAATGAGACATATTTCAGTAATATACGCAAATACAAGCGTTTAAATGCCAATACCTGAGTAATATATTTCTTAGCGTGTTGTACTAAGAAGTTATAGGACCCCATAAAATATGTTCATATATTGATTCAAATTCGTTTTAAATGAGACATAGTTCAGTAATATACGCAAATACAAGCGTTAAAATGCCAATACCAGAGTAATATATTTCCTAGCGTATTACACTAAAAAGTTATAGGACCCCATAAAATATGTTCAGTTATTGATTCAAATTCGTTTTAAATGAGACATATTTCAGTAATATATGCAAATACAAGCGTTAAAATGCCAATACCAGAGTAATATATTTCCTAGTGTATTACACTAAAAAGTTAAAGGCCCACATAAAATATGTTCAGATATTGATTCAAATTCGTTTTAAATGAGACATATTTCAGTAATATACGCAAATACAAGCGTTTAAATGCCAATACCTGAGTAATATATTTCTTAGCGTGTTGTACTAAGAAGTTATAGGACCCCATAAAATATGTTCATATATTGATTCAAATTCGTTTTAAATGAGACATAGTTCAGTATACGCAAATACAAGCGTTAAAATGCCAGTACCTGAGTAATATATTTCTTAGCGTGTTGTACTAAGAAGTTATAGGACCCCATAAAATATGTTCAGATATTGATTCAAATTCGTTTTAAATGAGACATATTTCAGTAATATACGCAAATACAAGCGTTTAAATGCCAATACCTGAGTAATATATTTCTTAGCGTGTTGTACTAAGAAGTTATAGGACCCCATAATATATGTTCATATATTGATTCAAATTCGTTTTAAATGAGACATAGTTCAGAAATATACGCAAATACAAGCGTTAAAATGCCAATACCAGAGTAATATATTTCCTAGCGTATTACACTGAAAAGATAATGGCCCACATAAAATATGTTCAGATATTGATTCAAATTCGTTTTAAATGAGACATATTTCAGTAATATACGCAAATACAAGCGTTTAAATGCCAATACCTGAGTTAAATATTTCTTAGCGTGTTGTACTAAGAAGTTATAGGACCCCATAAAATATGTTCAGATATTGATTCAAATTCGTTTCAAATGAGACATATTTCAGTAATATACGCAAATACAAGCGTTTAAATGCAAATACCTGAGTAATATATTTCTTAGCGTGTTGTACTAAGAAGTTATAGGACCCCATAAAATATGTTCATATATTGATTCAAATTCGTTTTAAATGAGACATAGTTCAGTAATATACGCAAATACAAACGTTAATATGCCAATACCAGAGTAATATATTTCCTAGCGTATTACACTAAAAAGTTATAGGACCCCATAAAATATGTTCAGATATTGATTCAAATTCGTTTTAAATGAGACATATTTCAGTAATATACGCAAATACAAGCGTTTAAATGCCAATACCTGAGTAATATATTTCTTAGCGTGTTGTTGTCAGGATTATTTAATGTGGATACAACGCGGTTGAAAAGAAAAACAATATGAACACAAATTAATTATATTTTCGGTCTGTTTTTATAATGATGATACAACTGCTTGTTTTTGTCTTAGTGACAATCAATAATTAAAAATCAATAAATGTGAAAAACAAAAGTTAGTCATATGTTGCCATAGTTGGCGTTTAATTTATACTAAATGAAGGGTGCGAAGTGCTAATATCCAACACGCCCCCTCAATTTGCGCCCGGAGTAGGTTTTAGTCCCAATCCAGTTAGGCATCTCTCGTGATCGCACCTCGGTAAGGCCTTTGTGAAAATGTCTGCCACCATGTCCTCCGAGGGCAAATACGCGAGTGTCATGGGGTTGTTCCTCAGCACGTCTCGAATGAAATGGTATTTAATGTCGATGTGCTTGGATCTTGAGTGATGCACTGGGTTTTCAGCTAGCTTCCCAGCACTTTGGTTGTCGTTGTAAATGGTGACCTTGCCCATGTCCTTGAATCCTAGCTCTGCCAGGAAGTTCGACAGAAATATGGCCTCCCTTCCAGCGTCGCTGACTGCCATGTATTCAGCTTCAGTCGACGATAAAGCAACTGTCCGTTGTTTCCGGGATTCCCTAGATATTGCAGCACCTCCCAGAAGGAAAGTGGGCAGTTCCTCCAGTCGGCATCGACGAAACAAGTCAAGATGCTGTTATCTCCGGTGAATCTCAATGCATAATTAGCGGTGGCCTTCAGATACCTCAGCACGCGTTTAGCAGCAATCCAGTGCTCCTGATTAAAACAATCATTGAACTGACTCAAAGAACTTACCGAATGAGCAATATCCGGACGCGTTGCTGTTGCCAGGTACATCAAGGCACCTATGATTTCCCGGTAAGGAAAATCAGGCTTTTGGTTTGGGTCACCCCTTACTAGTTTTGAATTTGGGACCTTTGGTGTTGCAACAGGGTTGCTGTCCTGCATGTTGAATCTCCTGTGGATGTCCTGAACGTACCCGCTCTGTGATAAGAAGATCTCACCGTTTCTGCGGTTGATTTGAATTCCCAGGCAGTAGTTTGCCTCTCCGAGATTCCGTACATCGAAGTGATTCGATAAGGTCCTTTTTATGTGATCTTCCCTGGTGTGATTGTTCGAGAAGATAAGGATGTCGTCTACATACAGTAGCACGAAAGTCTTCTGGTCAGGGTCCACATAAATGCCTGTGTCCGAACTGGTCGCGTTTAAACCGATGCCCTTCAATACCTTGTCGATTTCGATGTTCCATTGTCGACCGGTTTGTCGTAGTCCGTAGAGAGCCTTTTTGAGTTTGCAGACTTTTTCCCTACCATTTCGAAGGTCCTGAAGCATGCCGAGAGCCTTTTTTTGAAGATCTTTGTCGCGATCTTTAGTCATTCGTTGTAGCATGTTTTCCAGGAGCGTAGGGGTGTCCATATAGATGTTGTCGTCGATTTTTCCGTTGAGATATGCAGCGGTAATGTCGAGCTGAGAGATGTGCATGTCTTGTTTTGCGGCGAGAGCCATTAGTAATCTTAATGAGTTAAGTCGGGCTACAGGAGCAAACGTGTCGTGAAAATCCACGCCAGGTTTCTGTAGGAAACCTCGAGCAACTAGCCTGGCCTTTCGTTTGTCCAATGATCCGTCCGCTGTCCACTTGTTTCTGAGAATCATACGGCAGCCGATTACTCTCGCATCATCTGGTCGATCTACGATTTCCCACGTGTTGTTTGTGATGAGATTTCGGATTTCAACGTAGATAGCGTCTTCCCACTCTAGCCTATCACTCCCTGAGATGGCCTTCGAGAAAGGTATTTCTGAAGCAATAGCGGTGAATTCTGCGTCTTGGGAGATTTCGGGTTCAGTCGAGTCGGCGATGACCGAGGTACTGATTTCGACAGTCTTGTATATTTTCTTTGGGCGACCTGGTTGTCCGGTTCTGAGTTTCGAGGGCCTGCCTGGTGCGTGTTTGAGACCAGTCGTATTTGACACGCTGTCTTCACTCGTTGGAATTTCAGCCGTCAATCTCTTTTGTCTATCGACTTGTGATGTGTCCTCCTCGGGTTCGATGTTTATCGATTTGGGATCCTCGTTCTCGATAGTCTTACGTTGATTTTGTCCAATTATGACGTTTCCGGTTGAGTAGAGGTCTTCGAAGGTATCACGTCCATTCCTCGTATCTGTAGAGATGATGTCCTCGTAGTTTTTGTCATGTCGTGTCTCATTCAAGAATTTGACGTCTCTTGAAGTATGGATTTTTCTCTCGCGAGAAACCCAGATCCTGTAGCCTTTTGACGAGGTTGGATATCCGACGAAGATTCCCTCCAACGCCTTCGTCTCAAACTTGCCCTTGCTTCCGGATTTGTCAAGCACGTAGGCCTTGCGGCCAAAAGTTTGAAGGTAGTTCAGCTGTGGTGTTTTGTTGGTCCATAGCTTGTAGGGTATTCCTCCGCCCAAACTCTTTGTCGCACACCGATTGCGTATGTGATTGGCTGTGGCGACGGCTTCAGCCCAGAAAGAGGAGGAAAGTCCGGACTCAAATAACATGCACCTGGCAGCCTCCACCAAGGTCCGATTTTTCCTTTCAGCCACTCCGTTCTGTTGAGGAGTGTAGACGGTGGTGAGTCGACGCTGGATGCCGAAACTCTTCAGAGTGTCGTCCATCTTGCTGTTGCAATACTCAGTGCCGTTGTCGCTCTGTAAAGCCTTTACCTTCCGTCCAGTCTGGGTTTCGACGAAGCTTTTGTACTCCTGAAACTTTGACGTGACCTCGCTCTTGTTCCGAATGAAGTAAATCACACACCAGCGACTGTAGTCGTCAATGAAAGTGACGAAGTATCGCGCCCCGCCTTGTGATTCTGTCCTCATGGGGCCACATACGTCGCTGTGCACAATGTCCAGCAGTCCACTTGCGCGTTCGATTCGGTTCTGAAATGGGGCACGGGTTAGCTTACCTGCGACACACGTTTCGCATACTCCCAATTGCGAGTCCAAGTGTGGTATCAAATTCTTCTTGACCATGAGGGACATGTCGTGGTAGTTCAAATGTCCCAGCTTCTGGTGCCATTCGTTGACGTTTTCTGATCCGCGGCTCACAATTTTCGAGTCGTGTTGTTCCTTCCTGCGAAGGTAGAATAGATCACCGTCTCGATCCGCAACGATCTTGACTCCACCTCGACCATTAGTGATGACAGCTTGATTCTTCGTGAAGAGGACTTGATCGCCTGTGTCGACGATTTTAGAAACGGAGATAAGATTGGTGCGCAAATCTGGTACATGAAGTGCGTTGCGAAGCTCCACCTACATGTTCTCCTTTCCGTTCCACGTTGACAGCTTGACTTCTCCTTTAGCAGTAACATCCGAGGTTAGATTCGTAGCCAAGTTTAGTCCAAAATTCGTCGGTTGTTGATTAACAAACAATTCGCTGTCCTTGCAGAGATGCGTGGTGCATCCGCTGTCTAAACACCATCTGTCGCTCAGTGCGCCACCGGTTTGAAAGGTAGTGAAGTATGATGCCGTGTTCGCGTTCCCCTTATCTTGTTGCTTGCGTTTTCTCGCGAAACAGTCTACGGCTTTATGACCGCGCTTTCCGCAGAAGTTGCAATTGTATGGGACTTGGTTCGAAGATTTGTCTATTTTGTGATCGTGAGATTTGTTCGAAGCGTCCTTGGAGTAATTTTTAAAGTTGCCTCTGAAACCTCTCGCGTAGATCTTGTTACCGGCGTTTGATTTGGCGAACAATGCACCGGATGGTGCTTCGTTCGTTTTCCGGATCCTTGCGTCATATTCCTCGATAAGTTTCACTCTCAAGGTGTCGATGTCTGGAAAGTTGTCCCTGGCCTCTACTGCACACCTGAAATTTTCGAAGGAATCTGGAAGACTGGTTAAAAGCATCACGAACAGCAATTCATCGTTTATTGAAATGTCCATGTTTTTCAGTTGGTCGACAGTGTCGAAGAAAGCTGAAAGATACTCCCTAAAGTCTTCGCCATCGGTCATTTTGCTCTGCGTCAACCGTTTTAGTAGTGTCGCCTTCCTGGCCGGACCTTTCGAAGCGTAAGCTGCTTCCAACTTGATCCAGATCTCTCGGGAAGTCGCACAGCCTCGTACCTGATTGAGCTCCGATGGGTTGATGGCTAGGATGAGATCCGACTTCGCCTTCCTGTCTTGTATGATCCAATTTGTTACTGCCCCGCGAACCGCTGCTAGTACTGCCGCGTCCGCTTTCTGGTCGATATCGGGTTTTGGATGTTCCCCGCTGACGTAGATCCAGGTGTCATTTTTCACCAGCACGGCTTCGATTTGTACTTTCCAAGTCTCGTAGTTGTGCTTGGAGAGTGGCTCGATTCGAAAATTGCCGTGAGCCATGTTTATGAGAGACCGAATATTTTACCGAAAAATTTTAAGTAACGAATACTTTTCGCAATCTCACTGGCACTTAAGTGCTTCCGTGTCCAATTACGCAAATTGAGCTATTAACCTCCAAATGTTTTTGAAGGATTGGTTTTTACTGTTTTCTCACTAACGCTCCTGGGCCCATAACCTGTCAGGATTATTTAATGTGGATACAACGCGGTTGAAAAGAAAATCAATATGAACACAAATTAATTATATTTTCGGTCTGTTTTTATAATGATGATACAACTGCTTGTTTTTGTCTTAGTGACAATCAATAATTAAAAATCAATAAATGTGAAAAACAAAAGTTAGTCATATGTTGCCATAGTTGGCGTTTAATTTATACTAAATGAAGGGTGCGAAGTGCTAATATCCAACAGTTGTACTAAGAAGTTATAGGACCCCATAAAATATGTTCATATATTGATTCAAATTCGTTTTAAATGAGACATAGTTCAGTAATATACGCAAATACAAGCGTTAAAATGCCAATACCAGAGTAATATATTTCCTAGTGTATTACACTAAAAAGTTATAGGACCCCATAAAATTTGTTCAGATATTGATTCAAATTCGTTTTAAATGAGACATATTTCAGTAATATACGCAAATACAAGCGGTAAAATGCCAATACCTGAGTAATATATTTCTTAGCGTATTGTACTAAAAAGTTATAGGCCACCATTAAATATGTTCAGATATTGATTCAAATTCGTTTCAAATGAGACATATTTCAGTAATATACGCAAATACAAGCGTTTAAATGCCAATACCTGAGTAATATATTTCTTAGCGTGTTGTACTAAGAAGTTATAGGACCCCATAAAATATGTTCATATATTGATTCAAATTCGTTTTAAATGAGACATAGTTCAGTAATATACGCAAATACAAGCGTTTAAATGCCAATACCTGAGTAATATATTTCTTAGCGTGTTGTACTAAGAAGTTATAGGACCCCATAAAATATGTTCATATATTGATTCAAATTCGTTTTAAATGAGACATAGTTCAGAAATATACGCAAATACAAGCGTTAAAATGCCAATACCAGAGTAATATATTTCCTAGCGTATTACACTGAAAAGTTAAAGGCCCACATAAAATATGTTCAGATATTAATTCAAATTCGTTTTAAATGAGACATATTTCAGTAATATACGCAAATACAAGCGTTTAAATGCCAATACCTGAGTAATATATTTCTTAGCGTGTTGTACTAAGAAGTTATAGGACCCCATAAAATATGTTCATATATTGATTCAAATTCGTTTTAAATGAGACATAGTTCAGTAATATACGCAAATTCAAGCGTTTAAATGCCAATACCAGAGTAATATATTTCCTAGCGTATTACACTAAAAAGTTATAGGACCCCATAAAATATGTTCAGTTATTGAATCAAATTCGTTTTAAATGAGACATATTTCAGTAATATATGCAAATACAAGCGTTAAAATGCCAATACCAGAGTAATATATTTCCTGGTGTATTGCACTAAAAAGTTAAAGGCCCACATAAAATATGTTCAGATATTGATTCAAATTCGTTTTAAATGAGACATATTTCAGTAATATACGCAAATACAAGCGTTTAAATGCCAATACCTGAGTAATATATTTCTTAGCGTGTTGTACTAAGAAGTTATAGGACCCCATAAAATATGTTCATATATTGATTCAAATTCGTTTTAAATGAGACATAGTTCAGAAATATACGCAAATACAAGCGTTAAAATGCCAATACCAGAGTAATATATTTCCTAGCGTATTACACTGAAAAGTTAACGGCCCACATAAAATATGTTCAGATATTGATTCAAATTCGTTTTAAATGAGACATATTTCAGTAATATACGCAAATACAAGCGTTTAAATGCCAATACCTGAGTAATATATTTCTTAGCGTGTTGTACTAAGAAGTTATAGGACCCCATAAAATATGTTCAGATATTGATTCAAATTCGTTTCAAATGAGACATATTTCAGTAATATACGCAAATACAAGCGTTTAAATGCAAATACCTGAGTAATATATTTCTTAGCGGGTTGTACTAAGAAGTTATAGGACCCCATAAAATATGTTCAGATATTGATTCAAATTCGTTTTAAATGAGACATATTTCAGTAATATACGCAAATACAAGCGTTAAAATGCCAATACCTGAGTAATATATTTCTAAGCGTATTGTACTAAAAAGTTATAGGCCACCATTAAATATGTTCAGATATTGATTCAAATTCGTTTCAAATGTAACATATTTCAGTAATATACGCAAATACAAGCGTTTAAATGCCAATACCTGAGTAATATATTTCTTAGCGTGATGTACTAAGAAGTTATAGGACCCCATAAAGTATGTTCATATATTGATTCAAATTCGTTTTAAATGAGACATAGTTCAGTAATATACGCAAATACAAGCGTTTAAATGCCAATACCAGAGTAATATATTTCCTAGCGTATTACACTAAAAAGTTATAGGACCCCATAAAATATGTTCAGTTATTGATTCAAATTCGTTTTAAATGAGACATAGTTCAGAAATATACGCAAATACAAGCGTTAAAATGCCAATACCAGAGTAATATATTTCCTAGCGTATTACACTGAAAAGTTAAAGGCCCACATAAAATATGTTCAGATATTAATTCAAATTCGTTTTAAATGAGACATATTTCAGTAATATACGCAAATACAAGCGTTTAAATGCCAATAACTGAGTAATATATTTCTAAGCGTGTTGTACTAAGAAGTTATAGGACCCCATAAAATATGTTCAGATATTGATTCAAATTCGTTTCAAATGAGACATATTTCAGTAATATACGCAAATACAAGCGTTTAAATGCCAATACCTGAGTAATATATTTCTTAGCGTGTTGTACTAAGAAGTTATAGGACCCCATAAAATATGTTCATATATTGATTCAAATTCGTTTTAAATGAGACATAGTTCAGTAATATACGCAAATACAAGCGTTAATATGCCAACACCAGAGTAATATATTTCCTAGCGTATTACACTAAAAAGTTATAGGACCCCATAAAATATGTTCAGATATTGATTCAAATTCGTTTTAAATGAGACATATTTCAGTAATATACGCAAATACAAGCGTTGAAATGCCAATACCAGAGTAATATATTTCCTAGTGTATTACACTAATAAGTTATAGGACCACATAAAATATGTTCAGATATTGATTCAAATTCGTTTCAAATGAGACATATTTCAGTAATATACGCAAATACAAGCGTTTAAATGCCAATACCTGAGTAATATATTTCTTAGCGTGTTGTACTAAGAAGTTATAGGACCCCATAAAATATGTTCATAGATTGATTCAAATTCGTTTTAAATGAGACATAGTTCAGTAATATACGCAAATACAAGCGTTAAAATGCCAATACCAGAGTAATATATTTCCTAGCGTATTACACTAAAAAGTTAAAGGCCCACATAAAATATGTTCAGATATTGATTCAAATTCGTTTTAAATGAGACATATTTCAGTAATATACGCAAATACAAGCGTTTAAATGCCAATACCTGAGTAATATATTTCTTAGCGTGTTGTACTAAGAAGTTATAGGACCCCATAAAATATGTTCATAGATTGATTCAAATTCGTTTTAAATGAGACATAGTTCAGTAATATACGCAAATACAAGCGTTAAAATGCCAATACCAGAGTAATATATTTCCTAGCGTATTACACTAAAAAGTTAAAGGCCCACATAAAATATGTTCAGATATTGATTCAAATTCGTTTTAAATGAGACATATTTCAGTAATATACGCAAATACAAGCGTTTAAATGCCAATAACTGAGTAATATATTTCTTAGCGTGTTGTACTAAGAAGTTATAGGACCCCATAAAATATGTTCAGATATTGATTCAAATTCGTTTCAAATGAGACATATTTCAGTAATATACGCAAATACAAGCGTTTAAATGCCAATACCTGAGTAATATATTTCTTAGCGTGTTGTACTAAGAAGTTATAGGACCCCATAAAATATGTTCATATATTGATTCAAATTCGTTTTAAATGAGACATAGTTCAGTAATATACGCAAATACAAGCGTTAAAATGCCAATACCAGAGTAATATATTTCCTAGCGTATTTCACTAAAAAGTTAAAGGCCCACATAAAATATGTTCAGATATTGATTTAAATTCGTTTTAAATGAGACATATTTCAGTAGTATACGCAAATACAAGCGTTTAAATGCCAATACCTGAGTAATATATTTCTTAGCGTGTTGTTGTCAGGATTATTTAATGTGGATACAACGCGGTTGAAAAGAAAAACAATATGAACACAAATTAATCATATTTTCGGTCTGTTTTTATAATGATGATACAACTGCTTGTTTTTGTCTTAGTGACAATCAATAATTAAAAATCAATAAATGTGAAAAACAAAAGTGAGTCATATGTTGCCATAGTTGGCGTTTAATTTATACTAAATGAAGGGTGCGAAGTGCTAATATCCTACACGCCCCCTCAATTTGCGCCCGGAGTAGGTTTTAGTCCCAATCCAGTTAGGCATCTCTCGTGATCGCACCTCGGTAAGGCCTTTGTGAAAATGTCTGCCACCATGTCCTCCAAGGGCAAATACGCGAGTGTAATGGGGTAGTTCCTCAGCACGTCTCGAATGAAATGGTATTTAATGTCGATGTGCTTGGATCTTGAGTGATGCACTGGGTTTTCAGCTAGCTTCCCAGCACTTTGGTTGTCGTTGTAAATGGTGACCTTGCCCATGTCCTTGAATCCTAGCTCTGCCAGGAAGTTCGACAGAAATATGGCCTCCCTTCCAGCGTCGCTGACTGCCATGTATTCAGCTTCAGTCGACGATAAAGCAACTGTCCGTTGTTTCCGGGATTCCCAAGATATTGCAGCACCTCCCAGAAGGAAAGTGGGCAGTTCCCCCAGTCGGCATCGACGAAACAAGTCAAGATGCTGTTATCTCCGGTGAATCTCAATGCATAATTAGCGGTGGCCTTCAGATACCTCAGCACGCGTTTAGCAGCAATCCAGTGCTCCTGATTAAAACAATCATTGAACTGACTCAAAGAACTTACCGAATGAGCAATATCCGGACGCGTTGCTGTTGCCAGGTACATCAAGGCACCTATGATTTCCCGGTAAGGAAAATCAGGCTTTTGGTTTGGGTCACCCCTTACTAGTTTTGAATTTGGGACCATTGGTGTTGCAACAGGGTTGCTGTCCTGCATGTTGAATCTCGTGAGGATGTCCTGAACGTACCCGCTCTGTGATAAGAAGATCTCACCGTTTCTGCGGTTGATTTGAATTCCCAGGCAGTAGTTTGCCTCTCCGAGATTCCGTACATCGAAGTGTTTCGATAAGGTCCTTTTTATGTGATCTTCCCTGGTGTGATTGTTCGAGAAGATAAGGATGTCGTCTACATACAGTAGCACGAAAGTCTTCTGGTCAGGGTCCACATAAATGCATGTGTCCGAACTGGTCGCGTTTAAACCGATGCCCTTCAATACCTTGTCGATTTCGATGTTCTATTGTCGACCGGTTTGTCGTAGTCCGTAGAGAGCCTTTCTGAGTTTGCAGACTTTTTCCCCACCATTTCGAAGGTCCTGAAGCATGCCGAGAGCCTTTTTTTGAAGATCTTTGTCGCGATCTTTAGTCATTCGTTGTAGCATGTTTTCCAGGAGCGTAGGGGTGTCCATATAGATGTTCTCGTCGATTTTTCCGTTGAGATATGCAGCGGTAATGTCGAGCTGAGAGATGTGCATGTCTTGTCTTGCGGCGAGAGCCATTAGTAATCTTAATGAGTTAAGTCGGGCTACAGGAGCAAACGTGTCGTGAAAATCCACGCCAGGTTTCTGTAGGAAACCTCGAGCAACTAGCCTGGCCTTTCGTTTGTCCAATGATCCGTCCGCTGTCCACTTGTTTCTGAGAATCATACGGCAGCCGATTACTCTCGCATCATCTGGTCGATCTACGATTTCCCACGTGTTGTTTGTGATGAGATTTCGGATTTCAACGTAGATAGCGTCTTCCCACTCTAGCCTATCACTCCCTGAGATGGCCTTCGAGAAAGGTATTTCTGAAGCAATAGCGGCGAATTCTGCGTCTTGGGAGATTTCGGGTTCAGTCGAGTCGGCGATGACCGAGGTACTGATTTCGACAGTCTTGTATATTTTCTTTGGGCGACCTGGTTGTCCGGTTCTGAGTTTCGAGGGCCTGCCTGGTGCGTGTTTGAGACCAGTCGTATTTGACACGCTGTCTTCACTCGTTGGAATTTCAGCCGTCAATCTCTTTTGTCTATCGACTTGTGATGTGTCCTCCTCGGGTTCGATGTTTATCGATTTGGGATCCTCGTTCTCGATAGTCTTACGTTGATTTTGTCCAATTATGACGTTTCCGGTTGAGTAGAGGTCTTCGAAGGTATCACGTCCATTCCTCGTATCTGTAGAGATGATGTCCTCGTAGTTTTTGTCATGTCGTGTCTCATTCAAGAATTTGACGTCTCTTGAAGTATGGATTTTTCTCTCGCGAGAAACCCAGATCCTGTAGCCTTTTGACGAGGTTGGATATCCGACGAAGATTCCCTCCAACGCCTTCGTCTCAAACTTGCCCTTGCTTCCGGATTTGTCAAGCACGTAGGCCTTGCGGCCAAAAGTTTGAAGGTAGTTCAGCTGTGGTGTTTTGTTGGTCCATAGCTTGTAGGGTATTCCTCCGCCCAAACTCTTTGTCGCACACCGATTGCGTATGTGATTGGCTGTGGCGACGGCTTCAGCCCAGAAAGAGGGGGAAAGTCCGGACTCAAATAACATGCACCTGGCAGCCTCCACCAAGGTCCGATTTTTCCTTTCAGCCTCTCCGTTCTGTTGAGGAGTGTAGACGGTGGTGAGTCGACGCTGGATGCCGAAACTCTTCAGAGTGTCGTCCATCTTGCTGTTGCAATACTCAGTGCCGTTGTCGCTCTGTAAAGCCTTTACCTTCCGTCCAGTCTGGGTTTCGACGAAGCTTTTGTACTCCTGAAACTTTGACGTGACCTCGCTTTTGTTCCGAATGAAGTAAATCACACACCAGCGACTGTAGTCGTCAATGAAAGTGACGAAGTATCGCGCCCCGCCTTGTGATTCTGTCCTCATGGGGCCACATACGTCGCTGTGCACAATGTCCAGCAGTCCACTTGCGCGTTCGATTCGGTTCTGAAATGGGGCACGGGTTAGCTTACCTGCGACACACGTTTCGCATACTCCCAATTGCGAGTCCAAGTGTGGTATCAAATTCTTCTTGACCATGAGGGACATGTCGTGGTAGTTCAAATGTCCCAGCTTCTGGTGCCATTCGTTGACGTTTTCTGATCCGCGGCTCACAATTTTCGAGTCGTGTTGTTCCTTCCTGCGAAGGTAGAATAGATCACCGTCTCGATCCGCAACGATCTTGACTCCACCTCGACCATTAGTGATGACAGCTTGATTCTTCGTGAAGAGGACTTGATCGCCTGTGTCGACGATTTTAGAAACGGAGATAAGATTGGTGCGCAAATCTGGTACATGAAGTGCGTTGCGAAGCTCCACCTACATGTTCTCCTTTCCGTTCCACGTTGACAGCTTGACTTCTCCTTTAGCAGTAACATCCGAGGTTAGATTCGTAGCCAAGTTTAGTCCAAAATTCGTCGGTTGTTGATTAACAAACAATTCGCTGTCCTTGCAGAGATGCGTGGTGCATCCGCTGTCTAAACACCATCTGTCGCTCAGTGCGCCGCCGGTTTGAAAGGTAGTGAAGTATGATGCCGTGTTCGCGTTCCCCTTATCTTGTTGCTTGCGTTTCCTCGCGAAACAGTCTACGGCTTTATGACCGCGCTTTCCGCAGAAGTTGCAATTGTATGGGACTTGGTTCGAAGATTTGTCTATTTTGTGATCGTGAGATTTGTTCGAAGCGTCCTTGGAGTAATTTTTAAAGTTGCCTCTGAAACCTCTCGCGTAGATCTTGTTACCGGCGTTTGATTTGGCGAACAATGCACCGGATGGTGCTTCGTTCGTTTTCCGGATCCTTGCGTCATATTCCTCGATAAGTTTCACTCTCAAGGTGTCGATGTCTGGAAAGTTGTCCCTGGCCTCGACTGCACACCTGAAATTTTCGAAGGAATCTGGAAGACTGGTTAAAAGCATCACGATCAGCAATTCATCGTTTATTGAAATGTCCATGTTTTTCAGTTGGTCGACAGTGTCGAAGAAAGCTGAAAGATACTCCCTAAAGTCTTCGCCATCGGTCATTTTGCTCTGCGTCAACCGTTTTAGTAGTGTCGCCTACCTGGCCGGACCTTTCGAAGCGTAAGCTGCTTCCAACATGATCCAGATCTCTCGGGAAGTCGCGCAGCCTCGTACCTGATTGAGCTCCGATGGGTTGATGGCTAGGATGAGATCCGACTTCGCCTTCCTGTCTTGTATGATCCAATTTGTTACTGCCCCGCGAACCGCTGCTAGTACTGCCGCGTCCGCTTTCTGGTCGATATCGGGTTTTGGATGTTCCCCGCTGACGTAGATCCAGGTGTCATTTTTCACCAGTACGGCTTCGATTTGTACTTTCCAAGTCTCGTAGTTGTGCTTGGAGAGTGGCTCGATTCGAAAATTGCCGTGAGCCATGTTTATGAGAGACCGAATATTTTACCGAAAAATTTTAAGTAACGAATACTTTTCGCAATCTCACTGGCACTTAAGTGCTTCCGTGTCCAATTACGCAAATTGAGCTATTAACCTCCAAATGTTTTTGAAGGATTGGTTTTTACTGTTTTCTCACTAACGCTCCTGGGCCCATAACCTGTCAGGATTATTTAATGTGGATACAACGCGGTTGAAAAGAAAAACAATATGAACACAAATTAATTATATTTTCGGTCTGTTTTTATAATGATGATACAACTGCTTGTTTTTGTCTAAGTGACAATCAATAATTAAAAATCAATAAATGTGAAAAACAAAAGTAAGTCATATGTTGCCATAGTTGGCGTTTAATTTAAACTAAATGAAGGGTGCGAAGTGCTAATATCCAACAGTTGTACTAAGAAGTTATAGGACCCCATAAAATATGTTCATATATTGATTCAAATTCGTTTTAAATGAGACATAGTTCAGTAATATACGCAAATACAAGCGTTAAAATGCCAATACCAGAGTAATATATTTCCTAGTGTATTACACTAAAAAGTTATAGGACCCCATAAAATATGTTCAGATATTGATTCAAATTCGTTTTAAATGAGACATATTTCAGTAATATACGCAAATACAAGCGTTAAAATGCCAATACCTGTGTAATATATTTCTTAGCGTATTGTACTAAAAAGTTATAGGCCACCATTAAATATGTTCAGATATTGATTCAAATTCGTTTCAAATGAGACATATTTCAGTAATATACGCAAATACAAGCGTTTAAATGCCAATACCTGAGTAATATATTTCTTAGCGTGTTGTACTAAGAAGTTATAGGACCCCATAAAATATGTTCATATATTGATTCAAATTCGTTTTAAATGAGACATAGTTCAGTAATGTACGCAAATACAAGCGTTAAAATGCCAATACCAGAGTAATATATTTCCTAGTGTATTACACTAAAAAGTTATAGGACCCCATAAAATTTGTTCAGATATTGATTCAAATTCGTTTTAAATGAGACATATTTCAGTAATATACGCAAATACAAGCGTTAAAATGCCAATACCTGAGTAATATATTTCTTAGCGTATTGTACTAAAAAGTTATAGGCCACCATTAAATATGTTCAGATATTGATTCAAATTCGTTTCAAATGAGACATATTTCAGTAATATACGCAAATACAAGCGTTTAAATGCCAATACCTGAGTAATATATTTCTTAGCGTGTTGTACTAAGAAGTTATAGGACCCCATAAAATATGTTCATATATTGATTCAAATTCGTTTTAAATGAGACATAGTTCAGTAATATACGCAAATTCAAGCGTTTAAATGCCAATACCGGAGTAATATATTTCCTAGCGTATTACACTAAAAAGTTATAGGACCCCATAAAATATGTTCAGTTATTGAATCAAATTCGTTTTAAATGAGACATATTTCAGTAATATATGCAAATACAAGCGTTAAAATGCCAATACCAGAGTAATATATTTCCTAGTGTATTACACTAAAAAGTTAAAGGCCCACATAAAATATGTTCAGATATTGATTCAAATTCGTTTTAAATGAGACATATTTCAGTAATATACGCAAATACAAGCGTTTAAATGCCAATACCTGAGTAATATATTTCTTAGCGTGTTGTACTAAGAAGTTATAGGACCCCATAAAATATGTTCATATATTGATTCAAATTCGTTTTAAATGAGACATAGTTCAGTATACGCAAATACAAGCGTTTAAATGCCAGTACCTGAGTAATATATTTCTTAGCGTGTTGTACTAAGAAGTTATAGGACCCCATAAAATATGTTCAGATATTGATTCAAATTCGTTTTAAATGAGACATATTTCAGTAATATACGCAAATACAAGCGTTTAAATGCCAATACCTGAGTAATATATTTCTTAGCGTGTTGTACTAAGAAGTTATAGGACCCCATAATATATGTTCATATATTGATTCAAATTCGTTTTAAATGAGACATAGTTCAGAAATATACGCAAATACAAGCGTTAAAATGCCAATACCAGAGTAATATATTTCCTAGCGTATAACACTGAAAAGTTAACGGCCCACATAAAATATGTTCAGATATTGATTCAAATTCGTTTTAAATGAGACATATTTCAGTAATATACGCAAATACAAGCGTTCAAATGCCAATACCTGAGTAATATATTTCTTAGCGTGTTGTACTAAGAAGTTATAGGACCCCATAAAATATGTTCAGATATTGATTCAAATTCGTTTCAAATGAGACATATTTCAGTAATATACGCAAATACAAGCGTTTAAATGCCAATACCTGAGTAATATATTTCTTAGCGTGTTGTACTAAGAAGTTATAGGACCCCATAAAATATGTTCATATATTGATTCAAATTCGTTTTAAATGAGACATAGTTCAGTAATATACGCAAATACAAGCGTTAATATGCCAATACCAGAGTAATATATTTCCTAGCGTATTACACTAAAAAGTTATAGGACCCCATAAAATATGTTCAGATATTGATTCAAATTCGTTTTAAATGAGACATATTTCAGTAATATACGCAAATACAAGCGTTGAAATGCCAATACCAGAGTAATATATTTCCTAGTGTATTACACTAATAAGTTAAAGGACCACATAAAATATGTTCAGATATTGATTCAAATTCGTTTCAAATGAGACATATTTCAGTAATATACGCAAATACAAGCGTTTAAATGCCAATACCTGAGTAATATATTTCTTAGCGTGTTGTACTAAGAAGTTATAGGACCCCATAAAATATGTTCATATATTGATTCAAATTCGTTTTAAATGAGACATAGTTCAGTAATATACGCAAATACAAGCGTTAAAATGCCAATACCAGAGTAATATTTCCTAGCGTATTACACTAAAAAGTTAAAGGCCCACATAAAATATGTTCAGATATTGATTCAAATTCGTTTTAAATGAGACATATTTCAGTAATATACGCAAATACAAGCGTTTAAATGCCAATACCTGAGTAATATATTTCTTAGCGTGTTGTTGTCAGGATTATTTAATGTGGATACAACGCGGTTGAAAAGAAAAACAATATGAACACAAATTAATTATATTTTCGGTCTGTTTTTATAATGATGATACAACTGCTTGTTTTTGTCTTAGTGACAATCAATAATTAAAAATCAATAAATGTGAAAAACAAAAGTTAGTCATATGTTGCCATAGTTGGCGTTTAATTTATACTAAATGAAGGGTGCGAAGTGCTAATATCCAACACGCCCCCTCAATTTGCGTTTGGAGTAGGTTTTAGTCCCAATCCAGTTAGGCATCTCTCGTGATCGCACCTCGGTAAGGCCTTTGTGAAAATGTCTGCCACCATGTCCTCCGAGGGCAAATACGCGAGTGTAATGGGGTAGTTCCTCAGCACGTCTCGAATGAAATGGTATTTAATGTCGATGTGCTTGGATCTTGAGTGATGCACTGGGTTTTCAGCTAGCTTCCCAGCACTTTGGTTGTCGTTGTAAATGGTGACCTTGCCCATGTCCTTGAATCCTAGCTCTGCCAGGAAGTTCGACAGAAATATGGCCTCCCTTCCAGCGTCGCTGACTGCCATGTATTCAGCTTCAGTCGACGATAAAGCAACTGTCCGTTGTTTCCGGGATTCCCAAGATATTGCAGCACCTCCCAGAAGGAAAGTGGGCAGTTCCCCCAGTCGGCATCGACGAAACAAGTCAAGATGCTGTTATCTCCGGTGAATCTCAATGCATAATTAGCGGTGGCCTTCAGATACCTCAGCACGCGTTTAGCAGCAATCCAGTGCTCCTGATTAAAACAATCATTGAACTGACTCAAAGAACTTACCGAATGAGCAATATCCGGACGCGTTGCTGTTGCCAGGTACATCAAGGCACCTAGGATTTCCCGGTAAGGAAAATCAGGCTTTTGGTTTGGGTCACCCCTTACTAGTTTTGAATTTGGGACCATTGGTGTTGCAACAGGGTTGCTGTCCTGCATGTTGAATCTCGTGAGGATGTCCTGAACGTACCCGCTCTGTGATAAGAAGATCTCACCGTTTCTGCGGTTGATTTGAATTCCCAGGCAGTAGTTTGCCTCTCCGAGATTCCGTACATCGAAGTGTTTCGATAAGGTCCTTTTTATGTGATCTTCCCTGGTGTGATTGTTCGAGAAGATAAGGATGTCGTCTACATACAGTAGCACGAAAGTCTTCTGGTCAGGGTCCACATAAATGCATGTGTCCGAACTGGTCGCGTTTAAACCGATGCCCTTCAATACCTTGTCGATTTCGATGTTCCATTGTCGACCGGTTTGTCGTAGTCCGTAGAGAGCCTTTTTGAGTTTGCAGACTTTTTCCCCACCATTTCGAAGGTCCTGAAGCATGCCGAGAGCCTTTTTTTGAAGATCTTTGTCGCGATCTTTAGTCATTCGTTGTAGCATGTTTTCCAGGAGCGTAGGGGTGTCCATATAGATGTTCTCGTCGATTTTTCCGTTGAGATATGCAGCGGTAATGTCGAGCTGAGA
Organism: Nebria salina; assembly: GCA_944039245.1. NCBI lineage: Eukaryota > Metazoa > Arthropoda > Insecta > Coleoptera > Carabidae > Nebria > Nebria salina. The sequence goes on from OX063285.1 coordinate 3,722,066, forward strand.
GATGTGCATGTCTTGTTTTGCGGCGAGAGCCATTAGTAATCTTAATGAGTTAAGTCGGGCTACAGGAGCAAACGTGTCGTGAAAATCCACGCCAGGTTTCTGTAGGAAACCTCGAGCAACTAGCCTGGCCTTTCGTTTGTCCAATGATCCGTCCGCTGTCCACTTGTTTCTGAGAATCATACGGCAGCCGATTACTCTCGCATCATCTGGTCGATCTACGATTTCCCACGTGTTGTTTGTGATGAGATTTCGGATTTCAACGTAGATAGCGTCTTCCCACTCTAGCCTATCACTCCCTGAGATGGCCTTCGAGAAAGGTATTTCTGAAGCAATAGCGGCGAATTCTGCGTCTTGGGAGATTTCGGGTTCAGTCGAGTCGGCGATGACCGAGGTACTGATTTCGACAGTCTTGTATATTTTCTTTGGGCGACCTGGTTGTCCGGTTCTGAGTTTCGAGGGCCTGCCTGGTGCGTTTTTGAGACCAGTCGTATTTGACACGCTGTCTTCACTCGTTGGAATTTCAGCCGTCAATCTCTTTTGTCTATCGACTTGTGATGTGTCCTCCTCGGGTTCGATGTTTATCGATTTGGGATCCTCGTTCTCGATAGTCTTACGTTGATTTTGTCCAATTATGACGTTTCCGGTTGAGTAGAGGTCTTCGAAGGTATCACGTCCATTCCTCGTATCTGTAGAGATGATGTCCTCGTAGTTTTTGTCATGTCGTGTCTCATTCAAGAATTTGACGTCTCTTGAAGTATGGATTTTTCTCTCGCGAGAAACCCAGATCCTGTAGCCTTTTGACGAGGTTGGATATCCGACGAAGATTCCCTCCAACGCCTTCGTCTCAAACTTGCCCTTGCTTCCGGATTTGTCAAGCACGTAGGCCTTGCGGCCAAAAGTTTGAAGGTAGTTCAGCTGTGGTGTTTTGTTGGTCCATAGCTTGTAGGGTATTCCTCCGCCCAAACTCTTTGTCGCACACCGATTGCGTATGTGATTGGCTGTGGCGACGGCTTCAGCCCAGAAAGAGGGGGAAAGTCCGGACTCAAATAACATGCACCTGGCAGCCTCCACCAAGGTCCGATTTTTCCTTTCAGCCTCTCCGTTCTGTTGAGGAGTGTAGACGGTGGTGAGTCGACGCTGGATGCCGAAACTCTTCAGAGTGTCGTCCATCTTGCTGTTGCAATACTCAGTGCCGTTGTCGCTCTGTAAAGCCTTTACCTTCCGTCCAGTCTGGGTTTCGACGAAGCTTTTGTACTCCTGAAACTTTGACGTGACCTCGCTCTTGTTCCGAATGAAGTAAATCACACACCAGCGACCGTAGTCGTCAATGAAAGTGACGAAGTATCGCGCCCCGCCTTGTGATTCTGTCCTCATGGGGCCACATACGTCGCTGTGCACAATGTCCAGCAGTCCACTTGCGCGTTCGATTCGGTTCTGAAATGGGGCACGGGTTAGCTTACCTGCGACACACGTTTCGCATACTCCCAATTGCGAGTCCAAGTGTGGTATCAAATTCTTCTTGACCATGAGGGACATGTCGTGGTAGTTCAAATGTCCCAGCTTCTGGTGCCATTCGTTGACGTTTTCTGATCCGCGGCTCACAATTTTCGAGTCGTGTTGTTCCTTCCTGCGAAGGTAGAATAGATCACCGTCTCGATCCGCAACGATCTTGACTCCACCTCGACCATTAGTGATGACAGCTTGATTCTTCGTGAAGAGGACTTGATCGCCTGTGTCGACGATTTTAGAAACGGAGATAAGATTGGTGCGCAAATCTGGTACATGAAGTGCGTTGCGAAGCTCCACCTACATGTTCTCCTTTCCGTTCCACGTTGACAGCTTGACTTCTCCTTTAGCAGTAACATCCGAGGTTAGATTCGTAGCCAAGTTTAGTCCAAAATTCGTCGGTTGTTGATTAACAAACAATTCGCGGTCCTTGCAGAGATGCGTGGTGCATCCGCTGTCTAAACACCATCTGTCGCTCAGTGCGCCACCGGTTTGAAAGGTAGTGAAGTATGATGCCGTGTTCGCGTTCCCCTTATCTTGTTGCTTGCGTTTTCTCGCGAAACAGTCTACGGCTTTATGACCGCGCTTTCCGCAGAAGTTGCAATTGTATGGGACTTGGTTCGAAGATTTGTCTATTTTGTGATCGTGAGATTTGTTCGAAGCGTCCTTGGAGTAATTTTTAAAGTTGCCTCTGAAACCTCTCGCGTGGATCTTGTTACCGGCGTTTGATTTGGCGAACAATGCACCGGATGGTGCTTCGTTCGTTTTCCGGATCCTTGCGTCATATTCTTCGATAAGTTTCACTCTCAAGGTGTCGATGTCTGGAAAGTTGTCCCTGGCCTCGACTGCACACCTGAAATTTTCGAAGGAATCTGGAAGACTGGTTAAAAGCATCACGATCAGCAATTCATCGTTTATTGAAATGTCCATGTTTTTCAGTTGGTCGACAGTGTCAAAGAAAGCTGAAAGATACTCCCTAAAGTCTTCGCCATCGGTCATTTTCCTCTGCGTCAACCGTTTTAGTAGTGTCGCCTTCCTGGCCGGACCTTTCGAAGCGTAAGCTGCTTCCAACTTGATCCAGATCTCTCGGGAAGTCGCGCAGCCTCGTACCTGATTGAGCTCCGATGGGTTGATGGCTAGGATGAGATCCGACTTCGCCTTCCTGTCTTGTATGATCCAGTTTGTTACTGCCCCGCGAACCGCTGCTAGTACTGCCGCGTCCGCTTTCTGGTCGATCTCGGGTTTTGGATGTTCCCCGCTGACGTAGATCCAGGTGTCATTTTTCACCAGCACGGCTTCGATTTGTACTTTCCAAGTCTCGTAGTTGTGCTTGGAGAGTGGCTCGATTCGAAAATTGCCGTGAGCCATGTATATGAGAGACCGAATATTTTACCGAAAAATATATTCATATATTGATTCAAATTCGTTTTAAATGAGACATAGTTCAGTAATATACGCAAATACAAGCGTTAAAATGCCAATACCAGAGTAATATATTTCCTAGTGTATTACACTAAAAAGTTATAGGACCCCATAAAATATGTTCAGATATTGATTCAAATTCGTTTTAAATGAGACATATTTCAGTAATATATGCAAATACAAGCGTTAAAATGCCAATACCTAAGTAATATATTTCCTAGTTTATTACACTAAAAAGTTAAAGGCCCACATAAAATATGTTCAGATATTGATTCAAATTCGTTTTAAATGAGACATATTTCAGTAATATACGCAAATACAAGCGTTTAAATGCCAATACCTGAGTATTATATTTCTTAGCGTGTTGTACTAAGAAGTTATAGGACCCCATAAAATATGTTCATATATTGATTCAAATTCGTTTTAAATGAGACATAGTTCAGTATACGCAAATACAAGCGTTTAAATGCCAGTACCTGAGTAATATATTTCTTAGCGTGTTGTACTAAGAAGTTATAGGACCCCATAAAATATGTTCAGATATTGATTCAAATTCGTTTTAAATGAGACATATTTCAGTAATATACGCAAATACAAGCGCTTAAATGCCAATACCTGAGTAATATATTTCTTAGCGTGTTGTACTAAGAAGTTATAGGACCCCATAAAATATGTTCATATATTGATTCAAATTCGTTTTAAATGAGACATAGTTCAGAAATATACGCAAATACAAGCGTTAAAATGCCAATACCAGAGTAATATATTTCCTAGTGTATTACACTAAAAAGTTATAGGACCCCATAAAATATGTTCAGATATTGATTCAAATTCGTTTTAAATGAGACATATTTCAGTAATATACGCAAATACAAGCGTTAAAATGCCAATACCTGAGTAATATATTTCTTAGCGTATTGTACTAAAAAGTTATAGGCCACCATTAAATATGTTCAGATATTGATTCAAATTCGTTTCAAATGAGACATATTTCAGTAATATACGCAAATACAAGCGTTTAAATGCCAATACCTGAGTAATATATTTCTTAGCGTGTTGTACTAAGAAGTTATAGGACCCCATAAAATATGTTCATATATTGATTCAAATTCGTTTTAAATGAGACATAGTTCAGTAATATACGCAAATACAAGCGTTAAAATGCCAATACCAGAGTAATATATTTCCTAGCGTATTACACTAAAAAGTTAAAGGCCCACATAAAATATGTTCAGATATTGATTCAAATTCGTTTTAAATGAGACATATTTCAGTAATATACGCAAATACAAGCGTTTAAATGCCAATACCTGAGTAATATATTTCTTAGCGTGTCCGTCAACCGTTTTAGTAGTGTCGCTTTCCTGGCCGGACCTTTAGAAGCGTAAGCTGCTTCCAACTTGATCCAGATCTCTCGGGAAGTCGCGCAGCCTCGTACCTGATTGAGCTCCGATGGGTTGATGGCTAGGATGAGATCCGACTTCGCCTTCCTGTCTTGTATGATCCAATTTGTTACTGCCCCGCGAACCGCTGCTAGTACTGCCGCGTCCGCTTTCTGGTCGATATCGGGTTTTGGATGTTCCCCGCTGACGTAGATCCAGGTGTCATTTTTCACCAGCACGGCTTCGATTTGTACTTTCCAAGTCTCGTAGTTGTAGTTGGAGAGTGGCTCGATTCGAAAATTGCCGTGAGCCATGTTTATGAGAGACCGAATATTTTACCGAAAAATTTTAAGTAACGAATACTTTTCGCAATCTCACTGGCACTTAAGTGCTTCCGTGTCCAATTACGCAAATTGAGCTATTAACCTCCAAATGTTTTTGAAGGATTGGTTTTTACTGTTTTCTCACTAACGCTCCTGGGCCCATAACCTGTCAGGATTATTTAATGTGGATACAACGCGGTTGAAAAGAAAAACACTATGAACACAAATTAATTATATTTTCGGTCTGTTTTTATAATGATGATACAACTGCTTGTTTTTGTCTTAGTGACAATCAATAATTAAAAATCAATAAATGTGAAAAACAAAAGTTAGTCATATGTTGCCATAGTTGGCGTTTAATTTATACTAAATGAAGGGTGCGAAGTGCTAATATCCAACAGTTGTACTAAGAAGTTATAGGACCCCATAAAATATGTTCATATATTGATTCAAATTCGTTTTAAATGAGACATAGTTCAGTAATATACGCAAATACAAGCGTTAAAATGCCAATACCAGAGTAATATATTTCCTAGTGTATTACACTAAAAAGTTATAGGACCCCATAAAATATGTTCAGATATTGATTCAAATTCGTTTTAAATGAGACATATTTCAGTAATATACGCAAATACAAGCGTTAAAATGCCAATACCTGAGTAATATATTTCTTAGCGTATTGTACTAAAAAAATATAGGCCACCATTAAATATGTTCAGATATTGATTCACATTCGTTTCAAATGAGACATATTTCAGTAATATACGCAAATACAAGCGTTTAAATGCCAATACCTGAGTTATATATTTCTTAGCGTGTTGTACTAAGAAGTTATAGGACCCCATAAAATATGTTCATATATTGATTCAAATTCGTTTTAAATGAGACATAGTTCAGTATACGCAAATACAAGCGTTTAAATGCCAGTACCTGAGTAATATATTTCTTAGCGTGTTGTACTAAGAAGTTATAGGACCCCATAAAATATGTTCATATATTGATTCAAATTCGTTTTAAATGAGACATAGTTCAGTATACGCAAATACAAGCGTTTAAATGCCAGTACCTGAGTAATATATTTCTTAGCGTGTTGTACTAAGAAGTTATAGGACCCCATAAAATATGTTCAGATATTGATTCAAATTCGTTTTAAATGAGACATATTTCAGTAATATACGCAAATACAAGCGTTTAAATGCCATTACCTGAGTAATATATTTCTTAGCGTGTTGTACTAAGAAGTTATAGGACCCCATAAAATATGTTCATATATTGATTCAATTTCGTTTTAAATAAGACATAGTTCAGTATACGCAAATACAAGCGTTTAAATGCCAGTACCTGAGTAATATATTTCTTAGCGTGTTGTACTAAGACGTTATAGGACCCCATAAAATATGTTCAGATATTGATTCAAATTCGTTTTAACTGAGACATATTTCAGTAATATACGCAAATACAAGCGTTTAAATGCCAATACCTGAGTAATATATTTCTTAGCGTGTTGTACTAAGAAGTTATAGGACCCCATAAAATATGTTCATATATTGATTCAAATTCGTTTTAAATGAGACATAGTTCAGTAATATACGCAAATACAAGCGTTAATATGCCAATACCAGAGTAATATATTTCCTAGCGTATTACACTAAAAAGTTATAGGACCCCATAAAATATGTTCAGATATTGATTCAAATTCGTTTTAAATGAGACATATTTCAGTAATATACGCAAATACAAGCGTTGAAATGCCAATACCAGAGTAATATATTTCCTAGTGTATTACACTAATAAGTTAAAGGACCACAAAAAATATGTTCAGATATTGATTCAAATTCGTTTCAAATGAGACATATTTCAGTAATATACGCAAATACAAGCGTTTAAATGCCAATACCTGAGTAATATATTTCTTAGCGTGTTGTACTAAGAAGTTATAGGACCCCATAAAATATGTTCATATATTGATTCAAATTCGTTTTAAATGAGACATAGTTCAGTAATATACGCAAATACAAGCGTTAAAATGCCAATACCAGAGTAATATATTTCCTAGCGTATTACACTAAAAAGTTAAAGGCCCACATAAAATATGTTCAGATATTGATTCAAATTCGTTTTAAATGAGACATATTTCAGTAATATACGCAAATACAAGCGTTTAAATGCCAATACCTGAGTAATATATTTCTTAGCGTGTTGTTGTCAGGATTATTTAATGTGGATACAACGCGGTTGAAAAGAAAAACAATATGAACACAAATTAATTATATTTTCGGTCTGTTTTTATAATGATGATACAACTGCTTGTTTTTGTCTTAGTGACAATCAATAATTAAAAATCAATAAATGTGAAAAACAAAAGTTAGTCATATGTTGCCATAGTTGGCGTTTAATTTATACTAAATGAAGGGTGCGAAGTGCTAATATCCAACACGCCCCCTCAATTTGCGTTTGGAGTAGGTTTTAGTCCCAATCCAGTTAGGCATCTCTCGTGATCGCACCTCGGTAAGGCCTTTGTGAAAATGTCTGCCACCATGTCCTCCGAGGGCAAATACGCGAGTGTAATGGGGTAGTTCCTCAACACGTCTCGAATGAAATGGTATTTAATGTCGATGTGCTTGGATCTTGAGTGATGCACTGGGTTTTCAGCTAGCTTCCCAGCACTTTGGTTGTCGTTGTAAATGGTGACCTTGCCCATGTCCTTGAATCCTAGCTCTGCCAGGAAGTTCGACAGAAATATGGCCTCCCTTCCAGCGTCGCTGACTGCTATGTATTCAGCTTCAGTCGACGATAAAGCAACTGTCCGTTGTTTCCGGGATTCCCAAGATATTGCAGCACCTCCCAGAAGGAAAGTGGGCAGTTCCCCCAGTCGGCATCGACGAAACAAGTCAAGATGCTGTTATCTCCGGTGAATCTCAATGCATAATTAGCGGTGGCCTTCAGATACCTCAGCACGCGTTTAGCAGCAATCCAGTGCTCCTGATTAAAACAATCATTGAACTGACTCAAAGAACTTACCGAATGAGCAATATCCGGACGCGTTGCTGTTGCCAGGTACATCAAGGCACCTATGATTTCCCGGTAAGGAAAATCAGGCTTTTGGTTTGGGTCACCCCTTACTAGTTTTGAATTTGGGACCATTGGTGTTGCAACAGGGTTGCTGTCCTGCATGTTGAATCTCGTGAGGATGTCCTGAACGTACCCGCTCTGTGATAAGAAGATCTCACCGTTTCTGCGGTTGATTTGAATTCCCAGGCAGTAGTTTGCCTCTCCGAGATTCCGTACATCGAAGTGTTTCGATAAGGTCCTTTTTATGTGATCTTCCCTGGTGTGATTGTTCGAGAAGATAAGGATGTCGTCTACATACAGTAGCACGAAAGTCTTCTGGTCAGGGTCCACATAAATGCATGTGTCCGAACTGGTCGCGTTTAAACCGATGCCCTTCAATACCTTGTCGATTTCGATGTTCCATTGTCGACCGGTTTGTCGTAGTCCGTAGAGAGCCTTTTTGAGTTTGCAGACTTTTTCCCCACCATTTCGAAGGTCCTGAAGCATGCCGAGAGCCTTTTTTTGAAGATCTTTGTCGCGATCTTTAGTCATTCGTTGTAGCATGTTTTCCAGGAGCGTAGGGGTGTCCATATAGATGTTCTCGTCGATTTTTCCGTTGAGATATGCAGCGGTAATGTCGAGCTGAGAGATGTGCATGTCTTGTTTTGCGGCGAGAGCCATTAGTAATCTTAATGAGTTAAGTCGGGCTACAGGAGCAAACGTGTCGTGAAAATCCACGCCAGGTTTCTGTAGGAAACCTCGAGCAACTAGCCTGGCCTTTCGTTTGTCCAATGATCCGTCCGCTGTCCACTTGTTTCTGAGAATCATACGGCAGCCGATTACTCTCGCATCATCTGGTCGATCTACGATTTCCCACGTGTTGTTTGTGATGAGATTTCGGATTTCAACGTAGATAGCGTCTTCCCACTCTAGCCTATCACTCCCTGAGATGGCCTTCGAGAAAGGTATTTCTGAAGCAATAGCGGCGAATTCTGCGTCTTGGGAGATTTCGGGTTCAGTCGAGTCGGCGATGACCGAGGTACTGATTTCGACAGTCTTGTATATTTTCTTTGGGCGACCTGGTTGTCCGGTTCTGAGTTTCGAGGGCCTGCCTGGTGCGTGTTTGAGACCAGTCGTATTTGACACGCTGTCTTCACTCGTTGGAATTTCAGCCGTCAATCTCTTTTGTCTATCGACTTGTGATGTGTCCTCCTCGGGTTCGATGTTTATCGATTTGGGATCCTCGTTCTCGATAGTCTTACGTTGATTTTGTCCAATTATGACGTTTCCGGTTGAGTAGAGGTCTTCGAAGGTATCACGTCCATTCCTCGTATCTGTAGAGATGATGTCCTCGTAGTTTTTGTCATGTCGTGTCTCATTCAAGAATTTGACGTCTCTTGAAGTATGGATTTTTCTCTCGCGAGAAACCCAGATCCTGTAGCCTTTTGACGAGGTTGGATATCCGACGAAGATTCCCTCCAACGCCTTCGTCTCAAACTTGCCCTTGCTTCCGGATTTGTCAAGCACGTAGGCCTTGCGGCCAAAAGTTTGAAGGTAGTTCAGCTGTGGTGTTTTGTTGGTCCATAGCTTGTAGGGTATTCCTCCGCCCAAACTCTTTGTCGCACACCGATTGCGTATGTGATTGGCTGTGGCGACGGCTTCAGCCCAGAAAGAGGGGGAAAGTCCGGACTCAAATAACATGCACCTGGCAGCCTCCACCAAGGTCCGATTTTTCCTTTCAGCCTCTCCGTTCTGTTGAGGAGTGTAGACGGTGGTGAGTCGACGCTGGATGCCGAAACTCTTCAGAGTGTCGTCCATCTTGCTGTTGCAATACTCAGTGCCGTTGTCGCTCTGTAAAGCCTTTACCTTCCGTCCAGTCTGGGTTTCGACGAAGCTTTTGTACTCCTGAAACTTTGACGTGACCTCGCTCTTGTTCCGAATGAAGTAAATCACACACCAGCGACCGTAGTCGTCAATGAAAGTGACGAAGTATCGCGCCCCGCCTTGTGATTCTGTCCTCATGGGGCCACATACGTCGCTGTGCACAATGTCCAGCAGTCCACTTGCGCGTTCGATTCGGTTCTGAAATGGGGCACGGGTTAGCTTACCTGCGACACACGTTTCGCATACTCCCAATTGCGAGTCCAAGTGTGGTATCAAATTCTTCTTGACCATGAGGGACATGTCGTGGTAGTTCAAATGTCCCAGCTTCTGGTGCCATTCGTTGACGTTTTCTGATCCGCGGCTCACAATTTTCGAGTCGTGTTGTTCCTTCCTGCGAAGGTAGAATAGATCACCGTCTCGATCCGCAACGATCTTGACTCCACCTCGACCATTAGTGATGACAGCTTGATTCTTCGTGAAGAGGACTTGATCGCCTGTGTCGACGATTTTAGAAACGGAGATAAGATTGGTGCGCAAATCTGGTACATGAAGTGCGTTGCGAAGCTCCACCTACATGTTCTCCTTTCCGTTCCACGTTGACAGCTTGACTTCTCCTTTAGCAGTAACATCCGAGGTTAGATTCGTAGCCAAGTTTAGTCCAAAATTCGTCGGTTGTTGATTAACAAACAATTCGCGGTCCTTGCAGAGATGCGTGGTGCATCCGCTGTCTAAACACCATCTGTCGCTCAGTGCGCCACCGGTTTGAAAGGTAGTGAAGTATGATGCCGTGTTCGCGTTCCCCTTATCTTGTTGCTTGCGTTTTCTCGCGAAACAGTCTACGGCTTTATGACCGCGCTTTCCGCAGAAGTTGCAATTGTATGGGACTTGGTTCGAAGATTTGTCTATTTTGTGATCGTGAGATTTGTTCGAAGCGTCCTTGGAGTAATTTTTAAAGTTGCCTCTGAAACCTCTCGCGTGGATCTTGTTACCGGCGTTTGATTTGGCGAACAATGCACCGGATGGTGCTTCGTTCGTTTTCCGGATCCTTGCGTCATATTCTTCGATAAGTTTCACTCTCAAGGTGTCGATGTCTGGAAAGTTGTCCCTGGCCTCGACTGCACACCTGAAATTTTCGAAGGAATCTGGAAGACTGGTTAAAAGCATCACGATCAGCAATTCATCGTTTATTGAAATGTCCATGTTTTTCAGTTGGTCGACAGTGTCAAAGAAAGCTGAAAGATACTCCCTAAAGTCTTCGCCATCGGTCATTTTCCTCTGCGTCAACCGTTGATGGCTAGGATGAGATCCGACTTTGCCTTCCTGTCTTGTATGATCCAATTTGTTACTGCCCCGCGAACCGCTGCTAGTACTGCCGCGTCCGCTTTCTGGTCGATCTCGGGTTTTGGATGTTCCCCGCTGACGTAGATCCAGGTGTCATTTTTCACCAGCACGGCTTCGATTTGTACTTTCCAAGTCTCGTAGTTGTGCTTGGAGAGTGGCTCGATTCGAAAATTGCCGTGAGCCATGTATATGAGAGACCGAATATTTTACCGAAAAATATATTCATATATTGATTCAAATTCGTTTTAAATGAGACATAGTTCAGTAATATACGCAAATACAAGCGTTAAAATGCCAATACCAGAGTAATATATTTCCTAGTGTATTACACTAAAAAGGTATAGGACCCCATAAAATATGTTCAGATATTGATTCAAATTCGTTTTAAATGAGACATATTTCAGTAATATACGCAAATACAAGCGTTAAAATGCCAATACCAGAGTAATATATTTCCTAGCGTATTACACTAAAAAGTTATAGGACCACATAAAATATGTTCAGTTATTGATTCAAATTCGTTTTAAATGAGACATATTTCAGTAATATATGCAAATACAAGCGTTAAAATGCCAATACCTAAGTAATATATTTCCTAGTGTATTACACTAAAAAGTTAAAGGCCCACATAAAATATGTTCAGATATTGATTCAAATTCGTTTTAAATGAGACATATTTCAGTAATATACGCAAATACAAGCGTTTAAATGCCAATACCTGAGTAATATATTTCTTAGCGTGTTGTACTAAGAAGTTATAGGACCCCATAAAATATGTTCATATATTGATTCAAATTCGTTTTAAATGAGACATAGTTCAGTATATGCAAATACAAGCGTTTAAATGCCAGTACCTGAGTAATATATTTCTTAGCGTGTTGTACTAAGAAGTTATAGGACCCCATAAAATATGTTCAGATATTGATTCAAATTCGTTTTAAATGAGACATATTTCAGTAATATACGCAAATACAAGCGTTTAAATGCCAATACCTGAGTAATATATTTCTTAGCGTGTTGTACTAAGAAGTTATAGGACCCCATAAAATATGTTCATATATTGATTCAAATTCGTTTTAAATGAGACATAGTTCAGAAATATACGCAAATACAAGCGTTAAAATGCCAATACCAGAGTAATATATTTCCTAGCGTATTACACTAAAAAGTTATAGGACCACATAAAATATGTTCAGTTATTGATTCAAATTCGTTTTAAATGAGACATATTTCAGTAATATATGCAAATACAAGCGTTAAAATGCCAATACCTAAGTAATATATTTCCTAGTGTATTACACTAAAAAGTTAAAGGCCCACATAAAATATGTTCAGATATTGATTCAAATTCGTTTTAAATGAGACATATTTCAGTAATATACGCAAATACAAGCGTTTAAATGCCAATACCTGAGTAATATATTTCTTAGCGTGTTGTACTAAGAAGTTATAGGACCCCATAAAATATGTTCATATATTGATTCAAATTCGTTTTAAATGAGACATAGTTCAGTATATGCAAATACAAGCGTTTAAATGCCAGTACCTGAGTAATATATTTCTTAGCGTGTTGTACTAAGAAGTTATAGGACCCCATAAAATATGTTCAGATATTGATTCAAATTCGTTTTAAATGAGACATATTTCAGTAATATACGCAAATACAAGCGTTTAAATGCCAATACCTGAGTAATATATTTCTTAGCGTGTTGTACTAAGAAGTTATAGGACCCCATAAAATATGTTCAGATTTTGATTCAAATTCGTTACAAATGAGACATATTTCAGTAATATACGCAAATACAAGCGTTAAAATGCCAATACCAGAGTAATATATTTCCTAGTGTATTACACTAAAAAGTTATAGGACCCCATAAAATATGTTCAGATATTGATTCAAATTCGTTTTAAATGAGACATATTTCAGTAATATACGCAAATACAAGCGTTAAAATGCCAATACCTGAGTAATATATTTCTTAGCGTATTGTACTAAAAAGTTATAGGCCACCATTAAATATGTTCAGATATTGATTCAAACTCGTTTCAAATGAGACATATTTCAGTAATATACTCAAATACAAGCGTTTAAATGCCAATACCTGAGTAATATATTTCTTAGCGTGTTGTACTAAGAAGTTATAGGACCCCATAAAATATGTTCATATATTGATTCAAATTCGTTTTAAATGAGACATAGTTCAGTAATATACGCAAATACAAGCGTTAAAATGCCAATACCAGAGTAATATATTTCCTAGCGTATTACACTAAAAAGTTAAAGGCCCACATAAAATATGTTCAGATATTGATTCAAATTCGTTTTAATTGAGACATATTTCAGTAATATACGCAAATACAAGCGTTTAAATGCCAATACCTGAGTAATATATTTCTTAGCGTGTCCGTCAAGCGTTTTAGTAGTGTCGCCTTCCTGGCCGGACCTTTCGAAGCGTAAGCTGCTTCCAACTTGATCCAGATCTCTCGGGAAGTCGCGCAGCCTCGTACCTGATTGAGCTCCGATGGGTTGATGGCTAGGATGAGATCCGACTTCGCCTTCCTGTCTTGTATGATCCAATTTGTTACTGCCCCGCGAACCGCTGCTAGTACTGCCGCGTCCGCTTTCTGGTCGATATCGGGTTTTGGATGTTCCCCGCTGACGTAGATCCAGGTGTCATTTTTCAGCAGCACGGCTTCGATTTGTACTTTCCAAGTCTCGTAGTTGTAGTTGGAGAGTGGCTCGATTCGAAAATTGCCGTGAGCCATGTTTATGAGAGACCGAATATTTTACCGAAAAATTTTAAGTAACGAATACTTTTCGCAATCTCACTGGCACTTAAGTGCTTCCGTGTCCAATTACGCAAATTGAGCTATTAACCTCCAAATGTTTTTGAAGGATTGGTTTTTACTGTTTTCTCACTAACGCTCCTGGGCCCATAACCTGTCAGGATTATTTAATGTGGATACAACGCGGTTGAAAAGAAAAACAATATGAACACAAATTAATTATATTTTCGGTCTGTTTTTATAATGATGATACAACTGCTTGTTTTTGTCTTAGTGACAATCAATAATTAAAAATCAATAAATGTGAAAAACAAAAGTTAGTCATATGTTGCCATAGTTGGCGTTTAATTTATACTAAATGAAGGGTGCGAAGTGCTAATATCCAACAGTTGTACTAAGAAGTTATAGGACCCCATAAAATATGTTCATATATTGATTCAAATTCGTTTTAAATGAGACATAGTTCAGTAATATATACGCAAATACAAGCGTTAAAATGCCAATACCAGAGTAATATATTTCCTAGTGTATTACACTAAAAAGTTATAGGACCCCATAAAATATGTTCAGATATTGATTCAAATTCGTTTTAAATGAGACATATTTCAGTAATATACGCAAATACAAGCGTTAAAATGCCAATACCTGAGTAATATATTTCTTAGCGTATTGTACTAAAAAAATATAGGCCACCATTAAATATGTTCAGATATTGATTCACATTCGTTTCAAATGAGACATATTTCAGTAATATACGCAAATACAAGCGTTTAAATGCCAATACCTGAGTAATATATTTCTTAGCGTGTTGTACTAAGAAGTTATAGGACCCCATAAAATATGTTCATATATTGATTCAAATTCGTTTTAAATGAGACATAGTTCAGTAATATACGCAAATACAAGCGTTAAAATGCCAATACCAGAGTAATATATTTCCTAGCGTATTACACTAAAAAGTTATAGGACCCCATAAAATATGTTCAGTTATTGATTCAAATTCGTTTTAAATGAGACATATTTCAGTAATATACGCAAATACAAGCGTTTAAATGCCAATACCTGAGTAATATATTTCTTAGCGTGTTGTTGTCAGGATTATTTAATGTGGATACAACGCGGTTGAAAAGAAAAACAATATGAACACAAATTAATTATATTTTCGGTCTGTTTTTATAATGATGATACAACTGCTTGTTTTTGTCTTAGTGACAATCAATAATTAAAAATCAATAAATGTGAAAAACAAAAGTTAGTCATATGTTGCCATAGATGGCGTTTAATTTATACTAAATGAAGGGTGCGAAGTGCTAATATCCAACAGTTGTACTAAGAAGTTATAGGACCCCATAAAATATGTTCAGATATTGATTCAAATTCGTTTCAAATGAGACATATTTCAGTAATATACGCAAATACAAGCGTTTAAATGCCAATACCTGAGTAATATATTTCTTAGCGTGTTGTACTAAGAAGTTATAGGACCCCATAAAATATGTTCATATATTGATTCAAATTCGTTTTAAATGAGACATAGTTCAGTAATATACGCAAATACAAGCGTTAAAATGCCAATACCAGAGTAATATATTTCCTAGCGTATTACACTAAAAAGTTATAGGACCCCATAAAATATGTTCAGTTATTGATTCAAATTCGGTTTAAATGAGACATATTTCAGTAATATATGCAAATACAAGCGTTAAAATGCCAATACCAGAGTTATATATTTCCTAGTGTATTACACTAAAAAGTTAAAGGCCCACATAAAATATGTTCAGATATTGATTCAAATTCGTTTTAAATGAGACATATTTCAGTAATATACGCAAATACAAGCGTTTAAATGCCAATACCTGAGTTATATATTTCTTAGCGTGTTGTACTAAGAAGTTATAGGACCCCATAAAATATGTTCATATATTGATTCAAATTCGTTTTAAATGAGACATAGTTCAGTAATATACGCAAATACAAGCGTTAATATGCCAATACCAGAGTAATATATTTCCTAGTGTATTACACTAAAAAGTTATAGGACCCCATAAAATATGTTCAGATATTGATTCAAATTCGTTTTAAATGAGACATATTTCAGTAATATACGCAAATACAAGCGTTTAAATGCCAATACCTGAGTAATATATTTCTTAGCGTGTTGTACTAAGAAGTTATAGGACCCCATAAAATATGTTCAGATATTGATTCAAATTCGTTTCAAATGAGACATATTTCAGTAATATACGCAAATACAAGCGTTTAAATGCCAATACCTGAGTAATATATTTCTTAGCGTGTTGTACTAAGAAGTTATAGGACTCCATAAAATATGTTCATATATTGATTCAAATTCGTTTTAAATGAGACATAGTTCAGTAATATACGCAAATACAAGCGTTAATATGCCAATACCAGAGTAATATATTTCCTAGCGTATTACACTAAAAAGTTATAGGACCCCATAAAATATGTTCAGATATTGATTCAAATTCGTTTTAAATGAGACATATTTCAGTAATATACGCAAATACAAGCGTTGAAATGCCAATACCAGAGTAATATATTTCCTAGTGTATTACACTAATAAGTTAAAGGACCACATAAAATATGTTCAGATATTGATTCAAATTCGTTTCAAATGAGACATATTTCAGTAATATACGCAAATACAAGCGTTTAAATGCCAATACCTGAGTAATATATTTCTTAGCGTGTTGTACTAAGAAGTTATAGGACCCCATAAAATATGTTCATATTTTGATTCAAATTCGTTTTAAATGAGACATAGTTCAGTAATATACGCAAATACAAGCGTTAAAATGCCAATAC
This sequence comes from Nebria salina, assembly GCA_944039245.1. NCBI lineage: Eukaryota > Metazoa > Arthropoda > Insecta > Coleoptera > Carabidae > Nebria > Nebria salina. The sequence continues at coordinate 3,738,591 of OX063285.1, forward strand.
CAGAGTAATATATTTCCTAGCGTATTACACTAAAAAGTTAAAGGGCCACATAAAATATGTTCAGATATTGATTCAAATTCGTTTTAAATGAGACATATTTCAGTAATATACGCAAATACAAGCGTTTAAATGCCAATACCTGAGTAATATATTTCTTAGCGTGTTGTTGTCAGGATTATTTAATGTGGATACAACGCGGTTGAAAAGAAAAACAATATGAACACAAATTAATTATATTTTCGGTCTGTTTTTATAATGATGATACAACTGCTTGTTTTTGTCTTAGTGACAATCAATAATTAAAAATCAATAAATGTGAAAAACAAAAGTTAGTCATATGTTGCCATAGATGGCGTTTAATTTATACTAAATGAAGGGTGCGAAGTGCTAATATCCAACAGTTGTACTAAGAAGTTATAGGACCCCATAAAATATGTTCATATTTTGATTCAAATTCGTTTTAAATGAGACATAGTTCAGTAATATACGCAAATACAAGCGTTAAAATGCCAATACCAGAGTAATATATTTCCTAGTGTATTACACTAAAAAGTTATAGGACCCCATAAAATTTGTTCAGATATTGATTCAAATTCGTTTTAAATGAGACATATTTCAGTAATATACGCAAATACAAGCGTTAAAATGCCAATACCTGAGTAATATATTTCTTAGCGTATTGTACTAAAAAGTTATAGGCCACCATTAAATATGTTCAGATATTGATTCAAATTCGTTTCAAATGAGACATATTTCAGTAATATACGCAAATACAAGCGTTTAAATGCCAATACCTGAGTAATATATTTCTTAGCGTGTTGTACTAAGAAGTTATAGCACCCCATAAAATATGTTCATATATTGATTCAAATTCGTTTTAAATGAGACATAGTTCAGTATACGCAAATACAAGCGTTTAAATGCCAGTACCTGAGTAATATATTTCTTAGCGTGTTGTACTAAGAAGTTATAGGACCCCATAAAATATGTTCAGATATTGATTCAAATTCGTTTCAAATGAGACATATTTCAGTAATATACGCAAATACAAGCGTTTAAATGCCAATACCAGAGTAATATATTTCCTAGCGTATTACACTAAAAAGTTATAGGACCCCATAAAATATGTTCAGTTATTGAATCAAATTCGTTTTAAATGAGACATATTTCAGTAATATATGCAAATACAAGCGTTAAAATGCCAATACCAGAGTAATATATTTCCTAGTGTATTACACTAAAAAGTTAAAGGCCCACATAAAATATGTTCAGATATTGATTCAAATTCGTTTTAAATGAGACATAGTTCAGTAATATACGCAAATACAAGCGTTAATATGCCAATACCAGAGTAATATATTTCCTAGCGTATTACATTTAAAAGTTATAGGACCCCATAAAATATGTTCAGATATTGATTCAAATTCGTTTTAAATGAGACATATTTCAGTAATATACGCAAATACAAGCGTTGAAATGCCAATACCAGAGTAATATATTTCCTAGTGTATTACACTTATAAGTTAAAGGACCACATAAAATATGTTCAGATATTGATTCAAATTCGTTTCAAATGAGACATATTTCAGTAATATACGCAAATACAAGCGTTTAAATGCCAATACCTGAGTAATATATTTCTTAGCGTGTTGTACTAAGAAGTTATAGGACCCCATAAAATATGTTCATATATTGATTCAAATTCGTTTTAAATGAGACATAGTTCAGTAATATACGCAAATACAAGCGTTAAAATGCCAATACCAGAGTAATATATTTCCTAGCGTATTTCACTAAAAAGTTAAAGGCCCACATAAAATATGTTCAGATATTGATTTAAATTCGTTTTAAATGAGACATATTTCAGTAATATACGCAAATACAAGCGTTTAAATGCCAATACCTGAGTAATATATTTCTTAGCGTGTTGTTGTCAGGATTATTTAATGTGGATACAACGCGGTTGAAAAGAAAAACAATATGAACACAAATTAATTATATTTTCGGTCTGTTTTTATAATGATGATACAACTGCTTGTTTTTGTCTTAGTGACAATTAATAATTAAAAATCAATAAATGTGAAAAACAAAAGTTAGTCATATGTTGCCATAGTTGGCGTTTAATTTATACTTAATGAAGGGTGCGAAGTGCTAATATCCAACACGCCCCCTCAATTTGCGCCCGGAGTAGGTTTTAGTCCCAATCCAGTTAGGCATCTCTCGTGATCGCACCTCGGTAAGGCCTTTGTGAAAATGTCTGCCACCATGTCCTCCGATGGCAAATACGCGAGTGTAATGGGGTAGTTCCTCAGCACGTCTCGAATGAAATGGTATTTAATGTCGATGTGCTTGGATCTTGAGTGATGCACTGGGTTTTCAGCTAGCTTCCCAGCACTTTGGTTGTCGTTGTAAATGGTGACCTTGCCCATGTCCTTGAATCCTAGCTCTGCCAGGAAGTTCGACAGAAATATGGCCTCCCTTCCAGCGTCGCTGACTGCCATGTATTCAGCTTCAGTCGACGATAAAGCAACTGTCCGTTGTTTCCGGGATTCCCAAGATATTGCAGCACCTCCCAGAAGGAAAGTGGGCAGTTCCCCCAGTCGGCATCGACGAAACAAGTCAAGATGCTGTTATCTCCGGTGAATCTCAATGCATAATTAGCGGTGGCCTTCAGATACCTCAGCACGCGTTTAGCAGCAATCCAGTGCTCCTGATTAAAACAATCATTGAACTGACTCAAAGAACTTACCGAATGAGCAATATCCGGACGCGTTGCTGTTGCCAGGTACATCAAGGCACCTAGGATTTCCCGGTAAGGAAAATCAGGCTTTTGGTTTGGGTCACCCCTTACTAGTTTTGAATTTGGGACCATTGGTGTTGCAACAGGGTTGCTGTCCTGCATGTTGAATCTCGTGAGGATGTCCTGAACGTACCCGCTCTGTGATAAGAAGATCTCACCGTTTCTGCGGTTGATTTGAATTCCCAGGCAGTAGTTTGCCTCTCCGAGATTCCGTACATCGAAGTGTTTCGATAAGGTCCTTTTTATGTGATCTTCCCTGGTGTGATTGTTCGAGAAGATAAGGATGTCGTCTACATACAGTAGCACGAAAGTCTTCTGGTCAGGGTCCACATAAATGCATGTGTCCGAACTGGTCGCGTTTAAACCGATGCCCTTCAATACCTTGTCGATTTCGATGTTCCATTGTCGACCGGTTTGTCGTAGTCCGTAGAGAGCCTTTTTGAGTTTGCAGACTTTTTCCCCACCATTTCGAAGGTCCTGAAGCATGCCGAGAGCCTTTTTTTGAAGATCTTTGTCGCGATCTTTAGTCATTCGTTGTAGCATGTTTTCCAGGAGCGTAGGGGTGTCCATATAGATGTTCTCGTCGATTTTTCCGTTGAGATATGCAGCGGTAATGTCGAGCTGAGAGATGTGCATGTCTTGTTTTGCGGCGAGAGCCATTAGTAATCTTAATGAGTTAAGTCGGGCTACAGGAGCAAACGTGTCGTGAAAATCCACGCCAGGTTTCTGTAGGAAACCTCGAGCAACTAGCCTGGCCTTTCATTTGTCCAATGATCCGTCCGCTGTCCACTTGTTTCTGAGAATCATACGGCAGCCGATTACTCTCGCATCATCTGGTCGATCTACGATTTCCCACGTGTTGTTTGTGATGAGATTTCGGATTTCAACGTAGATAGCGTCTTCCCACTCTAGCCTATCACTCCCTGAGATGGCCTTCGAGAAAGGTATTTCTGAAGCAATAGCGGCGAATTCTGCGTCTTGGGAGATTTCGGGTTCAGTCGAGTCGGCGATGACCGAGGTACTGATTTCGACAGTCTTGTATATTTTCTTTGGGCGACCTGGTTGTCCGGTTCTGAGTTTCGAGGGCCTGCCTGGTGCGTGTTTGAGACCAGTCGTATTTGACACGCTGTCTTCACTCGTTGGAATTTCAGCCGTCAATCTCTTTTGTCTATCGACTTGTGATGTGTCCTCCTCGGGTTCGATGTTTATCGATTTGGGATCCTCGTTCTCGATAGTCTTACGTGGATTTTGTCCAATTATGACGTTTCCGGTTGAGTAGAGGTCTTCGAAGGTATCACGTCCATTCCTCGTATCTGTAGAGATGATGTCCTCGTAGTTTTTGTCATGTCGTGTCTCATTCAAGAATTTGACGTCTCTTGAAGTATGGATTTTTCTCTCGCGAGAAACCCAGATCCTGTAGCCTTTTGACGAGGTTGGATATCCGACGAAGATTCCCTCCAACGCCTTCGTCTCAAACTTGCCCTTGCTTCCGGATTTGTCAAGCACGTAGGCCTTGCGGCCAAAAGTTTGAAGGTAGTTCAGCTGTGGTGTTTTGTTGGTCCATAGCTTGTAGGGTATTCCTCCGCCCAAACTCTTTGTCGCACACCGATTGCGTATGTGATTGGCTGTGGCGACGGCTTCAGCCCAGAAAGAGGGGGATAGTCCGGACTCAAATAACATGCACCTGGCAGCCTCCACCAAGGTCCGATTTTTCCTTTCAGCCACTCCGTTCAGTTGAGGAGTGTAGACGGTGGTGAGTCGACGCTGGATGCCGAAACTCTTCAGAGTGTCGTCCATCTTGCTGTTGCAATACTCAGTGCCGTTGTCGCTCTGTAAAGCCTTTACCTTCCGTCCAGTCTGGGTTTCGACGAAGCTTTTGTACTCCTGAAACTTTGACGTGACCTCGCTCTTGTTCCGAATGAAGTAAATCACACACCAGCGACTGTAGTCGTCAATGAAAGTGACGAAGTATCGCGCCCCGCCTTGTGATTCTGTCCTCATGGGGCCACATACGTCGCTGTGCACAATGTCCAGCAGTCCACTTGCGCGTTCGATTCGGTTCTGAAATGGGGCACGGGTTAGCTTACCTGCGACACACGTTTCGCATACTCCCAATTGCGAGTCCAAGTGTGGTATCAAATTCTTCTTGACCATGAGGGACATGTCGTGGTAGTTCAAATGTCCCAGCTTCTGGTGCCATTCGTTGACGTTTTCTGATCCGCGGCTCACAATTTTCGAGTCGTGTTGTTCCTTCCTGCGAAGGTAGAATAGATCACCGTCTCGATCCGCAACGATCTTGACTCCACCTCGACCATTAGTGATGACAGCTTGATTCTTCGTGAAGAGGACTTGATCGCCTGTGTCGACGATTTTAGAAACGGAGATAAGATTGGTGCGCAAATCTGGTACATGAAGTGCGTTGCGAAGCTCCACCTACATGTTCTCCTTTCCGTTCCACGTTGACAGCTTGACTTCTCCTTTAGCAGTAACATCCGAGGTTAGATTCGTAGCCAAGTTTAGTCCAAAATTCGTCGGTTGTTGATTAACAAACAATTCGCGGTCCTTGCAGAGATGCGTGGTGCATCCGCTGTCTAAACACCATCTGTCGCTCAGTGCGCCACCGGTTTGAAAGGTAGTGAAGTATGATGCCGTGTTCGCGTTCCCCTTATCTTGTTGCTTGCGTTTTCTCGCGAAACAGTCTACGGCTTTATGACCGCGCTTTCCGCAGAAGTTGCAATTGTATGGGACTTGGTTCGAAGATTTGTCTATTTTGTGATCGTGAGATTTGTTCGAAGCGTCCTTGGAGTAATTTTTAAAGTTGCCTCTGAAACCTCTCGCGTAGATCTTGTTACCGGCGTTTGATTTGGCGAACAATGCACCGGATGGTGCTTCGTTCGTTTTCCGGATCCTTGCGTCATATTCCTCGATAAGTTTCACTCTCAAGGTGTCGATGTCTGGAAAGTTGTCCCTGGCCTCGACTGCACACCTGAAATTTTCGAAGGAATCTGGAAGACTGGTTAAAAGCATCACGATCAGCAATTCATCGTTTATTGAAATGTCCATGTTTTTCAGTTGGTCGACAGTGTCGAAGAAAGCTGAAAGATACTCCCTAAAGTCTTCGCCATCGGTCATTTTGCTCTGCGTCAACCGTTTTAGTAGTGTCGCCTTCCTGGCCGAACCTTTCGAAGCGTAAGCTGCTTCCAACTTGATTCAGATCTCTCGGGAAGTCGCGCAGCCTCGTACCTGATTGAGCTCCGATGGGTTGATGGCTAGGATGAGATCCGACTTTGCCTTCCTGTCTTGTATGATCCAATTTGTTACTGCCCCGCGAACCGCTGCTAGTACTGCCGCGTCCGCTTTCTGGTCGATATCGGGTTTTGGATGTTCCCCGCTGACGTAGATCCAGGTGTCATTTTTCACCAGCACGGCTTCGATTTGTACTTTCCAAGTCTCGTAGTTGTGCTTGGAGAGTGGCTCGATTCGAAAATTGCCGTGAGCCATGTTTATGAGAGACCGAATATTTTACCGAAAAATTTTAAGTAACGAATACTTTTCGCAATCTCTCTGGCACTTAAGTGCTTCCGTGTCCAATTACGCAAATTGAGCTATTAACCTCCAAATGTTTTTGAAGGATTGGTTTTTACTGTTTTCTCACTAGCGCTCCTGGGCCCATAACCTGTCAGGATTATTTAATGTGGATACAACGCGGTTGAAAAGAAAAACAATATGAACACAAATTAATTATATTTTCGGTCTGTTTTTATAATGATGATACAACTGCTTGTTTTTGTCTTAGTGACAATCAATAATTAAAAATCAATAAATGTGAAAAACAAAAGTTAGTCATATGTTGCCATAGTTGGCGTTTAATTTATACTAAATGAAGGGTGCGAAGTGCTAATATCCAACAGTTGTACTTAGAAGTTATAGGACCCCATAAAATATGTTCATATATTGATTCAAATTCGTTTTAAATGAGACATAGTTCAGTAATATACGCAAATACAAGCGTTAAAATGCCAATACCAGAGTAATATATTTCCTAGTGTATTACACTAAAAAGTTATAGGACCCCATAAAATTTGTTCAGATATTGATTCAAATTCGTTTTAAATGAGAAATATTTCAGTAATATACGCAAATACAAGCGTTAAAATGCCAATACCTGAGTAATATATTTCTTAGCGTATTGTACTAAAAAGTTATAGGCCAACATTAAATATGTTCAGATATTGATTCAAATTCGTTTCAAATGAGACATATTTCAGTAATATACGCAAATACAAGCGTTTAAATGCCAATACCTGAGTAATATATTTCTTAGCGTGTTGTACTAAGAAGTTATAGGACCCCATAAAATATGTTCATATATTGATTCAAATTCGTTTTAAATGAGACATAGTTCAGTATACGCAAATACAAGCGTTTAAATGCCAGTACCTGAGTAATATATTTCTTAGCGTGTTGTACTAAGAAGTTATAGGACCCCATAAAATATGTTCAGATATTGATTCAAATTCGTTTTAAATGAGACATATTTCAATAATATACGCAAATACAAGCGTTTAAATGCCAATACCTGAGTAATATATTTCTTAGCGTGTTGTACTAAGAAGTTATAGGACCCCATAAAATATGTTCATATATTGATTCAAATTCGTTTTAAATGAGACATAGTTCAGAAATATACGCAAATACAAGCGTTAAAATGCCAATACCAGAGTAATATATTTCCTAGCGTATTACACTGAAAAGTTAACGGCCCACATAAAATATGTTCAGATATTGATTCAAATTCGTTTTAAATGAGACATATTTCAGTAATATACGCAAATACAAGCGTTTAAATGCCAATACCTGAGTAATATATTTCTTAGCGTGTTGTACTAAGAAGTTATAGGACCCCATAAAATATGTTCAGATATTGATTCAAATTCGTTTCAAATGAGACATATTTCAGTAATATACGCAAATACAAGCGTTTAAATGCCAATACCTGAGTAATATATTTCTTAGCGTGTTGTACTAAGAAGTTATAGGACCCCATAAAATATGTTCATATATTGATTCAAATTCGTTTTAAATGAGACATAGTTCAGTAATATACGCAAATACAAGCGTTAATATGCCAATACCAGAGTAATATATTTCCTAGCGTATTACACTTAAAAGTTATAGGACCCCATAAAATATGTTCAGATATTGATTCAAATTCGTTTTAAATGAGACATATTTCAGTAATATACGCAAATACAAGCGTTGAAATGCCAATACCAGAGTAATATATTTCCTAGTGTATTACACTTATAAGTTAAAGGACCACATAAAATATGTTCAGATATTGATTCAAATTCGTTTCAAATGAGACATATTTCAGTAATATACGCAAATACAAGCGTTTAAATGCCAATACCTGAGTAATATATTTCTTAGCGTGTTGTACTAAGAAGTTATAGGACCCCATAAAATATGTTCATATATTGATTCAAATTCGTTTTAAATGAGACATAGTTCAGTAATATACGCAAATACAAGCGTTAAAATGCCAATACCAGAGTAATATATTTCCTAGCGTATTTCACTAAAAAGTTAAAGGCCCACATAAAATATGTTCAGATATTGATTTAAATTCGTTTTAAATGAGACATATTTCAGTAATATACGCAAATACAAGCGTTTAAATGCCAATACCTGAGTAATATATTTCTTAGCGTGTTGTTGTCAGGATTATTTAATGTGGATACAACGCGGTTGAAAAGAAAAACAATATGAACACAAATTAATTATATTTTCGGTCTGTTTTTATAATGATGATACAACTGCTTGTTTTTGTCTTAGTGACAATTAATAATTAAAAATCAATAAATGTGAAAAACAAAAGTTAGTCATATGTTGCCATAGTTGGCGTTTAATTTATACTTAATGAAGGGTGCGAAGTGCTAATATCCAACACGCCCCCTCAATTTGCGCCCGGAGTAGGTTTTAGTCCCAATCCAGTTAGGCATCTCTCGTGATCGCACCTCGGTAAGGCCTTTGTGAAAATGTCTGCCACCATGTCCTCCGAGGGCAAATACGCGAGTGTAATGGGGTAGTTCCTCAGCACGTCTCGAATGAAATGGTATTTAATGTCGATGTGCTTGGATCTTGAGTGATGCACTGGGTTTTCAGCTAGCTTCCCAGCACTTTGGTTGTCGTTGTAAATGGTGACCTTGCCCATGTCCTTGAATCCTAGCTCTGCCAGGAAGTTCGACAGAAATATGGCCTCCCTTCCAGCGTCGCTGACTGCCATGTATTCAGCTTCAGTCGACGATAAAGCAACTGTCCGTTGTTTCCGGGATTCCCAAGATATTGCAGCACCTCCCAGAAGGAAAGTGGGCAGTTCCCCCAGTCGGCATCGACGAAACAAGTCAAGATGCTGTTATCTCCGGTGAATCTCAATGCATAATTAGCGGTGGCCTTCAGATACCTCAGCACGCGTTTAGCAGCAATCCAGTGCTCCTGATTAAAACAATCATTGAACTGACTCAAAGAACTTACCGAATGAGCAATATCCGGACGCGTTGCTGTTGCCAGGTACATCAAGGCACCTAGGATTTCCCGGTAAGGAAAATCAGGCTTTTGGTTTGGGTCACCCCTTACTAGTTTTGAATTTGGGACCATTGGTGTTGCAACAGGGTTGCTGTCCTGCATGTTGAATCTCGTGAGGATGTCCTGAACGTACCCGCTCTGTGATAAGAAGATCTCACCGTTTCTGCGGTTGATTTGAATTCCCAGGCAGTAGTTTGCCTCTCCGAGATTCCGTACATCGAAGTGTTTCGATAAGGTCCTTTTTATGTGATCTTCCCTGGTGTGATTGTTCGAGAAGATAAGGATGTCGTCTACATACAGTAGCACGAAAGTCTTCTGGTCAGGGTCCACATAAATGCATGTGTCCGAACTGGTCGCGTTTAAACCGATGCCCTTCAATACCTTGTCGATTTCGATGTTCCATTGTCGACCGGTTTGTCGTAGTCCGTAGAGAGCCTTTTTGAGTTTGCAGACTTTTTCCCCACCATTTCGAAGGTCCTGAAGCATGCCGAGAGCCTTTTTTTGAAGATCTTTAGTCATTCGTTGTAGCATGTTTTCCAGGAGCGTAGGGGTGTCCATATAGATGTTCTCGTCGATTTTTCCGTTGAGATATGCAGCGGTAATGTCGAGCTGAGAGATGTGCATGTCTTGTTTTGCGGCGAGAGCCATTAGTAATCTTAATGAGTTAAGTCGGGCTACAGGAGCAAACGTGTCGTGAAAATCCACGCCAGGTTTCTGTAGGAAACCTCGAGCAACTAGCCTGGCCTTTCATTTGTCCAATGATCCGTCCGCTGTCCACTTGTTTCTGAGAATCATACGGCAGCCGATTACTCTCGCATCATCTGGTCGATCTACGATTTCCCACGTGTTGTTTGTGATGAGATTTCGGATTTCAACGTAGATAGCGTCTTCCCACTCTAGCCTATCACTCCCTGAGATGGCCTTCGAGAAAGGTATTTCTGAAGCAATAGCGGCGAATTCTGCGTCTTGGGAGATTTCGGGTTCAGTCGAGTCGGCGATGACCGAGGTACTGATTTCGACAGTCTTGTATATTTTCTTTGGGCGACCTGGTTGTCCGGTTCTGAGTTTCGAGGGCCTGCCTGGTGCGTGTTTGAGACCAGTCGTATTTGACACGCTGTCTTCACTCGTTGGAATTTCAGCCGTCAATCTCTTTTGTCTATCGACTTGTGATGTGTCCTCCTCGGGTTCGATGTTTATCGATTTGGGATCCTCGTTCTCGATAGTCTTACGTGGATTTTGTCCAATTATGACGTTTCCGGTTGAGTAGAGGTCTTCGAAGGTATCACGTCCATTCCTCGTATCTGTAGAGATGATGTCCTCGTAGTTTTTGTCATGTCGTGTCTCATTCAAGAATTTGACGTCTCTTGAAGTATGGATTTTTCTCTCGCGAGAAACCCAGATCCTGTAGCCTTTTGACGAGGTTGGATATCCGACGAAGATTCCCTCCAACGCCTTCGTCTCAAACTTGCCCTTGCTTCCGGATTTGTCAAGCACGTAGGCCTTGCGGCCAAAAGTTTGAAGGTAGTTCAGCTGTGGTGTTTTGTTGGTCCATAGCTTGTAGGGTATTCCTCCGCCCAAACTCTTTGTCGCACACCGATTGCGTATGTGATTGGCTGTGGCGACGGCTTCAGCCCAGAAAGAGGGGGATAGTCCGGACTCAAATAACATGCACCTGGCAGCCTCCACCAAGGTCCGATTTTTCCTTTCAGCCACTCCGTTCAGTTGAGGAGTGTAGACGGTGGTGAGTCGACGCTGGATGCCGAAACTCTTCAGAGTGTCGTCCATCTTGCTGTTGCAATACTCAGTGCCGTTGTCGCTCTGTAAAGCCTTTACCTTCCGTCCAGTCTGGGTTTCGACGAAGCTTTTGTACTCCTGAAACTTTGATGTGACCTCGCTCTTGTTCCGAATGAAGTAAATCACACACCAGCGACTGTAGTCGTCAATGAAAGTGACGAAGTATCGCGCCCCGCCTTGTGATTCTGTCCTCATGGGGCCACATACGTCGCTGTGCACAATGTCCAGCAGTCCACTTGCGCGTTCGATTCGGTTCTGAAATGGGGCACGGGTTAGCTTACCTGCGACACACGTTTCGCATACTCCCAATTGCGAGTCCAAGTGTGGTATCAAATTCTTCTTGACCATGAGGGACATGTCGTGGTAGTTCAAATGTCCCAGCTTCTGGTGCCATTCGTTGACGTTTTCTGATCCGCGGCTCACAAGTTTCGAGTCGTGTTGTTCCTTCCTCCGAAGGTAGAATAGATCACCGTCTCGATCCGCAACGATCTTGACTCCACCTCGACCATTAGTGATGACAGCTTGATTCTTCGTGAAGAGGACTTGATCGCCTGTGTCGACGATTTTAGAAACGGAGATAAGATTGGTGCGCAAATCTGGTACATGAAGTGCGTTGCGAAGCTCCACCTACATGTTCTCCTTTCCGTTCCACGTTGACAGCTTGACTTCTCCTTTAGCAGTAACATCCGAGGTTAGATTCGTAGCCAAGTTTAGTCCAAAATTCGTCGGTTGTTGATTAACAAACAATTCGCGGTCCTTGCAGAGATGCGTGGTGCATCCGCTGTCTAAACACCATCTGTCGCTCAGTGCGCCACCGGTTTGAAAGGTAGTGAAGTATGATGCCGTGTTCGCGTTCCCCTTATCTTGTTGCTTGCGTTTTCTCGCGAAACAGTCTACGGCTTTATGACCGCGCTTTCCGCAGAAGTTGCAATTGTATGGGACTTGGTTCGAAGATTTGTCTATTTTGTGATCGTGAGATTTGTTCGAAGCGTCCTTGGAGTAATTTTTAAAGTTGCCTCTGAAACCTCTCGCGTGGATCTTGTTACCGGCGTTTGATTTGGCGAACAATGCACCGGATGGTGCTTCGTTCGTTTTCCGGATCCTTGCGTCATATTCTTCGATAAGTTTCACTCTCAAGGTGTCGATGTCTGGAAAGTTGTCCCTGGCCTCGACTGCACACCTGAAATTTTCGAAGGAATCTGGAAGACTGGTTAAAAGCATCACGATCAGCAATTCATCGTTTATTGAAATGTCCATGTTTTTCAGTTGGTCGACAGTGTCAAAGAAAGCTGAAAGATACTCCCTAAAGTCTTCGCCATCGGTCATTTTCCTCTGCGTCAACCGTTTTAGTAGTGTCGCCTTCCTGGCCGGACCTTTCGAAGCGTAAGCTGCTTCCAACTTGATCCAGATCTCTCGGGAAGTCGCGCAGCCTCGTACTTGATTGAGCTCCGATGGGTTGATGGCTAGGATGAGATCCGACTTCGCCTTCCTGTCTTGTATGATCCAATTTGTTACTGCCCCGCGAACCGCTGCTAGTACTGCCGCGTCCGCTTTCTGGTCGATCTCGGGTTTTGGATGTTCCCCGCTGACGTAGATCCAGGTGTCATTTTTCACCAGCACGGCTTCGATTTGTACTTTCCAAGTCTCGTAGTTGTGCTTGGAGAGTGGCTCGATTCGAAAATTGCCGTGAGCCATGTATATGAGAGACCGAATATTTTACCGAAAAATATATTCATATATTGATTCAAATTCGTTTTAAATGAGACATAGTTCAGTAATATACGCAAATACAAGCGTTAAAATGCCAATACCAGAGTAATATATTTCCTAGTGTATTACACTAAAAAGTTATAGGACCCCATAAAATATGTTCAGATATTGATTCAAATTCGTTTTAAATGAGACATATTTCAGTAATATATGCAAATACAAGCGTTAAAATGCCAATACCTAAGTAATATATTTCCTAGTTTATTACACTAAAAAGTTAAAGGCCCACATAAAATATGTTCAGATATTGATTCAAATTCGTTTTAAATGAGACATATTTCAGTAATATACGCAAATACAAGCGTTTAAATGCCAATACCTGAGTAATATATTTCTTAGCGTGTTGTACTAAGAAGTTATAGGACCCCATAAAATATGTTCATATATTGATTCAAATTCGTTTTAAATGAGACATAGTTCAGTATACGCAAATACAAGCGTTTAAATGCCAGTACCTGAGTAATATATTTCTTAGCGTGTTGTACTAAGAAGTTATAGGACCCCATAAAATATGTTCAGATATTGATTCAAATTCGTTTTAAATGAGACATATTTCAGTAATATACGCAAATACAAGCGTTTAAATGCCAATACCTGAGTAATATATTTCTTAGCGTGTTGTACTAAGAAGTTATAGGACCCCATAAAATATGTTCATATATTGATTCAAATTCGTTTTAAATGAGACATAGTTCAGAAATATACGCAAATACAAGCGTTAAAATGCCAATACCAGAGTAATATATTTCCTAGCGTATTACACTGAAAAGTTAAAGGCCCACATAAAATATGTTCAGTTATTGATTCAAATTCGTTTTAAATGAGACATATTTCAGTAATATACGCAAATACAAGCGTTAAAATGCCAATACCTGAGTAATATATTTCCTAGCATGTTGTACTAAGAAGTTATAGGACCCCATAAAATATGTTCATATATTGATTCAAATTCGTTTTAAATGAGACATAGTTCAGTAATATACGCAAATACAAGCGTTTAAATGCCAATACCTGAGTAATATATTTCTTAGCGTGTTGTACTAAGAAGTTATAGGACCCCATAAAATATGTTCAGATATTGATTCAAATTCGTTTTAAATGAGACATATTTCAGTAATATACGCAAATACAAGCGTTAAAATGCCAATACCTGAGTAATATATTTCTTAGCGTATTGTACTAAAAAGTTATAGGCCACCATTAAATATGTTCAGATATTGATTCAAATTCGTTTCAAATGTGACATATTTCAGTAATATACGCAAATACAAGCGTTTAAATGCCAATACCTGAGTAATATATTTCCTAGCATGTTGTACTAAGAAGTTATAGGACCCCATAAAATATGTTCATATATTGATTCAAATTCGTTTTAAATGAGACATAGTTCAGTAATATACGCAAATACAAGCGTTTAAATGCCAATACCTGAGTAATATATTTCTTAGCGTGTTGTACTAAGAAGTTATAGGACCCCATAAAATATGTTCAGATATTGATTCAAATTCGTTTTAAATGAGACATATTTCAGTAATATACGCAAATACAAGCGTTTAAATGCCAATACCTGAGTAATATATTTCTTAGCGTGTTGTACTAAGAAGTTATAGGACCCCATAAAATATGTTCATAAATTGATTCAAATTCGTTTTAAATGAGACATGGTTCAGTAATATACGCAAATACAAGCGTTTAAATGCCAATACCTGAGTAATATATTTCTTAGCGTGTTGTACTAAGAAGTTATAGGACCCCATAAAATATGTTCAGATATTGATTCAAATTCGTTTTAAATGAGACATAGTTCAGTAATATACGCAAATACAAGCGTTAAAATGCCAATACCAGAGTAATATATTTCCTAGTGTATTACACTAAAAAGTTATAGGACCCCATAAAATATGTTCAGATATTGATTCAAATTCGTTTTAAATGAGACATATTTCAGTAATATACGCAAATACAAGCGTTAAAATGCCAATACCTGAGTAATATATTTCTTAGCGTATTGTACTAAAAAGTTATAGGCCACCATTAAATATGTTCAGATATTGATTCAAATTCGTTTCAAATGTGACATATTTCAGTAATATACGCAAATACAAGCGTTTAAATGCCAATACCTGAGTAATATATTTCTTAGCGTGTTGTACTAAGAAGTTATAGGACCCCATAAAATATGTTCATATATTGATTCAAATTCGTTTTAAATGAGACATAGTTCAGTAATATACGCAAATACAAGCGTTTAAATGCCAATACCAGAGTAATATATTTCCTAGCGTATTACACTAAAAAGTGATAGGACCCCATAAAATATGTTCAGTTATTGAATCAAATTCGTTTTAAATGAGACATATTTCAGTAATATATGCAAATACAAGCGTTAAAATGCCAATACCAGAGTAATATATTTCCTAGTGTATTACACTAAAAAGTTAAAGGCCCACATAAAATATGTTCAGATATTGATTCAAATTCGTTTTAAATGAGACATATTTCAGTAATATACGCAAATACAAGCGTTTAAATGCCAATACCTGAGTAATATATTTCTTAGCGTGTTGTACTAAGAAGTTATAGGACCCCATAAAATATGTTCATATATTGATTCAAATTCGTTTTAAATGAGACATAGTTCAGTATACGCAAATACAAGCGTTTAAATGCCAGTACCTGAGTAATATATTTCTTAGCGTGTTGTACTAAGAAGTTATAGGACCCCATAAAATATGTTCAGATATTGATTCAAATTCGTTTTAAATGAGACATATTTCAGTAATATACGCAAATACAAGCGTTTAAATGCCAATACCTGAGTAATATATTTCTTAGCGTGTTGTACTAAGAAGTTATAGGACCCCATAATATATGTTCATATATTGATTCAAATTCGTTTTAAATGAGACATAGCTCAGAAATATACGCAAATACAAGCGTTAAAATGCCAATACCAGAGTAATATATTTCCTAGCGTATTACACTGAAAAGTTAAAGGCCCACATAAAATATGTTCAGATATCGATTCAAATTCGTTTTAAATGAGACATATTTCAGTAATATACGCAAATACAAGCGTTTAAATGCCAATACCTGAGTAATATATTTCTTAGCGTGTTGTACTAAGAAGTTATAGGACCCCATAAAATATGTTCAGATATTGATTCAAATTCGTTTTAAATGAGACATAGTTCAGTATACGCAAATACAAGCGTTTAAATGCCAGTACCTGAGTAATATATTTCTTAGCGTGTTGTACTAAGAAGTTATAGGACCCCATAAAATATGTTCAGATATTGATTCAAATTCGTTTTAAATGAGACATATTTCAGTAATATACGCAAATACAAGCGTTTAAATGCCAATACCTGAGTAATATATTTCTTAGCGTGTTGTACTAAGAAGTTATAGGACCCCATAATATATTTCCTAGTGTATTACACTAAAAAGTTAAAGGCCCACATAAAATATGTTCAGATATTGATTCAAATTCATTTAAATGAGACATATTTCAGTAATATACGCAAATACAAGCGTTTAAATGCCAATACCTGAGTAATATATTTCTTAGCGTGTTGTACTAAGAAGTTATAGGACCCCATAAAATATGTTCATATATTGATTCAAATTCGTTTTAAATGAGACATAGTTCAGTATACGCAAATACAAGCGTTTAAATGCCAGTACCTGAGTAATATATTTCTTAGCGTGTTGTACTAAGAAGTTATAGGACCCCATAAAATATGTTCAGATATTGATTCAAATTCGTTTTAAATGAGACATATTTCAGTAATATACGCAAATACAAGCGTTTAAATGCCAATACCTGAGTAATATATTTCTTAGCGTGTTGTACTAAGAAGTTATAGGACCCCATAATATATGTTCATATATTGATTCAAATTCGTTTTAAATGAGACATAGCTCAGAAATATACGCAAATACAAGCGTTTAAATGCCAATACCTGAGTAATATATTTCTTAGCGTGTTGTACTAAGAAGTTATAGGACCCCATAAAATATGTTCAGATATTGATTCAAATTCGTTTTAAATGAGACATATTTCAGTAATATACGCAAATACAAGCGTTAAAATGCCAATACCTGAGTAATATATTTCCTAGCATGTTGTACTAAGAAGTTATAGGACCCCATAAAATATGTTCATATATTGATTCAAATTCGTTTTAAATGAGACATAGTTCAGTAATATACGCAAATACAAGCGTTTAAATGCCAATACCTGAGTAATATATTTCTTAGCGTGTTGTACTAAGAAGTTATAGGACCCCATAAAATATGTTCAGATATTGATTCATATTCGTTTTAAATGAGACATATTTCAGTAATATACGCAAATACAAGCGTTAAAATGCCAATACCTGAGTAATATATTTCTTAGCGTATTGTACTAAAAAGTTATAGGCCACCATTAAATATGTTCAGATATTGATTCAAATTCGTTTCAAATGTGACATATTTCAGTAATATACGCAAATACAAGCGTTTAAATGCCAATACCTGAGTAATATATTTCCTAGCATGTTGTACTAAGAAGTTATAGGACCCCATAAAATATGTTCATATATTGATTCAAATTCGTTTTAAATGAGACATAGTTCAGTAATATACGCAAATACAAGCGTTTAAATGCCAATACCTGAGTAATATATTTCTTAGCGTGTTGTACTAAGAAGTTATAGGACCCCATAAAATATGTTCAGATATTGATTCAAATTCGTTTTAAATGAGACATATTTCAGTAATATACGCAAATACAAGCGTTTAAATGCCAATACCTGAGTAATATATTTCTTAGCGTGTTGTACTAAGAAGTTATAGGACCCCATAAAATATGTTCATAAATTGATTCAAATTCGTTTTAAATGAGACATGGTTCAGTAATATACGCAAATACAAGCGTTTAAATGCCAATACCTGAGTAATATATTTCTTAGCGTGTTGTACTAAGAAGTTATAGGACCCCATAAAATATGTTCAGATATTGATTCAAATTCGTTTTAAATGAGACATAGTTCAGTAATATACGCAAATACAAGCGTTAAAATGCCAATACCAGAGTAATATATTTCCTAGTGTATTACACTAAAAAGTTATAGGACCCCATAAAATATGTTCAGATATTGATTCAAATTCGTTTTAAATGAGACATATTTCAGTAATATACGCAAATACAAGCGTTAAAATGCCAATACCTGAGTAATATATTTCTTAGCGTATTGTACTAAAAAGTTATAGGCCACCATTAAATATGTTCAGATATTGATTCAAATTCGTTTCAAATGTGACATATTTCAGTAATATACGCAAATACAAGCGTTTAAATGCCAATACCTGAGTAATATATTTCTTAGCGTGTTGTACTAAGAAGTTATAGGACCCCATAAAATATGTTCATATATTGATTCAAATTCGTTTTAAATGAGACATAGTTCAGTAATATACGCAAATACAAGCGTTTAAATGCCAATACCAGAGTAATATATTTCCTAGCGTATTACACTAAAAAGTGATAGGACCCCATAAAATATGTTCAGTTATTGAATCAAATTCGTTTTAAATGAGACATATTTCAGTAATATATGCAAATACAAGCGTTAAAATGCCAATACCAGAGTAATATATTTCCTAGTGTATTACACTAAAAAGTTAAAGGCCCACATAAAATATGTTCAGATATTGATTCAAATTCGTTTTAAATGAGACATATTTCAGTAATATACGCAAATACAAGCGTTTAAATGCCAATACCTGAGTAATATATTTCTTAGCGTGTTGTACTAAGAAGTTATAGGACCCCATAAAATATGTTCATATATTGATTCAAATTCGTTTTAAATGAGACATAGTTCAGTATACGCAAATACAAGCGTTTAAATGCCAGTACCTGAGTAATATATTTCTTAGCGTGTTGTACTAAGAAGTTATAGGACCCCATAAAATATGTTCAGATATTGATTCAAATTCGTTTTAAATGAGACATATTTCAGTAATATACGCAAATACAAGCGTTTAAATGCCAATACCTGAGTAATATATTTCTTAGCGTGTTGTACTAAGAAGTTATAGGACCCCATAATATATGTTCATATATTGATTCAAATTCGTTTTAAATGAGACATAGCTCAGAAATATACGCAAATACAAGCGTTAAAATGCCAATACCAGAGTAATATATTTCCTAGCGTATTACACTGAAAAGTTAAAGGCCCACATAAAATATGTTCAGATATCGATTCAAATTCGTTTTAAATGAGACATATTTCAGTAATATACGCAAATACAAGCGTTTAAATGCCAATACCTGAGTAATATATTTCTTAGCGTGTTGTACTAAGAAGTTATAGGACCCCATAAAATATGTTCAGATATTGATTCAAATTCGTTTCAAATGAGACATATTTCAGTAATATACGCAAATACAAGCGTTTAAATGCCAATACCTGAGTAATATATTTCTTAGCGTGTTGTACTAAGAAGTTATAGGACCCCATAAAATATGTTCATATATTGATTCAAATTCGTTTTAAATGAGACATAGTTCAGTAATATACGCAAATACAAGCGTTAATATGCCAACAACAGAGTAATATATTTCCTAGCGTATTACACTAAAAAGTTATAGGACCCCATAAAATATGTTCAGTTATTGATTCAAATTCGTTTTAAATGAGACATATTTCAGTAATATATGCAAATACAAGCGTTAAAATGCCAATACCAGAGTAATATATTTCCTAGCGTATTACACTAAAAAGTTAAAGGCCCACATAAAATATGTTCAGATATTGATTCAAATTCGTTTTAAATGAGACATATTTCAGTAATATACGCAAATACAAGCGTTTAAATGCCAATACCTGAGTAATATATTTCTTAGCGTGTTGTACTAAGAAGTTATAGGACCCCATAAAATATGTTCATATATTGATTCAAATTCGTTTTAAATGAGACATAGTTCAGTATACGCAAATACAAGCGTTTAAATGCCAGTACCTGAGTAATATATTTCTAAGCGTGTTGTACTAAGAAGTTATAGGACCCCATAAAATATGTTCAGATATTGATTCAAATTCGTTTTAAATGAGACATATTTCAGTAATATACGCAAATACAAGCGTTTAAATGCCAATACCTGAGTAATACATTTCTTAGCGTGTTGTACTAAGAAGTTATAGGACCCCATAAAATATGTTCATATATTGATTCAAATTCGTTTTAAATGAGACATAGTTCAGAAATATACGCAAATACAAGCGTTAAAATGCCAATACCAGAGTAATATATTTCCTAGCGTATTACACTGAAAAGTTAAAGGCCCACATAAAATATGTTCAGATATTGATTCAAATTCGTTTTAAATGAGACATATTTCAGTAATATACGCAAATACAAGCGTTAAAATGCCAATACCTGAGTAATATATTTCTTAGCGTGTTGTACTAAGAAGTTATAGGACCCCATAAAATATGTTCATATATTGATTCAAATTCGTTTTAAATGAGACATAGTTCAGTAATATACGCAAATACAAGCGTTTAAATGCCAATACCTGAGTAATATATTTCTTAGCGTGTTGTACTAAGAAGTTATAGGACCCCATAAAATATGTTCAGATATTGATTCAAATTCGTTTTAAATGAGACATATTTCAGTAATATACGCAAATACAAGCGTTTAAATGCCAATACCTGAGTAATATATTTCTTAGCGTGTTGTACTAAGAAGTTATAGGACCCCATAAAATATGTTCAGATATTGATTCAAATTCGTTTTAAATGAGACATATTTCAGTAATATACGCAAATACAAGCATTGAAATGCCAATACCAGAGTAATATATTTCCTAGTGTATTACACTAATAAGTTAAAGGACCACATAAAATATGTTCAGATATTCATTCAAATTGGTTTCAAATGAGACATATTTCAGTAATATACGCAAATACAAGCGTTTAAATGCCAATACCTGAGAAATATATTTCTTAGCGTGTTGTTCTAAGAAGTTATAGGACCCCATAAAATATGTTCATATATTGATTCAAATTCGTTTCAAATGTGACATATTTCAGTAATATACGCAAATACAAGCGTTTAAATGCCAATACCTGAGTAATATATTTCCTAGCATGTTGTACTAAGAAGTTATAGGACCCCATAAAATATGTTCATATATTGATTCAAATTCGTTTTAAATGAGACATAGTTCAGTAATATACGCAAATACAAGCGTTTAAATGCCAATACCTGAGTAATATATTTCTTAGCGTGTTGTACTAAGAAGTTATAGGACCCCATAAAATATGTTCAGATATTGATTCAAATTCGTTTTAAATGAGACATATTTCAGTAATATACGCAAATACAAGCGTTTAAATGCCAATACCTGAGTAATATATTTCTTAGCGTGTTGTACTAAGAAGTTATAGGACCCCATAAAATATGTTCATAAATTGATTCAAATTCGTTTTAAATGAGACATGTTTCAGTAATATACGCAAATACAAGCGTTTAAATGCCAATACCTGAGTAATATATTTCTTAGCGTGTTGTACTAAGAAGTTATAGGACCCCATAAAATATGTTCAGATATTGATTCAAATTCGTTTTAAATGAGACATAGTTCAGTAATATACGCAAATACAAGCGTTAAAATGCCAATACCAGAGTAATATATTTCCTAGTGTATTACACTAAAAAGTTATAGGACCCCATAAAATATGTTCAGATATTGATTCAAATTCGTTTTAAATGAGACATATTTCAGTAATATACGCAAATACAAGCGTTAAAATGCCAATACCTGAGTAATATATTTCTTAGCGTATTGTACTAAAAAGTTATAGGCCACCATTAAATATGTTCAGATATTGATTCAAATTCGTTTCAAATGTGACATATTTCAGTAATATACGCAAATACAAGCGTTTAAATGCCAATACCTGAGTAATATATTTCTTAGCGTGTTGTACTAAGAAGTTATAGGACCCCATAAAATATGTTCATATATTGATTCAAATTCGTTTTAAATGAGACATAGTTCAGTAATATACGCAAATACAAGCGTTTAAATGCCAATACCAGAGTAATATATTTCCTAGCGTATTACACTAAAAAGTGATAGGACCCCATAAAATATGTTCAGTTATTGAATCAAATTCGTTTTAAATGAGACATATTTCAGTAATATATGCAAATACAAGCGTTAAAATGCCAATACCAGAGTAATATATTTCCTAGTGTATTACACTAAAAAGTTAAAGGCCCACATAAAATATGTTCAGATATTGATTCAAATTCGTTTTAAATGAGACATATTTCAGTAATATACGCAAATACAAGCGTTTAAATGCCAATACCTGAGTAATATATTTCTTAGCGTGTTGTACTAAGAAGTTATAGGACCCCATAAAATATGTTCATATATTGATTCAAATTCGTTTTAAATGAGACATAGTTCAGTATACGCAAATACAAGCGTTTAAATGCCAGTACCTGAGTAATATATTTCTTAGCGTGTTGTACTAAGAAGTTATAGGACCCCATAAAATATGTTCAGATATTGATTCAAATTCGTTTTAAATGAGACATATTTCAGTAATATACGCAAATACAAGCGTTTAAATGCCAATACCTGAGTAATATATTTCTTAGCGTGTTGTACTAAGAAGTTATAGGACCCCATAATATATGTTCATATATTGATTCAAATTCGTTTTAAATGAGACATAGCTCAGAAATATACGCAAATACAAGCGTTAAAATGCCAATACCAGAGTAATATATTTCCTAGCGTATTACACTGAAAAGTTAAAGGCCCACATAAAATATTTTCAGATATCGATTCAAATTCGTTTTAAATGAGACATATTTCAGTAATATACGCAAATACAAGCGTTTAAATGCCAATACCTGAGTAATATATTTCTTAGCGTGTTGTACTAAGAAGTTATAGGACCCCATAAAATATGTTCAGATATTGATTCAAATTCGTTTCAAATGAGACATATTTCAGTAATATACGCAAATACAAGCGTTTAAATGCCAATACCTGAGTAATATATTTCTTAGCGTGTTGTACTAAGAAGTTATAGGACCCCATAAAATATGTTCATATATTGATTCAAATTCGTTTTAAATGAGACATAGTTCAGTAATATACGCAAATACAAGCGTTAATATGCCAACAACAGAGTAATATATTTCCTAGCGTATTACACTAAAAAGTTATAGGACCCCATAAAATATGTTCAGTTATTGATTCAAATTCGTTTTAAATGAGACATATTTCAGTAATATATGCAAATACAAGCGTTAAAATGCCAATACCAGAGTAATATATTTCCTAGCGTATTACACTAAAAAGTTAAAGGCCCACATAAAATATGTTCAGATATTGATTCAAATTCGTTTTAAATGAGACATATTTCAGTAATATACGCAAATACAAGCGTTTAAATGCCAATACCTGAGTAATATATTTCTTAGCGTGTTGTACTAAGAAGTTATAGGACCCCATAAAATATGTTCATATATTGATTCAAATTCGTTTTAAATGAGACATAGTTCAGTATACGCAAATACAAGCGTTTAAATGCCAGTACCTGAGTAATATATTTCTAAGCGTGTTGTACTAAGAAGTTATAGGACCCCATAAAATATGTTCAGATATTGATTCAAATTCGTTTTAAATGAGACATATTTCAGTAATATACGCAAATACAAGCGTTTAAATGCCAATACCTGAGTAATACATTTCTTAGCGTGTTGTACTAAGAAGTTATAGGACCCCATAAAATATGTTCATATATTGATTCAAATTCGTTTTAAATGAGACATAGTTCAGAAATATACGCAAATACAAGCGTTAAAATGCCAATACCAGAGTAATATATTTCCTAGCGTATTACACTGAAAAGTTAAAGGCCCACATAAAATATGTTCAGATATTGATTCAAATTCGTTTTAAATGAGACATATTTCAGTAATATACGCAAATACAAGCGTTAAAATGCCAATACCTGAGTAATATATTTCTTAGCGTGTTGTACTAAGAAGTTATAGGACCCCATAAAATATGTTCATATATTGATTCAAATTCGTTTTAAATGAGACATAGTTCAGTAATATACGCAAATACAAGCGTTTAAATGCCAATACCTGAGTAATATATTTCTTAGCGTGTTGTACTAAGAAGTTATAGGACCCCATAAAATATGTTCAGATATTGATTCAAATTCGTTTTAAATGAGACATATTTCAGTAATATACGCAAATACAAGCGTTTAAATGCCAATACCTGAGTAATATATTTCTTAGCGTGTTGTACTAAGAAGTTATAGGACCCCATAAAATATGTTCAGATATTGATTCAAATTCGTTTTAAATGAGACATATTTCAGTAATATACGCAAATACAAGCATTGAAATGCCAATACCAGAGTAATATATTTCCTAGTGTATTACACTAATAAGTTAAAGGACCACATAAAATATGTTCAGATATTCATTCAAATTGGTTTCAAATGAGACATATTTCAGTAATATACGCAAATACAAGCGTTTAAATGCCAATACCTGAGAAATATATTTCTTAGCGTGTTGTTCTAAGAAGTTATAGGACCCCATAAAATATGTTCATATATTGATTCAAATTCGTTTCAAATGAGACATATTTCAGTAATATACGCAAATACAAGCGTTTAAATGCCAATACCAGAGTAATATATTTCCTAGTGTATTACACTAATAAGTTAAAGGACCACATAAAATATGTTCAGATATTCATTCAAATTCGTTTCAAATGAGACATATTTCAGTAATATACGCAAATACAAGCGTTAAAATGCCAATACCTGAGTAATATATTTCTTAGCGTGTTGTACTAAGAAGTTATAGGACCCCATAAAATATGTTCATATATTGATTCAAATTCGTTTCAAATGAGACATATTTCAGTCATATACGCAAATACAAGCGTTTAAATGCCAATACCAGAGTAATATATTTCCTAGCGTATTACACTAAAAAGTTATAGGACCCCATAAAATATGTTCAGATATTGATTCAAATTCGTTTTAAATGAGACATATTTCAGTAATATACGCAAATACAAGCGTTTAAATGCCAATACCAGAGTAATATATTTCCTAGTGTATTACACTAATAAGTTAAAGGACCACATAAAATATGTTCAGATATTCATTCAAATTCGTTTCAAATGAAATATATTTCAGTAATATACGCAAATACAAGCGTTAAAATGCCAATACCTGAGTAATATATTTCTTAGCGTTTTGTACTAAGAAGTTATAGGACCCCATAAAATATGTTCATATATTGATTCAAATTCGTTTCAAATGAGACTTATTTCAGTAATATACGCAAATACAAGCGTTTAAATGCCAATACCAGAGTAATATATTTCCTAGCGTATTACACTAAAAAGTTATAGGACCCCATAAAATATGTTCAGATATTGATTCAAATTCGTTTTAAATGAGACATAGTTCAGAAATATACGCAAATACAAGCGTTAAAATGCCAATACCAGAGTAATATATTTCCTAGCGTATAACACTGAAAAGTTAAAGGCCCACATAAAATATGTTCAGATATTGATTCAAATTCGTTTTAAATGAGACATATTTCAGTAATATACGCAAATACAAGCGTTGAAATGCCAATACCAGAGTAATATATTTCCTAGTGTATTACACTAATAAGTAAAAGGACCACATAAAATATGTTCAGATATTCATTCAAATTCGTTTCAAATGAGACATATTTCAGTAATATACGCAAATACAAGCGTTTAAATGCCAATACCAGAGTAATATATTTCTTAGCGTGTTGTACTAAGAAGTTATAGGACCCCATAAAATATGTTCAGATATTGATTCAAATTCGTTTCAAATGAGACATATTTCAGTAATATACGCAAATACAAGCGTTTAAATGCCAATACCAGAGTAATATATTTCCTAGCGTATTACACTAAAAAGTTAAAGGCCCACATAAAATATGTTCAGATATTGATTCAAATTCGTTTTAAATGAGACATATTTCAGTAATATACGCAAATACAAGCGTTAAAATGCCAATACCTGAGTAATATATTTCTTAGCGTATTGTACTAAAGATTTATAGGCCGCCATTAAATATGTTCAGATATTGATTCAAATTCGTTTCAAATGAGACATATTTCAGTAATATACGCAAATACAAGCGTTTAAATGCCAATACCTGAGTAATATATTTCTTAGCGTGTTGTACTAAGAAGTTATAGGACCCCATAAAATATGTTCATATATTGATTCAAATTCGTTTCAAATGAGACATATTTCAGTAATATACGCAAATACAAGCGTTTAAATGCCAATACCAGAGTAATATATTTCCTAGCGTATTACACTAAAAAGTTAAAGGCCCACATAAAATATGTTCATATATTGATTCAAATTCGTTTTAAATGAGACATAGTTCAGTAATATACGCAAATTCAAGCGTTAAAATGCCAATACCAGAGTAATATATTTCTTAGCGTATTGTACTAAAACGTTATAGGCCACCATTAAATATGTTCAGATATTGATTCAAATTCGTTTCAAATGTAACATATTGCACTAATATACGCAAATACAAGCGTTAAAATGCCAATACCAGAGTAATATATTTCTTAGCGTGTTGTACTAAGAAGTTATAGGACCCCATAAAATATGTTCATATATTGATTCAAATTCGTTTTAAATGAGACATAGTTCAGTAATATACGAAAATACAAGCGTTAAAATGCCAATACCTGAGTAATATATTTCCTAGCGTATTACACTAAAAAGTTATAGGACCCCCTAAAATATGTTCAGATATTGATTCAAATTCGTTTCAAATGAGACAAATTGCACTAATATACGCAAAAACAAGCGTTAAAATGCCAATACCAGATTAATATATTTCTTAGCGTTTTGTACTAAGAAGTTATAGGACCCCATAAAATATGTTCATAATTGATTCAAATTCGTTTTAAATGAGACATATTTCAGTAATCTACGCAAATACAAGCGTTAAAATGCCAATACCAGAGTAATATATTTCTTAGCGTGTTGTACTAAGAAGTTATAGGACCCCATAAAATATGTTCATATATTGATTCAAATTCGTTTTAAATGAGACATATTTCAGTAATCTACGCAAATACAAGCGTTTAAATGCCAATACCTGAGTAATATATTTCCTAGCGTATTACACTAAAAAGTTATAGGACCCCATAAAATATGTTCATATATTGATTCAAATTCGTTTTAAATCCCAATACCTGAGTAATATATTTCTTAGCGTGTTGTACTAAGAAGTTATAGGACCCCATAAAATATGTTCAGATATTGATTCAAATTCGTTTTAAATGAGACATATTTCAGTAATATACGCAAATACAAGCGTTTAAATGCCAATACCTGAGTAATATATTTCTTAGCGTGTTGTACTAAGAAGTTATAGGACCTCATAAAATTTGTTCAGATATTGATTCAAATTCGTTTTAAATGAGACATATTTCAGTAATATACGCAAATACAAGCGTTGAAATGCCAATACCAGAGTAATATATTTCCTAGTGTATTACACTAATAAGTTAAAGGACCACATAAAATATGTTCAGATATTCATTCAAATTCGTTTCAAATGAGACATATTTCAGTAATATACGCAAATACAAGCGTTTAAATGCCAATACCAGAGTAATATATTTCTTAGCGTGTTGTACTAAGAAGTTATAGGACCCCATAAAATATGTTCATATATTGATTCAAATTCGTTTCAAATGAGACATATTTCAGTAATATACGCAAATACAAGCGTTTAAATGCCAATACCAGAGTAATATATTTCCTAGCGTATTACACTAAAAACTTATAGGACCCCATAAAATATGTTCAGATAATGATTCAAATTCGTTTTAAATGAGACATATTTCAGTAATATACGCAAATACAAGCGTTTAAATGCCAATACCAGAGTAATATATTTCCTAGTGTATTACACTAATAAGTTAAAGGACCACATAAAATATGTTCAGATATTCATTCAAATTCGTTTCAAATGAGACATATTTCAGTAATATACGCAAATACAAGCGTTAAAATGCCAATACCTGAGTAATATATTTCTAAGCGTGTTGTACTATGAAGTTATAGGACCCCATAAAATATGTTCATATATTGATTCAAATTCGTTTCAAATGAGACATATTTCAGTAATATACGCAAATACAAGCGTTTAAATGCCAATACCAGAGTAATATATTTCCTAGCGTATTACACTAAAAAGTTATAGGACCCCATAAAATATGTTCAGATATTGATTCAAATTCGTTTTAAATGAGACATAGTTCAGAAATATACGCAAATACAAGCGTTAAAATGCCAATACCAGAGTAATATATTTCCTAGCGTATTACACTGAAAAGTTAAAGGCCCACATAAAATATGTTCAGATATTGATTCAAATTCGTTTTAAATGAGACATATTTCAGTAATATACGCAAATACAAGCGTTAAAATGCCAATACCTGAGTAATATATTTCTTAGCGTGTTGTACTAAGAAGTTATAGGACCCCATAAAATATGTTCATATATTGATTCAAATTCGTTTTAAATGAGACATAGTTCAGTAATATACGCAAATACAAGCGTTTAAATGCCAATACCTGAGTAATATATTTCTTAGCGTGTTGTACTAAGAAGTTATAGGACCCCATAAAATATGTTCAGATATTGATTCAAATTCGTTTTAAATGAGACATATTTCAGTAATATACGCAAATACAAGCGTTTAAATGCCAATACCTGAGTAATATATTTCTTAGCGTGTTGTACTAAGAAGTTATAGGACCCCATAAAATATGTTCATAAATTGATTCAAATTCGTTTTAAATGAGACATAGTTCAGTAATATACGCAAATACAAGCGTTTAAATGCCAATACCTGAGTAATATATTTCTTAGCGTGTTGTACTAAGAAGTTATAGGACCCCATAAAATATGTTCATATATTGATTCAAATTCGTTTCAAATGAGACATATTTCAGTAATATACGCAAATACAAGCGTTTAAATGCCAATACCAGAGTAATATATTTCCTAGCGTATTACACTAAAAAGTTAAAGGCCCACATAAAATATGTTCATATATTGATTCAAATTCGTTTTAAATGAGACATAGTTCAGTAATTTACGCAAATTCAAGCGTTAAAATGCCAATACCAGAGTAATATATTTCTTAGCGTATTGTACTAAAACGTTATAGGCCACCATTAAATATGTTCAGATATTGATTCAAATTCGTTTCAAATGTAACATATTGCAATAATATACGCAAATACAAGCGTTAAAATGCCAATACCAGAGTAATATATTTCTTAGCGTGTTGTACTAAGAAGTTATAGGACCCCATAAAATATGTTCATATATTGATTCAAATTCGTTTTAAATGAGACATAGTTCAGTAATATACGCAAATACAAGCGTTTAAATGCCAATACCTGAGTAATATATTTCTTAGCGTGTTGTACTAAGAAGTTATAGGACCCCATAAAATATGTTCAGATATTGATTCAAATTCGTTTTAAATGAGACATATTTCAGTAATATACGCAAATACAAGCGTTTAAATGCCAATACCTGAGTAATATATTTCTTAGCGTGTTGTACTAAGAAGTTATAGGACCCCATAAAATATGTTCATAAATTGATTCAAATTCGTTTTAAATGAGACATGGTTCAGTAATATACGCAAATACAAGCGTTTAAATGCCAATACCTGAGTAATATATTTCTTAGCGTGTTGTACTAAGAAGTTATAGGACCCCATAAAATATGTTCATATATTGATTCAAATTCGTTTTAAATGAGACATATTTCAGTAATATACGCAAATACAAGCGTTGAAATGCCAATACCAGAGTAATATATTTCCTAGTGTATTACACTTATAAGTAAAAGGACCACATAAAATATGTTCAGATATTCATTCAAATTCGTTTCAAATGAGACATATTTCAGTAATATACGCAAATACAAGCGTTTAAATGCCAATACCAGAGTAATATATTTCTTAGCGTGTTGTACTAAGAAGTTATAGGACCCCATAAAATATGTTCATATATTGATTCAAATTCGTTTCAAATGAGACATATTTCAGTAATATACGCAAATACAAGCGTTTAAATGCCAATACCAGAGTAATATATTTCCTAGCGTATTACACTAAAGAGTTAAAGGCCCACATAAAATATGTTCAGATATTGATTCAAATTCGTTTTAAATGAGACATATTTCAGTAATATACGCAAATACAAGCGTTAAAATGCCAATACCTGAGTAATATATTTCTTAGCGTATTGTACTAAAAATGTATAGGCCGCCATTAAATATGTTCAGATATTGATTCAAATTCGTTTCAAATGAGACATATTTCAGTAATATACGCAAATACAAGCGTTTAAATGCCAATACCTGAGTAATATATTTCTTAGCGTGTTGTACTAAGAAGTTATAGGACCCCATAAAATATGTTCATATATTGATTCAAATTCGTTTCAAATGAGACATAGTTCAGTAATATACGCAAATTCAAGCGTTAAAATGCCAATACCAGAGTAATATATTTCTTAGCGTATTGTACTAAAACGTTATAGGCCACCATTAAATATGTTCAGATATTGATTCAAATTCGTTTCAAATGTAACATATTGCACTAATATACGCAAATACAAGCGTTAAAATGCCAATACCAGAGTAATATATTTCTTAGCGTGTTGTACTAAGAAGTTATAGGACCCCATAAAATATGTTCATATATTGATTCAAATTCGTTTTAAATGAGACATAGTTCAGTAATATACGCAAATACAAGCGTTAAAATGTCAATACCTGAGTAATATATTTCCTAGCGTATTACACTAAAAAGTTATAGGACCCCCTAAAATATGTTCAGATATTGATTCAAATTCGTTTCAAATGAGACAAATTGCACTAATATACGCAAAAACAAGCGTTAAAATGCCAATACCAGATTAATATATTTCTTAGCGTTTTGTACTAAGAAGTTATAGGACCCCATAAAATATGTTCATAATTGATTCAAATTCGTTTTAAATGAGACATATTTCAGTAATCTACGCAAATACAAGCGTTAAAATGCCAATACCAGAGTAATATATTTCTTAGCGTGTTGTACTAAGAAGTTATAGGACCCCATAAAATATGTTCATATATTGATTAAAATTCGTTTTAAATGAGACATATTTCAGTAATCTACGCAAATACAAGCGTTTAAATGCCAATACCTGAGTAATATATTTCCTAGCGTATTACACTAAAAAGTTATAGGACCCCATAAAATATGTTCATATATTGATTCAAATTCGTTTTAAATCCCAATACCTGAGTAATATATTTCTTAGCGTGTTGTACTTAGAAGTTATAGGACCCCATAAAATATGTTCAGATATTGATTCAAATTCGTTTTAAATGAGACATATTTCAGTAATATACGCAAATACAAGCGTTTAAATGCCAATACCTGAGTAATATATTTCTTAGCGTGTTGTACTAAGAAGTTATAGGACCCCATAAAATATGTTCAGATATTGATTCAAGTTCGTTTTAAATGAGACATATTTCAGTAATATACGCAAATACAAGCGTTGAAATGCCAATACCAGAGTAATATATTTCCTAGTGTATTACACTAATAAGTTAAAGGACCACATAAAATATGTTCAGATATTCATTCAAATTCGTTTCAAATGAGACATATTTCAGTAACATACGCAAATACAAGCGTTTAAATGCCAATACCAGAGTAATATATTTCTTAGCGTGTTGTACTAAGAAGTTATAGGACCCCATAAAATATGTTCATATATTGATTCAAATTCGTTTCAAATGAGACATATTTCAGTAATATACGCAAATACAAGCGTTTAAATGCCAATACCAGAGTAATATATTTCCTAGCGTATTACACTAAAAAGTTATAGGACCCCATAAAATATGTTCATAATTGATTCAAATTCGTTTTAAATGAGACATAGTTCAGTAATATACGCAAATACAAGCGTTTAAATGCCAATACCTGAGTAATATATTTCTTAGCGTGTTGTACTAAGAAGTTATAGGACCCCATAAAATATGTTCAGATATTGATTCAAATTCGTTTTAAATGAGACATAGTTCAGTAATATACGCAAATACAAGCGTTTAAATGCCAATACCTGAGTAATATATTTCCTAGCGTCTTACACTAAAAAGTTATAGGACCCCATAAAATATGTTCAGATATTGATTCAAATTCGTTTTAAATGAGACATATTTCAGTAATATACGCAAATACAAGCGTTTAAATGCCAATACCTGAGTAATATATTTCTTAGCGTGTTGTACTAAGAAGTTATAGGACCCCATAAAATATGTTCATATATTGATTCAAATTCGTTTCAAATGAGACATATTTCAGTAATATACGCAAATACAAGCGTTTAAATGCCAATACCAGAGTAATATATTTCCTAGCGTATTACACTAAAAAGTTAAAGGCCCACATAAAATATGTTCATATATTGATTCAAATTCGTTTTAAATGAGACATAGTTCAGTAATATACGCAAATTCAAGCGTTAAAATGCCAATACCAGAGTAATATATTTCTTAGCGTATTGTACTAAAACGTTATAGGCCACCATTAAATATGTTCAGATATTGATTCAAATTTGTTTCAAATGAGACAAATTGCAGTAATATACGCAAATACAAGCGTTAAAATGCCAATACCAGAGTAATATATTTCTTAGCGTGTTGTACTAAGAAGTTATAGGACCCCATAAAATATTTTCATATATTGATTCAAATTCGTTTTAAATGAGACATAGTTCAGTAATATACGCAAATACAAGCGTTAAAATGCCAATACCTGAGTAATATATTTCCTAGCGTATTACACTAAAAAGTTATAGGACCCCATAAAATATGTTCAGATATTGATTCAAATTCGTTTCAAATGAGACAAATTTCACTAATATACGCAAAAACAAGCGTTAAAATGCCAATACCAGATTAATATATTTCTTAGCGTTTTGTACTAAGAAGTTATAGGACCCCATAAAATATGTTCATATATTGATTCAAATTCGTTTTAAATGAGACATATTTCAGTAATCTACGCAAATACAAGCGTTAAAATGCCAATACCAGAGTAATATATTTCTTAGCGTGTTGTACCAAGAAGTTATAGGACCCCATAAAATATGTTCATATATTGATTCAAATTCGTTTTAAATGAGACATATTTCAGTAATCTACGCAAATACAAGCGTTAAAATGCCAATACCAGAGTAATATATTTCTTAGCGTATTGTACTAAAACGTTATAGGCCACCATTAAATATGTTCAGATATTGATTCAAATTCGTTTCAAATGTAACATATTGCACTAATATACGCAAATACAAGCGTTAAAATGCCAATACCAGAGTAATATATTTCTTAGCGTGTTGTACTAAGAAGTTATAGGACCCCATAAAATATGTTCATATATTGATTCAAATTCGTTTTAAATGAGACATAGTTCAGTAATATACGCAAATACAAGCGTTAAAATGCCAATACCTGAGTAATATATTTCCTAGCGTATTACACTAAAAAGTTATAGGACCCCCTAAAATATGTTCAGATATTGATTCAAATTCGTTTCAAATGAGACAAATTGCACTAATATACGCAAAAACAAGCGTTAAAATGCCAATACCAGATTAATATATTTCTTAGCGTTTTGTACTAAGAAGTTATAGGACCCCATAAAATATGTTCATATATTGATTCAAATTCGTTTTAAATGAGACATATTTCAGTAATCTACGCAAATACAAGCGTTAAAATGCCAATACCAGAGTAAGATATTTCTTAGCGTATTGTACTAAAACGTTATAGGCCACCATTAAATATGTTCAGATATTGATTCAAATTCGTTTCAAATGTAACATATTGCACTAATATACGCAAATACAAGCGTTAAAATGCCAATACCAGAGTAATATATTTCTTAGCGTGTTGTACTAAGAAGTTATAGGACCCCATAAAATATGTTCATATATTGATTCAAATTCGTTTTAAATGAGACATAGTTCAGTAATATACGCAAATACAAGCGTTAAAATGCCAATACCTGAGTAATATATTTCCTAGCGTATTACACTAAAAAGTTATAGGACCCCCTAAAATATGTTCAGATATTGATTCAAATTCGTTTCAAATGAGACAAATTGCACTAATATACGCAAAAACAAGCGTTAAAATGCCAATACCAGATTAATATATTTCTTAGCGTTTTGTACTAAGAAGTTAAATGGACCCCATAAAATATGTTCATAATTAATTCAAATTCGTTTTAAATGAGACATATTTCAGTAATCTACGCAAATACAAGCGTTAAAATGCCAATACCAGAGTAATATATTTCCTAGCGTTTTACACTAAAAAGTTATAGGACCCCATAAAATATGTTCAGATATTGATTCAAATTCGTTTTAAATGAGACATATTTCAGTAATATACGCAAATACAAGCGTTTAAATGCCAATACCTGAGTAATATATTTCATAGCGTGTTGTACTAAGAAGTTATAGGACCCCATAAAATATGTTCATATATTGATTCAAATTCGTTTCAAATGAGACATATTTCAGTAATATACGCAAATACAAGCGTTTAAATGCCAATACCAGAGTAATATATTTCCTAGCGTATTACACTAAAAAGTTAAAGGCCCACATAAAATATGTTCATATATTGATTCAAATTCGTTTTAAATGAGACATAGTTCAGTAATATACGCAAATTCAAGCGTTAAAATGCCAATACCAGAGTAATATATTTCTTAGCGTATTGTACTAAAACGTTATAGGCCACCATTAAATATGTTCAGATATTGATTCAAATTCGTTTCAAATGTAACATATTGCACTAATATACGCAAATACAAGCGTTAAAATGCCAATACCAGAGTAATATATTTCTTAGCGTGTTGTACTAAGAAGTTATAGGACCCCATAAAATATGTTCATATATTGATTCAAATTCGTTTTAAATGAGACATAGTTCAGTAATATACGCAAATACAAGCGTTTAAATGCCAATACCTGAGTAATATATTTCTTAGCGTGTTGTACTTAGAAGTTATAGGACCCCATAAAATATGTTCAGATATTGATTCAAATTCGTTTTAAATGAGACATATTTCAGTAATATACGCAAATACAAGCGTTTAAATGCCAATACCTGAGTAATATATTTCTTAGCGTGTTGTACTAAGAAGTTATAGGACCCCATAAAATATGTTCATAAATTGATTCAAATTCGTTTTAAATGAGACATGGTTCAGTAATATACGCAAATACAAGCGTTTAAATGCCAATACCTGAGTAATATATTTCTTAGCGTGTTGAACTAAGAAGTTATAGGACCCCATAAAATATGTTCAGATATTGATTCAAATTCGTTTTAAATGAGACATATTTCAGTAATATACGCAAATACAAGCGTTGAAATGCCAATACCAGAGTAATATATTTCCTAGTGTATTACACTAATAAGTAAAAGGACCACATAAAATATGTTCAGATATTCATTCAAATTCGTTTCAAATGAGACATATTTCAGTAATATACGCAAATACAAGCGTTTAAATGCCAATACCAGAGTAATATATTTCTTAGCGTGTTGTACTAAGAAGTTATAGGACCCCATAAAATATGTTCATATATTGATTCAAATTCGTTTCAAATGAGACATATTTCAGTAATATACGCAAATACAAGCGTTTAAATGCCAATACCAGAGTAATATATTTCCTAGCGTATTACACTAAAAAGTTAAAGGCCCACATAAAATATGTTCATATATTGATTCAAATTCGTTTTAATGAGACATAGTTCAGTAATATACGCAAATTCAAGCGTTAAAATGCCAATACCAGAGTAATATATTTCTTAGCGTATTGTACTAAAACGTTATAGGCCACCATTAAATATGTTCAGATATTGATTCAAATTCGTTTCAAATGTAACATATTGCACTAATATACGCAAATACAAGCGTTAAAATGCCAATACCAGAGTAATATATTTCTTAGCGTGTTGTACTAAGAAGTTATAGGACCCCATAAAATATGTTCATATATTGAATCAAATTCGTTTTAAATGAGACATATTTCAGTAATATACGCAAATACAAGCGTTTAAATGCCAATACCTGAGTAATATATTTCTTAGCGTGTTGTACTAAGAAGTTATAGGACCCCATAAAATATGTTCAGATATTGATTCAAATTCGTTTTAAATGAGACATATTTCAGTAATATACGCAAATACAAGCGTTGAAATGCCAATACCAGAGTAATATATTTCCTAGTGTATTACACTAATAAGTAAAAGGACCACATAAAATATGTTCAGATATTCATTCAAATTCGTTTTAAATGAGACATATTTCAGTAATCTACGCAAATACAAGCGTTAAAATGCCAATACCAGAGTAATATATTTCTTAGCGTGTTGTACTAAGAAGTTATAGGACCCCATAAAATATTTTCATATATTGATTCAAATTCGTTTTAAATGAGACATATTTCAGTAATCTACGCAAATACAAGCGTTTAAATGCCAATACCTGAGTAATATATTTCCTAGCGTATTACACTAAAAAGTTATAGGACCCCATAAAATATGTTCATATATTGATTCAAATTTGTTTTAAATCCCAATACCTGAGTAATATGTTTCTTAGCGTGTTGTACTAAGAAGTTATAGGACCCCATAAAATATGTTCAGATATTGATTCAAATTCGTTTTAAATGAGACATATTTCAGTAATATACGCAAATACAAGCGTTTAAATGCCAATACCTGAGTAATATATTTCTTAGCGTGTTGTACTAAGAAGTTATATGACCCCATAAAATATGTTCAGATATTGATTCAAATTCGTTTTAAATGAGACATATTTCAGTAATATACGCAAATACAAGCGTTGAAATGCCAATACCAGAGTAATATATTTCCTAGTGTATTACACTAATAAGTTAAAGGACCACATAAAATATGTTCAGATATTCATTCAAATTCGTTTCAAATGAGACACATTTCAGTAACATACGCAAATACAAGCGTTTAAATGCCAATACCAGAGTAATATATTTCTTAGCGTGTTGTACTAAGAAGTTATAGGACCCCATAAAATATGTTCATATATTGATTCAAATTCGTTTCAAATGAGACATATTTCAGTAAAATACGCAAACACAAGCGTTTAAATGCCAATACCAGAGTAATATATTTCCTAGCGTATTACACTAAAAAGTTATAGGACCCCATAAAATATGTTCATAATTGATTCAAATTCGTTTTAAATGAGACATAGTTCAGTAATATACGCAAATACAAGCGTTTAAATCCCAATACCTGAGTAATATATTTCTTAGCGTGTTGTACTAAGAAGTTATAGGACCCCATAAAATATGTTCAGATATTGATTCAAATTCGTTTTAAATGAGACATAGTTCAGTAATATACGCAAATACAAGCGTTTAAATGCCAATACCTGAGTAATATATTTCTTAGCGTGTTGTACTAAGAAGTTATAGGACCCCATAAAATATGTTCAGATATTGATTCAAATTCGTTTTAAATGAGACATATTTCAGTAATATACGCAAATACAAGCGTTTAAATGCCAATACCTGAGTAATATATTTCTTAGCGTGTTGTACTAAGAAGTTATAGGACCCCATAAAATATGTTCATATATTGATTCAAATTCGTTTCAAATGAGACATATTTCAGTAATATACGCAAATACAAGCGTTTAAATGCCAATACCAGAGTAATATATTTCCTAGCGTATTACACTAAAAAGTTAAAGGCCCACATAAAATATGTTCATATATTGATTCAAATTCGTTTTAAATGAGACATAGTTCAGAAATATACGCAAATACAAGCGTTAAAATGCCAATACCTGAGTAATATATTTCCTAGCGTATTACACTAAGAAGTTATAGGACCCCATAAAATATGTTCAGATATTGATTCAAATTCGTTTTAAATGAGACATAGTTCAGTAATATACGCAAATACAAGCGTTTAAATGCCAATACCTGAGTAATATATTTCTTAGCGTGTTGTACTAAGAAGTTATAGGACCCCATAAAATATGTTCAGATATTGATTCAAATTCGTTTTAAATGAGACATATTTCAGTAATATACGCAAATACAAGCGTTTAAATGCCAATACCTGAGTAATATATTTCTTAGCGTGTTGTACTAAGAAGTTATAGGACCCCATAAAATATTTTCATATATTGATTCAAATTCGTTTTAAATGAGACATAGTTCAGTAATATACGCAAATACAAGCGTTAAAATGCCAATACCTGAGTAATATATTTCCTAGCGTATTACACTAAAAAGTTATAGGACCCCCTAAAATATGATCAGATATTGATTCAAATTCGTTTCAAATGAGACAAATTGCACTAATATACGCAAAAACAAGCGTTAAAATGCCAATACCAGATTAATATATTTCTTAGCGTTTTGTACTAAGAAGTTATAGGACCCCATAAAATATGTTCATATATTGATTCAAATTCGTTTTAAATGAGACATATTTCAGTAATCTACGCAAATACAAGCGTTAAAATGCCAATACCAGAGTAATATATTTCTTAGCGTGTTGTACCAAGAAGTTATAGGACCCCATAAAATATGTTCATATATTGATTCAAATTCGTTTTAAATGAGACATATTTCAGTAATCTACGCAAATACAAGCGTTAAAATGCCAATACCAAAGTAATATATTTCTTAGCGTATTGTACTAAAACGTTATAGGCCACCATTAAATATGTTCAGATATTAATTCAAATTCGTTTCAAATGTAACAAATTGCACTAATATACGCAAATACAAGCGTTAAAATGCCAATACCAGAGTAATATATTTCTTAGCGTGTTGTACTAAGAAGTTATAGGACCCCATAAAATATGTTCATATTTTGATTCAAATTCGTTTTAAATAAGACATAGTTCAGTAATATACGCAAATACAAGCGTTTAAATGCCAATACCTGAGTAATATATTTCTTAGCGTGTTGTACTAAGAAGTTATAGGGCCCCATAAAATATGTTCATATATTGATTCAAATTCGTTTCAAATGAGACATATTTCAGTAATATACGCAAATACAAGCGTTTAAATGCCAATACCAGAGTAATATATTTCCTAGCGTATTACACTAAAAAGTTATAGGACCCCATAAAATATGTTCAGATATTGATTCAAATTCGTTTTAAATGAGACATATTTCAGTAATATACGCAAATACAAGCGTTTAAATGCCAATACCAGAGTAATATATTTCCTAGTGTATTACACTAATAAGTTAAAGGACCACATAAAATATGTTCAGATATTCATTCAAATTCGTTTCAAATGAGACATATTTCAGTAATATACGCAAATACAAGCGTTAAAATGCCAATACCTGAGTAATATATTTCTTAGCGTGTTGTACTAAGAAGTTATAGGACCCCATAAAATATGTTCATATATTGATTCAAATTCGTTTCAAATGAGACATATTTCAGTAATATACGCAAATACAAGCGTTTAAATGACAATACCAGAGTAATATATTTCCTAGCGTATTACACTAAAAAGTTATAGGACCCCATAAAATATGTTCAGATATTGATTCAAATTCGTTTTAAATGAGACATAGTTCAGAAATATACGCAAATACAAGCGTTAAAATGCCAATACCAGAGTAATATATTTCCTAGCGTATTACACTGAAAAGTTAAAGGCCCACATAAAATATGTTCAGATATTGATTCAAATTCGTTTTAAATGAGACATATTTCAGTAATATACGCAAATACAAGCGTTAAAATGCCAATACCTGAGTAATATATTTCTTAGCGTGTTGTACTAAGAAGTTATAGGACCCCATAAAATATGTTCATATATTGATTCAAATTCGTTTTAAATGAGACATAGTTCAGTAATATACGCAAATACAAGCGTTTAAATGCCAATACCTGAGTAATATATTTCTTAGCGTGTTGTACTAAGAAGTTATAGGACCCCATAAAATATGTTCAGATATTGATTCAAATTCGTTTTAAATAAGACATATTTCAGTAATATACGCAAATACAAGCGTTTAAATGCCAATACCTGAGTAATATATTTCTTAGCGTGTTGTACTAAGAAGTTATAGGACCCCATAAAATATGTTCATAAATTGATTCAAATTCGTTTTAAATGAGACATAGTTCAGTAATATACGCAAATACAAGCGTTTAAATGCCAATACCTGAGTAATATATTTCTTAGCGTGTTGTACTAAGAAGTTATAGGACCCCATAAAATATGTTCAGATATTGATTCAAATTCGTTTTAAATGAGACATATTTCAGTAATATACGCAAATACAAGCGTTGAAATGCCAATACCAGAGTAATATATTTCCTAGTGTATTACACAAATAAGTAAAAGGACCACATAAAATATGTTCAGATATTCATTCAAATTCGTTTCAAATGAGACTTATTTCAGTAATATACGCAAATACAAGCGTTTAAATGCCAATACCTGAGTAATATATTTCTTAGCGTGTTGTACTAAGAAGTTATAGGACCCTATAAAATATGTTCATATTTTGATTCAAATTCATTTTAAATAAGACATAGTTCAGTAATATACGCAAATACAAGCGTTTAAATGCCAATACCTGAGTAATATATTTCTTA
Organism: Nebria salina; assembly: GCA_944039245.1. Lineage (NCBI taxonomy): Eukaryota > Metazoa > Arthropoda > Insecta > Coleoptera > Carabidae > Nebria > Nebria salina. Next base: position 3,779,431 of record OX063285.1, read on the forward strand.
GCGTGTTGTACTAAGAAGTTATAGGACCCCATAAAATATGTTCATATATTGATTCAAATTCGTTTCAAATGAGACATATTTCAGTAATATACGCAAATACAAGCGTTTAAATGCCAATACCAGAGTAATATATTTCCTAGCGTATTACACTAAAAAGTTATAGGACCCCATAAAATATGTTCAGATATTGATTCAAATTCGTTTTAAATGAGACATATTTCAGTAATATACGCAAATACAAGCGTTTAAATGCCAATACCAGAGTAATATATTTCCTAGTGTATTACACTAATAAGTTAAAGGACCACATAAAATATGTTCAGATATTCATTCAAATTCGTTTCAAATGAGACATATTTCAGTAATATACGCAAATACAAGCGTTAAAATGCCAATACCTGAGTAATATATTTCTTAGCGTGTTGTACTAAGAAGTTATAGGACCCCATAAAATATGTTCATGTATTGATTCAAATTCGTTTCAAATGAGACATATTTCAGTAATATACGCAAATACAAGCGTTTAAATGACAATACCAGAGTAATATATTTCCTAGCGTATTACACTAAAAAGTTATAGGACCCCATAAAATATGTTCAGATATTGATTCAAATTCGTTTTAAATGAGACATAGTTCAGAAATATACGCAAATACAAGCGTTAAAATGCCAATACAAGAGTAATATATTTCCTAGCGTATTACACTGAAAAGTTAAAGGCCCACATAAAATATGTTCAGATATTGATTCAAATTCGTTTTAAATGAGACATAGTTCAGTAATATACGCAAATACAAGCGTTAAAATGCCAATACCTGAGTAATATATTTCTTAGCGTGTTGTACTAAGAAGTTATAGGACCCCATAAAATATGTTCATATATTGATTCAAATTCGTTTTAAATGAGACATAGTTCAGTAATATACGCAAATACAAGCGTTTAAATGCCAATACCTGAGTAATATATTTCTTAGCGTGTTGTACTAAGAAGTTATAGGACCCCATAAAATATGTTCAGATATTGATTCAAATTCGTTTTAAATGAGACATATTTCAGTAATATACGCAAATACAAGCGTTTAAATGCCAATACCTGAGTAATATATTTCTTAGCGTGTTGTACTAAGAAGTTATAGGACCCCATAAAATATGTTCATAAATTGATTCAAATTCGTTTTAAATGAGACATAGTTCAGTAATATACGCAAATACAAGCGTTTAAATGCCAATACCTGAGTAATATATTTCTTAGCGTGTTGTACTTAGAAGTTATAGGACCCCATAAAATATGTTCAGATATTGATTCAAATTCGTTTTAAATGAGACATATTTCAGTAATATACGCAAATACAAGCGTTTAAATGCCAATACCTGAGTAATATATTTCTTAGCGTGTTGTACTAAGAAGTTATAGGACCCCATAAAATATGTTCATAAATTGATTCAAATTCGTTTTAAATGAGACATAGTTCAGTAATATACGCAAATACAAGCGTTTAAATGCCAATACCTGAGTAATATATTTCTTAGCGTGTTGTACTAAGAAGTTATAGGACCCCATAAAATATGTTCATAAATTGATTCAAATTCGTTTTAAATGAGACATAGTTCAGTAATATACGCAAATACAAGCGTTAAAATGCCAATACCTGAGTAATATATTTCTTAGCGTGTTGTACTAAGAAGTTATAGGACCCCATAAAATATGTTCATATATTGATTCAAATTCGTTTTAAATGAGACATAGTTCAGTAATATACGCAAATACAAGCGTTTAAATGCCAATACCTGAGTAATATATTTCCTAGCGTGTTGTACTAAGAAGTTATAGGACCCCATAAAATATGTTCAGATATTGATTCAAATTCGTTTTAAATGAGACATATTTCAGTAATATACGCAAATACAAGCGTTTAAATGCCAATACCTGAGTAATATATTTCTTAGCGTGTTGTACTAAGAAGTTATAGGACCCCATAAAATATGTTCATAAATTGATTCAAATTCGTTTTAAATGAGACATAGTTCAGTAATATACGCAAATACAAGCGTTTAAATGCCAATACCTGAGTAATATATTTCTTAGCGTGTTGTACTAAGAAGTTATAGGACCCCATAAAATATGTTCATATATTGATTCAAATTCGTTTTAAATGAGACATAGTTCAGTAATATACGCAAATACAAGCGTTTAAATGCCAATACCTGAGCAATATATTTCTTAGCGTGTTGTACTAAGAAGTTATAGGACCCCATAAAATATGTTCAGATATTGATTCAAATTCGTTTTAAATGAGACATATTTCAGTAATATACGCAAATACAAGCGTTTAAATGCCAATACCTGAGTAATATATTTCTTAGCGTGTTGTACTAAGAAGTTATAGGACCCCATAAAATATGTTCATAAATTGATTCAAATTCGTTTTAAATGAGACATAGTTCAGTAATATACGCAAATACAAGCGTTTAAATGCCAATACCTGAGTAATATATTTCTTAGCGTGTTGTACTAAGAAGTTATAGGACCCCATAAAATATGTTCAGATATTGATTCAAATTCGTTTTAAATGAGACATAGTTCAGTAATATACGCAAATACAAGCGTTTAAATGCCAATACCTGAGTAATTTATTTCTTAGCGTGTTGTACTAAGAAGTTATAGGACCCCATAAAATATGTTCATAAATTGATTCAAATTCGTTTTAAATGAGACATATTTCAGTAATATACGCAAATACAAGCGTTTAAATGCCAATACCTGAGTAATATATTTCTTAGCGTGTTGTACTAAGAAGTTATAGGACCCCATAAAATATGTTCATAAATTGATTCAAATTCGTTTTAAATGAGACATAGTTCAGTAATATACGCAAATACAAGCGTTAAAATGCCAATACCTGAGTAATATATTTCTTAGCGTGTTGTACTAAGAAGTTATAGGACCCCATAAAATATGTTCATATATTGATTCAAATTCGTTTCAAATGAGACATATTTCAGTAATATACGCAAATACAAGCGTTAAAATGCCAATACCTGAGTAATATATTTCCTAGCGTATTACACTAAAAAGTTATAGGACCCCATAAAATATGTTCAGATATTGATTCAAATTCGTTTTAAATGAGACATATTTCAGTAATATACGCAAATACAAGCGTTTAAATGCCAATACCAGAGTAATATATTTCCTAGCGTATTACACTAAAAAGTTAAAGGCCCACATAAAATATGTTCATATATTGATTCAAATTCGTTTTAAATGAGACATAGTTCAGTAATATACGCAAATTCAAGCGTTAAAATGCTAATACCAGAGTAATATATTTCCTAGCGTATTACACTGAAAAGTTAAAGGCCCACATAAAATATGTTCAGATATTGATTCAAATTCGTTTTAAATGAGACATATTTCAGTAATATACGCAAATACAAGCGTTAAAATGCCAATACCTGAGTAATATATTTCTTAGCGTGTTGTACTAAGAAGTTATAGGACCCCATAAAATATTTTCATATATTGATTCAAATTCGTTTTAAATGAGACATAGTTCAGTAATATACGCAAATACAAGCGTTAAAATGCCAATACCTGAGTAATATATTTCCTAGCGTATTACACTAAAAAGTTATAGGACCCCCTAAAATATGATCAGATATTGATTCAAATTCGTTTCAAATGAGACAAATTGCACTAATATACGCAAAAACAAGCGTTAAAATGCCAATACCAGATTAATATATTTCTTAGCGTTTTGTACTAAGAAGTTATAGGACCCCATAAAATATGTTCATATATTGATTCAAATTCGTTTTAAATGAGACATATTTCAGTAATCTACGCAAATACAAGCGTTAAAATGCCAATACCAGAGTAATATATTTCTTAGCGTGTTGTACCAAGAAGTTATAGGACCCCATAAAATATGTTCATATATTGATTCAAATTCGTTTTAAATGAGACACATTTCAGTAATCTACGCAAATACAAGCGTTAAAATGCCAATACCAAAGTAATATATTTCTTAGCGTATTGTACTAAAACGTTATAGGCCACCATTAAATATGTTCAGATATTGATTCAAATTCGTTTCAAATGTAACATATTGCACTAATATACGCAAATACAAGCGTTAAAATGCCAATACCAGAGTAATATATTTCTTAGCGTGTTGTACTAAGAAGTTATAGGACCCCATAAAATATGTTCAGATATTGATTCAAATTCGTTTTAAATGAGACATATTTCAGTAATATACGCAAATACAAGCGTTTAAATGCCAATACCTGAGTAATATATTTCTTAGCGTGTTGTACTAAGAAGTTATAGGACCCCATAAAATATGTTCAGATATTGATTCAAATTCGTTTTAAATGAGACATATTTCAGTAATATACGCAAATACAAGCGTTTAATTGCCAATACCTGAGTAATATATTTCTAAGCGTGTTGTACTAAGAAGTTATAGGACCCCATAAAATATGTTCATAAATTGATTCAAATTCGTTTTAAATGAGACATAGTTCAGTAATATACGCAAATACAAGCGTTTAAATGCCAATACCTGAGTAATATATTTCTTAGCGTGTTGTACTAAGAAGTTATAGGACCCCATAAAATATGTTCAGATATTGATTCAAATTCGTTTTAAATGAGACATATTTCAGTAATATACGCAAATACAAGCGTTGAAATGCCAATACCAGAGTAATATATTTCCTAGTGTATTACACTAATAAGTAAAAGGACCACATAAAATATGTTCAGATATTCATTCAAATTCGTTTCAAATGAGACATATTTCAGTAATATACGCAAATACAAGCGTTTAAATGCCAATACCAGAGTAATATATTTCTTTGCGTGTTGTACTTAGAAGTTATAGGACCCCATAAAATATGTTCATATATTGATTCAAATTCGTTTCAAATGAGACATATTTCAGTAATATACGCAAATACAATCGTTTAAATGCCAATACCAGAGTAATATATTTCCTAGCGTATTACACTAAAAAGTTAAAGGCCCACATAAAATATGTTCAGATATTGATTCAAATTCGTTTTAAATGAGACATATTTCAGTAATATACGCAAATACAAGCGTTAAAATGACAATACCTGAGTAATATATTTCTTAACGTATTGTACTAAAAATTTATAAGCCGCCATTAAATATGTTCAGATATTGATTCAAATTCGTTTCAAATGAGACATATTTCAGTAATATACGCAAATACAAGCGTTTAAATGCCAATACCTGAGTAATATATTTCTTAGCGTGTTGTACTAAGAAGTTATAGGACCCCATAAAATATGTTCATATATTGATTCAAATTCGTTATAAATGAGACATATTTCAGTAATATACGCAAATACAAGCGTTTAAATGCCAATACCAGAGTAATATATTTCCTAGCGTATTACACTAAAAAGTTAAAGGCCCACATAAAATATGTTCATATATTGATTCAAATTCGTTTTAAATGAGACATAGTTCAGTAATTTACGCAAATTCAAGCGTTAAAATGCCAATACCAGAGTAATATATTTCTTAGCGTATTGTACTAAAACGTTATAGGCCACCATTAAATATGTTCAGATATTGATTCAAATTCGTTTCAAATGTAACATATTGCAATAATATACGCAAATACAAGCGTTAAAATGCCAATACAAGAGTAATATATTTCCTAGCGTATTACACTGAAAAGTTAAAGGCCCACATAAAATATGTTCAGATATTGATTCAAATTCGTTTTAAATGAGACATATTTCAGTAATATACGCAAATACAAGCGTTGAAATGCCAATACCAGAGTAATATATTTCCTAGTGTATTACACTAATAAGTAAAAGGACCACATAAAATATGTTCAGATATTCATTCAAATTCGTTTCAAATGAGACATATTTCAGTAATATACGCAAATACAAGCGTTTAAATGCCAATACCAGAGTAATATATTTCTTAGCGTGTTGTACTAAGAAGTTATAGGACCCCATAAAATATGTTCATATATTGATTCAAATTCGTTTCAAATGAGACATATTTCAGTAATATACGCAAATACAAGCGTTTAAATGCCAATACCAGAGTAATATATTTCCTAGCGTATTACACTAAAAAGTTAAAGGCCCACATAAAATATGTTCAGATATTGATTCAAATTCGTTTTAAATGAGACATATTTCAGTAATATACGCAAATACAAGCGTTAAAATGCCAATACCTGAGTAATATATTTCTTAGCGTATTGTACTAAAAATTTATAGGCCGCCATTAAATATGTTCAGATATTGATTCAAATTCGTTTCAAATGAGACATATTTCAGTAATATACGCAAATACAAGCGTTTAAATGCCAATACCTGAGTAATATATTTCTTAGCGTGTTGTACTAAGAAGTTATAGGACCCCATAAAATATGTTCATATATTGATTCAAATTCGTTTCAAATGAGACATATTTCAGTAATATACGCAAATACAAGCGTTTAAATGCCAATACCAGAGTAATATATTTCCTAGCGTATTACACTAAAAAGTTAAAGGCCCACATAAAATATGTTCATATATTGATTCAAATTCGTTTTAAATGAGACATAGTTCAGTAATATACGCAAATTCAAGCGTTAAAATGCCAATACCAGAGTAATATATTTCTTAGCGTATTGTACTAAAACGTTATAGGCCACCATTAAATATGTTCAGATATTGATTCAAATTCGTTTCAAATGTAACATATTGCACTAATATACGCAAATACAAGCGTTAAAATGCCAATACCAGAGTAATATATTTCTTAGCGTGTTGTACTAAGAAGTTATAGGACCCCATAAAATATGTTCATATATTGATTCAAATTCGTTTTAAATGAGACATAGTTCAGTAATATACGCAAATACAAGCGTTAAAATGCCAATACCTGAGTAATATATTTCCTAGCGTATTACACTAAAAAGTTATAGGACCCCCTAAAATATGTTCAGATATTGATTCAAATTCGTTTCAAATGAGACAAATTGCACTAATATACGCAAAAACAAGCGTTAAAATGCCAATACCAGATTAATATATTTCTTAGCGTTTTGTACTAAGAAGTTATAGGACCCCATAAAATATGTTCATAATTGATTCAAATTCGTTTTAAATGAGACATATTTCAGTAATCTACGCAAATACAAGCGTTAAAATGCCAATACCAGAGTAATATATTTCTTAGCGTGTTGTACTAAGAAGTTATAGGACCCCATAAAATATGTTCATATATTGATTCAAATTCGTTTTAAATGAGACATATTTCAGTAATCTACGCAAATACAAGCGTTTAAATGCCAATACCTGAGTAATATATTTCCTAGCGTATTACACTAAAAAGTTATAGGACCCCATAAAATATGTTCATATATTGATTCAAATTCGTTTTAAATGAGACATATTTCAGTAATCTACGCAAATACAAGCGTTAAAATGCCAATACCAGAGTAATATATTTCTTAGCGTATTGTACTAAAACGTTATAGGCCACCATTAAATATGTTCAGATATTGATTCAAATTCGTTTCAAATGTAACATATTGCACTAATATACGCAAATACAAGCGTTAAAATGCCAATACCAGAGTAATATATTTCTTAGCGTGTTGTACTAAGAAGTTATAGGACCCCATAAAATATGTTCATATATTGATTCAAATTCGTTTTAAATGAGACATAGTTCAGTAATATACGCAAATACAAGCGTTAAAATGCCAATACCTGAGTAATATATTTCCTAGCGTATTACACTAAAAAGTTATAGGACCCCCTAAAATATGTTCAGATATTGATTCAAATTCGTTTCAAATGAGACAAATTGCACTAATATACGCAAAAACAAGCGTTAAAATGCCAATACCAGATTAATATATTTCTTAGCGTTTTGTACTAAGAAGTTATAGGACCCCATAAAATATGTTCATATATTGATTCAAATTCGTTTTAAATGAGACATATTTCAGTAATCTACGCAAATACAAGCGTTAAAATGCCAATACCAGAGTAAGATATTTCTTAGCGTATTGTACTAAAACGTTATAGGCCACCATTAAATATGTTCAGATATTGATTCAAATTCGTTTCAAATGTAACATATTGCACTAATATACGCAAATACAAGCGTTAAAATGCCAATACCAGAGTAATATATTTCTTAGCGTGTTGTACTAAGAAGTTATAGGACCCCATAAAATATGTTCATATATTGATTCAAATTCGTTTTAAATGAGACATAGTTCAGTAATATACGCAAATACAAGCGTTAAAATGCCAATACCTGAGTAATATATTTCCTAGCGTATTACACTAAAAAGTTATAGGACCCCCTAAAATATGTTCAGATATTGATTCAAATTCGTTTCAAATGAGACAAATTGCACTAATATACGCAAAAACAAGCGTTAAAATGCCAATACCAGATTAATATATTTCTTAGCGTTTTGTACTAAGAAGTTAAATGGACCCCATAAAATATGTTCATAATTGATTCAAATTCGTTTTAAATGAGACATATTTCAGTAATCTACGCAAATACAAGCGTTAAAATGCCAATACCAGAGTAATATATTTCCTAGCGTTTTACACTAAAAAGTTATAGGACCCCATAAAATATGATCAGATATTGATTCAAATTCGTTTCAAATGAGACAAATTGCACTAATATACGCAAAAACAAGCGTTAAAATGCCAATACCAGATTAATATATTTCTTAGCGTGTTGTACCAAGAAGTTATAGGACCCCATAAAATATGTTCATATATTGATTCAAATTCGTTTTAAATGAGACATAGTTCAGTAATATACGCAAATTCAAGCGTTAAAATGCTAATACCAGAGTAATATATTTCCTAGCGTATTACACTGAAAAGTTAAAGGCCCACATAAAATATGTTCAGATATTGATTCAAATTCGTTTTAAATGAGACATATTTCAGTAATATACGCAAATACAAGCGTTAAAATGCCAATACCTGAGTAATATATTTCTTAGCGTGTTGTACTAAGAAGTTATAGGACCCCATAAAATATTTTCATATATTGATTCAAATTCGTTTTAAATGAGACATAGTTCAGTAATATACGCAAATACAAGCGTTAAAATGCCAATACCTGAGTAATATATTTCCTAGCGTATTACACTAAAAAGTTATAGGACCCCCTAAAATATGATCAGATATTGATTCAAATTCGTTTCAAATGAGACAAATTGCACTAATATACGCAAAAACAAGCGTTAAAATGCCAATACCAGATTAATATATTTCTTAGCGTGTTGTACCAAGAAGTTATAGGACCCCATAAAATATGTTCATATATTGATTCAAATTCGTTTTAAATGAGACATATTTCAGTAATCTACGCAAATACAAGCGTTAAAATGCCAATACCAAAGTAATATATTTCTTAGCGTATTGTACTAAAACGTTATAGGCCACCATTAAATATGTTCAGATATTGATTCAAATTCGTTTCAAATGTAACATATTGCACTAATATACGCAAATACAAGCGTTAAAATGCCAATACCAGAGTAATATATTTCTTAGCGTGTTGTACTAAGAAGTTATAGGACCCCATAAAATATGTTCAGATATTGATTCAAATTCGTTTTAAATGAGACATATTTCAGTAATATACGCAAATACAAGCGTTTAAATGCCAATACCTGAGTAATATATTTCTTAGCGTGTTGTACTAAGAAGTTATAGGACCCCATAAAATATGTTCAGATATTGATTCAAATTCGTTTTAAATGAGACATATTTCAGTAATATACGCAAATACAAGCGTTTAATTGCCAATACCTGAGTAATATATTTCTAAGCGTGTTGTACTAAGAAGTTATAGGACCCCATAAAATATGTTCATAAATTGATTCAAATTCGTTTTAAATGAGACATAGTTCAGTAATATACGCAAATACAAGCGTTTAAATGCCAATACCTGAGTAATATATTTCTTAGCGTGTTGTACTAAGAAGTTATAGGACCCCATAAAATATGTTCAGATATTGATTCAAATTCGTTTTAAATGAGACATATTTCAGTAATATACGCAAATACAAGCGTTGAAATGCCAATACCAGAGTAATATATTTCCTAGTGTATTACACTAATAAGTAAAAGGACCACATAAAATATGTTCAGATATTCATTCAAATTCGTTTCAAATGAGACATATTTCAGTAATATACGCAAATACAAGCGTTTAAATGCCAATACCAGAGTAATATATTTCTTAGCGTGTTGTACTTAGAAGTTATAGGACCCCATAAAATATGTTCATATATTGATTCAAATTCGTTTCAAATGAGACATATTTCAGTAATATACGCAAATACAATCGTTTAAATGCCAATACCAGAGTAATATATTTCCTAGCGTATTACACTAAAAAGTTAGAGGCCCACATAAAATATGTTCAGATATTGATTCAAATTCGTTTTAAATGAGACATATTTCAGTAATATACGCAAATACAAGCGTTAAAATGACAATACCTGAGTAATATATTTCTTAACGTATTGTACTAAAAATTTATAAGCCGCCATTAAATATGTTCAGATATTGATTCAAATTCGTTTCAAATGAGACATATTTCAGTAATATACGCAAATACAAGCGTTTAAATGCCAATACCTGAGTAATATATTTCTTAGCGTGTTGTACTAAGAAGTTATAGGACCCCATAAAATATGTTCATATATTGATTCAAATTCGTTATAAATGAGACATATTTCAGTAATATACGCAAATACAAGCGTTTAAATGCCAATACCAGAGTAATATATTTCCTAGCGTATTACACTAAAAAGTTAAAGGCCCACATAAAATATGTTCATATATTGATTCAAATTCGTTTTAAATGAGACATAGTTCAGTAATTTACGCAAATTCAAGCGTTAAAATGCCAATACCAGAGTAATATATTTCTTAGCGTATTGTACTAAAACGTTATAGGCCACCATTAAATATGTTCAGATATTGATTCAAATTCGTTTCAAATGTAACATATTGCACTAATATACGCAAATACAAGCGTTAAAATGCCAATACCAGAGTAATATATTTCTTAGCGTGTTGTACTAAGAAGTTATAGGACCCCATAAAATATGTTCATATATTGATTCAAATTCGTTTTAAATGAGACATAGTTCAGTAATATACGCAAATACAAGCGTTAAAATGCCAATACCTGAGTAATATATTTCCTAGCGTATTACACTAAAAAGTTATAGGACCCCCTAAAATATGTTCAGATATTGATTCAAATTCGTTTCAAATGAGACAAATTGCACTAATATACGCAAAAACAAGCGTTAAAATGCCAATACCAGATTAATATATTTCTTAGCGTTTTGTACTAAGAAGTTATAGGACCCCATAAAATATGTTCATAATTGATTCAAATTCGTTTTAAATGAGACATATTTCAGTAATCTACGCAAATACAAGCGTTAAAATGCCAATACCAGAGTAATATATTTCTTAGCGTGTTGTACTAAGAAGTTATAGGACCCCATAAAATATGTTCATATATTGATTCAAATTCGTTTTAAATGAGACATATTTCAGTAATCTACGCAAATACAAGCGTTTAAATGCCAATACCTGAGTAATATATTTCCTAGCGTATTACACTAAAAAGTTATAGGACCCCATAAAATATGTTCATATATTGATTCAAATTCGTTTTAAATCCCAATACCTGAGTAATATATTTCTTAGCGTGTTGTACTAAGAAGTTATAGGACCCCATAAAATATGTTCAGATATTGATTCAAATTCGTTTTAAATGAGACATATTTCAGTAATATACGCAAATACAAGCGTTTAAATGCCAATACCTGAGTAATATATTTCTTAGCGTGTTGTACTAAGAAGTTATAGGACCCCATAAAATATGTTCATAATTGATTCAAATTCGTTTTAAATGAGACATAGTTCAGTAATATACGCAAATACAAGCGTTTAAATGCCAATACCAGAGTAATATATTTCCTAGCGTATTACACTAAAAAGTTAAAGGCCCACATAAAATATGTTCATATATTGATTCAAATTCGTTTTAAATGAGACATATTTCAGTAATCTACGCAAATACAAGCGTTTAAATGCCAATACCTGAGTAATATATTTCCTAGCGTATTACACTAAAAAGTTAAAGGACCCCATAAAATATGTTCATATATTGATTCAAATTCGTTTTAAATCCCAATACCTGAGTAATGTATTTCTTAGCGTGTTGTACTAAGAAGTTATAGGACCCCATAAAATATGTTCAGATATTGATTCAAATTCGTTTTAAATGAGACATATTTCAGTAATATACGCAAATACAAGCGTTTAAATGCCAATACCTGAGTAATATATTTCTTAGCGTGTTGTACTAAGAAGTTATAGGACCCCATAAAATATGTTCATAATTGATTCAAATTCGTTTTAAATGAGACATAGTTCAGTAATATACGCAAATACAAGCGTTTAAATGCCAATACCAGAGTAATATATTTCCTAGCGTATTACACTAAAAAGTTAAAGGCCCACATAAAATATGTTCATATATTGATTCAAATTCGTTTTAAATGAGACATATTTCAGTAATCAACGCAAATACAAGCGTTTAAATGCCAATACCTGAGTAATATATTTCCTAGCGTATTACACTAAAAAGTTATAGGACCCCATAAAATATGTTCATATATTGATTCAAATTCGTTTTAAATCCCAATACCTGAGTAATATATTTCTTAGCGTGTTGTACTAAGAAGTTATAGGACCCCATAAAATATGTTCATAATTGATTCAAATTCGTTTTAAATGAGACATAGTTCAGTAATATACGCAAATACAAGCGTTTAAATGCCAATACCTGAGTAATATATTTCTTAGCGTGTTGTACTAAGAAGTTATAGGACCCCATAAAATATGTTCAGATATTGATTCAAATTCGTTTTAAATGAGGCATATTTCAGTAATATACGCAAATACAAGCGTTTAAATGCCAATACCTGAGTAATATATTTCTTAGCGTGTTGTACTAAGAAGTTATAGGACCCCATAAAATATGTTCAGATATTGATTCAAATTCGTTTTAAATGAGACATATTTCAGTAATATACGCAAATACAAGCGTTTAAATGCCAATACCTGAGTAATATATTTCTTAGCGTGTTGTACTAAGAAGTTATAGGACCCCATAAAATATGTTCATATATTGATTCAAATTCGTTTCAAATGAGACATATTTCAGTAATATACGCAAATACAAGCGTTTAAATGCCAATACCAGAGTAATATATTTCCTAGCGTATTAAACTAAAAAGTTAAAGGCCCACATAAAATATGTTCATATATTGATTCAAATTCGTTTTAAATGAGACATAGTTTAGTAATATACGCAAATTCAAGCGTTAAAATGCCAATACCAGAGTAATATATTTCTTAGCGTATTGTACTAAAACGTTATAGGCCACCATTAAATATGTTCAGATATTGATTCGAATTCGTTTCAAATGAGACAAATTGCAGTAATATACGCAAATACAAGCGTTAAAATGCCAATACCAGAGTAATATATTTCTTAGCGTGTTGTACTAAGAAGTTATAGGACCCCATAAAATATTTTCATATATTGATTCAAATTCGTTTTAAATGAGACATAGTTCAGTAATATACGCAAATACAAGCGTTAAAATGCCAATACCTGAGTAATATATTTCCTAGCGTATTACACTAAAAAGTTATAGGACCCCCTAAAATATGTTCAGATATTGATTCAAATTCGTTTCAAATGAGACAAATTGCACTAATATACGCAAAAACAAGCGTTAAAATGCCAATACCAGATTAATATATTTCTTAGCGTTTTGTACTAAGAAGTTATAGGACCCCATAAAATATGTTCATATATTGATTCAAATTCGTTTTAAATGAGACATATTTCAGTAATCTACGCAAATACAAGCGTTAAAATGCCAATACCAGAGTAATATATTTCTTAGCGTATTGTACTAAAACGTTATAGGCCACCATTAAATATGTTCAGATATTGATTCAAGATCGTTTCAAATGTAACATATTGCACTAATATACGCAAATACAAGCGTTAAAATGCCAATACCAGAGTAATATAATTCTTAGCGTGTTGTACTAAGAAGTTATAGGACCCCATAAAATATGTTCATATATTGATTCAAATTCGTTTTAAATGAGACATAGTTCAGTAATATACGCAAATACAAGCGTTAAAATGCCAATACCTGAGTAATATATTTCCTAGCGTATTACACTAAAAAGTTATAGGACCCCCTAAAATATGTTCAGATATTGATTCAAATTCGTTTCAAATGAGACAAATTGCACTAATATACGCAAAAACAAGCGTTAAAATGCCAATACCAGATTAATATATTTCTTAGCGTTTTGTACTAAGAAGTTATAGGACCCCATAAAATATGTTCATAATTGATTCAAATTCGTTTTAAATGAGACATATTTCAGTAATCTACGCAAATACAAGCGTTAAAATGCCAATACCAGAGTAATATATTTCCTAGCGTTTTACACTAAAAAGTTATAGGACCCCATAAAATATGTTCAGATATTGATTCAAATTCGTTTTAAATGAGACATAGTTCAGAAATATACGCAAATACAAGCGTTAAAATGCCAATACCTGAGTAATATATTTCCTAGCGTATTACACTAAAAAGTTATAGGACCCCATAAAATATGTTCAGATATTGATTCAAATTCGTTTTAAATGAGACATATTTCAGTAATATACGCAAATACAAGCGTTTAAATGCCAATACCTGAGTAATATATTTCCTAGCGTTTTACACTAAAAAGTTATAGGACCCCATAAAATATGTTCAGATATTCATTCAAATTCGTTTCAAATGAGACATATTTCAGTAATATACGCAAATACAAGCGTTTAAATGCCAATACCTGAGTAATATATTTCTTAGCGTGTTGTACTAAGAAGTTATAGGACCCCATAAAATATGTTCATATATTGATTCAAATTCGTTTCAAATGAGACATATTTCAGTAATATACGCAAATACAAGCGTTTAAATGCCAATACCTGAGTAATATATTTCCTAGCGTTTTACACTAAAAAGTTATAGGACCCCATAAAATATGTTCAGATATTGATTCAAATTCGTTTTAAATGAGACATAGTTCAGAAATATACGCAAATACAAGCGTTATAATGCCAATACCTGAGTAATATATTTCTTAGCGTATTGTACTAAAAATTTATAGGCCGCCATTAAATATGTTCAGATATTGATTCAAATTCGTTTCAAATGAGACATATTTCAGTAATATACGCAAATACAAGCGTTTAAATGCCAATACCTGAGTAATATATTTCTTAGCGTGTTGTACTAAGAAGTTATAGGACCCCATAAAATATGTTCATATATTGATTCAAATTCGTTTCAAATGAGACATATTTCAGTAATATACGCAAATACAAGCGTTTAAATGCCAATACCTGAGTAATATATTTCCTAGCGTTTTACACTAAAAAGTTATAGGACCCCATAAAATATGTTCAGATATTGATTCAAATTCGTTTTAAATGAGACATAGTTCAGAAATATACGCAAATACAAGCGTTATAATGCCAATACCTGAGTAATATATTTCTTAGCGTATTGTACTAAAAATTTATAGGCCGCCATTAAATATGTTCAGATAATGATTCAAATTCGTTTCAAATGAGACATATTTCAGTAATATACGCAAATACAAGCGTTTAAATGCCAATACCTGAGTAATATATTTCTTAGCGTGTTGTACTAAGAAGTTATAGGACCCCATAAAATATGTTCATATATTGATTCACATTCGTTTCAAATGAGACATATTTCAG
Source organism: Nebria salina (assembly GCA_944039245.1). Lineage (NCBI taxonomy): Eukaryota > Metazoa > Arthropoda > Insecta > Coleoptera > Carabidae > Nebria > Nebria salina. The sequence goes on from OX063285.1 coordinate 3,795,368, forward strand.
TAATATACGCAAATACAAGCGTTTAAATGCCAATACCTGAGTAATATATTTCCTAGCGTTTTACACTAAAAAGTTATAGGACCCCATAAAATATGTTCAGATATTGATTCAAATTCGTTTTAAATGAGACATAGTTCAGAAATATACGCAAATACAAGCGTTAAAATGCCAATACCAGAGTAATATATTTCCTAGCGTATTACACTGAAAAATTAAAGGCCCACATAAAATATGTTCAGATATTGATTCAAATTCGTTTCAAATGAGACATATTTCAGTAATATACGCAAATACAAGCGTTTAAATGCCAATACCTGAGTAATATATTTCTTAGCGTGTTGTACTAAGAAGTTATAGGACCCCATAAAATATGTTCATATATTGATTCAAATTCGTTTCAAATGAGACATATTTCAGTAATATACGCAAATACAAGCGTTTAAATGCCAATACCTGAGTAATATATTTCCTAGCGTTTTACACTAAAAAGTTATAGGACCCCATAAAATATGTTCAGATATTGATTCAAATTCGTTTTAAATGAGACATAGTTCAGAAATATACGCAAATACAAGCGTTATAATGCCAATACCTGAGTAATATATTTCTTAGCGTATTGTACTAAAAATTTATAGGCCGCCATTAAATATGTTCAGATATTGATTCAAATTCGTTTCAAATGAGACATATTTCAGTAATATACGCAAATACAAGCGTTTAAATGCCAATACCTGAGTAATATATTTCTTAGCGTGTTGTACTAAGAAGTTATAGGACCCCATAAAATATGTTCATATATTGATTCAAATTCGTTTCAAATGAGACATATTTCAGTAATATACGCAAATACAAGCGTTTAAATGCCAATACCTGAGTAATATATTTCCTAGCGTTTTACACTAAAAAGTTATAGGACCCCATAAAATATGTTCAGATATTGATTCAAATTCGTTTTAAATGAGACATAGTTCAGAAATATACGCAAATACAAGCGTTATAATGCCAATACCTGAGTAATATATTTCTTAGCGTATTGTACTAAAAATTTATAGGCCGCCATTAAATATGTTCAGATAATGATTCAAATTCGTTTCAAATGAGACATATTTCAGTAATATACGCAAATACAAGCGTTTAAATGCCAATACCTGAGTAATATATTTCTTAGCGTGTTGTACTAAGAAGTTATAGGACCCCATAAAATATGTTCATATATTGATTCAAATTCGTTTCAAATGAGACATATTTCAGTAATATACGCAAATACAAGCGTTTAAATGCCAATACCTGAGTAATATATTTCCTAGCGTTTTACACTAAAAAGTTATAGGACCCCATAAAATATGTTCAGATATTGATTCAAATTCGTTTTAAATGAGACATAGTTCAGAAATATACGCAAATACAAGCGTTAAAATGCCAATACCAGAGTAATATATTTCCTAGCGTATTACACTGAAAAATTAAAGGCCCACATAAAATATGTTCAGATATTGATTCAAATTCGTTTCAAATGAGACATATTTCAGTAATATACGCAAATACAAGCGTTTAAATGCCAATACCTGAGTAATATATTTCTTAGCGTGTTGTACTAAGAAGTTATAGGACCCCATAAAATATGTTCATATATTGATTCAAATTCGTTTCAAATGAGACATATTTCAGTAATATACGCAAATACAAGCGTTTAAATGCCAATACCTGAGTAATATATTTCCTAGCGTTTTACACTAAAAAGTTATAGGACCCCATAAAATATGTTCAGATATTGATTCAAATTCGTTTTAAATGAGACATAGTTCAGAAATATACGCAAATACAAGCGTTATAATGCCAATACCTGAGTTATATATTTCTTAGCGTATTGTACTAAAAATTTATAGGCCGCCATTAAATATGTTCAGATATTGATTCAAATTCGTTTCAAATGAGACATATTTCAGTAATATACGCAAATACAAGCGTTTAAATGCCAATACCTGAGTAATATATTTCTTAGCGTGTTGTACTAAGAAGTTATAGGACCCCATAAAATATGTTCATATATTGATTCAAATTCGTTTCAAATGAGACATATTTCAGTAATATACGCAAATACAAGCGTTTAAATGCCAATACCTGAGTAATATATTTCCTAGCGTTTTACACTAAAAAGTTATAGGACCCCATAAAATATGTTCAGATATTGATTCAAATTCGTTTTAAATGAGACATAGTTCAGAAATATACGCAAATACAAGCGTTATAATGCCAATACCTGAGTAATATATTTCTTAGCGTATTGTACTAAAAATTTATAGGCCGCCATTAAATATGTTCAGATGTTGATTCAAAATCGTTTCAAATGAGACATATTTCAGTAATATACGCAAATACAAGCGTTTAAATGCCAATACCTGAGTAATATATTTCTTAGCGTGTTGTACTAAGAAGTTATAGGACCCCATAAAATATGTTCATATATTGATTCAAATTCGTTTCAAATGAGACATATTTCAGTAATATACGCAAATACAAGCGTTTAAATGCCAATACCTGAGTAATATATTTCCTAGCGTTTTACACTAAAAAGTTATAGGACCCCATAAAATATGTTCAGATATTGATTCAAATTCGTTTTAAATGAGACATAGTTCAGAAATATACGCAAATACAAGCGTTAAAATGCCAATACCAGAGTAATATATTTCCTAGCGTATTACACTGAAAAATTAAAGGCCCACATAAAATATGTTCAGATATTGATTCAAATTCGTTTCAAATGAGACATATTTCAGTAATATACGCAAATACAAGCGTTTAAATGCCAATACCTGAGTAATGTATTTCTTAGCGTGTTGTACTAAGAAGTTATAGGACCCCATAAAATATGTTCAGATATTGATTCAAATTCGTTTTAAATGAGACATATTTCAGTAATATACGCAAATACAAGCGTTTAAATGCCAATACCTGAGTAATATATTTCTTAGCGTGTTGTACTAAGAAGTTATAGGACCCCATAAAATATGTTCATAAATTGATTCAAATTCGTTTTAAATGAGACATAGTTCAGTAATATACGCAAATACAAGCGTTTAAATGCCAATACCTGAGTAATATATTTCCTAGCGTTTTACACTAAAAAGTTATAGGACCCCATAAAATATGTTCAGATATTGATTCAAATTCGTTTTAAATGAGACATAGTTCAGACATATACGCAAATACAAGCGTTATAATGCCAATACCTGAGTTATATATTTCTTAGCGTATTGTACTAAAAATTTATAGGCCGCCATTAAATATGTTCAGATATTGATTCAAATTCGTTTCAAATGAGACATATTTCAGTAATATACGCAAATACAAGCGTTTAAATGCCAATACCTGAGTAATATATTTCTTAGCGTGTTGTACTAAGAAGTTATAGGACCCCATAAAATATGTTCATATATTGATTCAAATTCGTTTCAAATGAGACATATTTCAGTAATATACGCAAATACAAGCGTTTAAATGCCAATACCTGAGTAATATATTTCCTAGCGTTTTACACTAAAAAGTTATAGGACCCCCATAAAATATGTTCAGATATTGATTCAAATTCGTTTTAAATGAGACATAGTTCAGAAATATACGCAAATACAAGCGTTAAAATGCCAATACCTGAGTAATATATTTCCTAGCGTTTTACACTAAAAAGTTATAGGACCCCATAAAATATGTTCAGATATTGATTCAAATTCGTTTTAAATGAGACATAGTTCAGAAATATACGCAAATACAAGCGTTAAAATGCCAATACCAGAGTAATATATTTCCTAGCGTATTACACTGAAAAATTAAAGGCCCACATAAACTATGTTCAGATATTGATTCAAATTCGTTTTAAATGAGACATATTTCAGTAATATACGCAAATACAAGCGTTATAATGCCAATACCTGAGTAATATATTTCTTAGCGTGTTGTACTAAGAAGTTATAGGACCCCATAAAATATGTTCATATATTGATTCAAATTCGTTTTAAATAAGACATAGTTCAGTAATATACGCAAATACAAGCGTTTAAATGCCAATACCTGAGTAATATATTTCTTAGCGTGTTGTACTAAGAAGTTATAGGACCCCATAAAATATGTTCATATATTGATTCAAATTCGTTTCAAATGAGACATATTTCAGTAATATACGCAAATACAAGCGTTTAAATGCCAATACCTGAGTAATATATTTCCTAGCGTTTTACACTAAAAAGTTATAGGACCCCATAAAATATGTTCAGATATTGATTCAAATTCGTTTTAAATGAGACATAGTTCAGAAATATACGCAAATACAAGCGTTAAAATGCCAATACCTGAGTAATATATTTCCTAGCGTTTTACACTAAAAAGTTATAGGACCCCATAAAATATGTTCAGATATTGATTCAAATTCGTTTTAAATGAGACATAGTTCAGAAATATACGCAAATACAAGCGTTAAAATACCAATACCAGAGTAATATATTTCCTAGCGTATTACACTGAAAAATTAAAGGCCCACATAAAATATGTTCAGATATTGATTCAAATTCGTTTTAAATGAGACATATTTCAGTAATATACGCAAATACAAGCGTTATAATGCCAATACCTGAGTAATATATTTCTTAGCGTGTTGTACTAAGAAGTTATAGGACCCCATAAAATATGTTCATATATTGATTCAAATTCGTTTTAAATGAGACATAGTTCAGTAATATACGCAAATACAAGCGTTTAAATGCCAATACCTGAGTAATATATTTCTTAGCGTGTTGTACTAAGAAGTTATAGGACCCCATAAAATATGTTCAGATATTGATTCAAATTCGTTTTAAATGAGACATATTTCAGTAATATACGCAAATACAAGCGTTTAAATGCCAATACCTGAGTAATATATTTCTTAGCGTGTTGTACTAAGAAGTTATAGGACCCCATAAAATATGTTCATATTTTGATTCAAATTCGTTTTAAATAAGACATAGTTCAGTAATATACGCAAATACAAGCGTTTAAATGCCAATACCTGAGTAATATATTTCTTAGCGTGTTGTACTAAGAAGTTATAGGACCCCATAAAATATGTTCAGATATTGATTCAAATTCGTTTTAAATGAGACATATTTCAGTAATATACGCAAATACAAGCGTTGAAATGCCAATACCAGAGTAATATATTTCTTAGCGTGTTGTACTAAGAAGTTATAGGACCCCATAAAATATGTTCATATATTGATTCAAATTCGTTTCAAATGAGACATATTTCAGTAATATACGCAAATACAAGCGTTAAAATGCAAATACCTGAGTAATATATTTCTTAGCGTATTGTACTAAAAATTTATAGGCCGCCATTAAATATGTTCAGATATTGATTCAAATTCGTTTCAAATGAGACATATTTCAGTAATATACGCAAATACAAGCGTTTAAATGCCAATACCTGAGTAATATATTTCTTAGCGTGTTGTACTAAGAAGTTATAGGACCCCATAAAATATGTTCATATATTGATTCAAATTCGTTTCAAATGAGACATATTTCAGTAATATACGCAAATACAAGCGTTTAAATGCCAATACCAGAGTAATATATTTCCTAGCGTGTTGTACTAAGAAGTTATAGGACCCCATAAAATATGTTCAGATATTGATTCAAATTCGTTTTAAATGAGACATATTTCAGTAATATACGCAAATACAAGCGTTGAAATGCCAATACCAGAGTAATATATTTCTTAGCGTGTTGTACTAAGAAGTTATAGGACCCCATAAAATATGTTCATATATTGATTCAAATTCGTTTTAAATGAGACATATTTCAGTAATATACGCAAATACAAGCGTTGAAATGCCAATACCAGAGTAATATATTTCTTAGCGTGTTGTACTAAGAAGTTTTAGGACCCCATAAAATATGTTCATATATTGATTCAAATTCGTTTTAAATGAGACATAGTTCAGTAATATACGCAAATACAAGCGTTTAAATGCCAATACCAGAGTAATATATTTCTTAGCGTTTTGTACTAAGAAGTTATAGGACCCCATAAAATATGTTCATATATTGATTCAAATTCGTTTTAAATGAGACATATTTCAGTAATCTACGCAAATACAAGCGTTAAAATGCCAATACCAGAGTAATATATTTCTTAGCGTGTTGTACCAAGAAGTTATAGGACCCCATAAAATATGTTCATATATTGATTCAAATTCGTTTTAAATGAGACATATTTCAGTAATCTACGCAAATACAAGCGTTAAAATGCCAATACCAAAGTAATATATTTCTTAGCGTATTGTACTAAAACGTTATAGGCCACCATTAAATATGTTCAGATATTGATTCAAATTCGTTTCAAATGTAACATATTGCACTAATATACGCAAATACAAGCGTTAAAATGCCAATACCAGAGTAATATATTTCTTAGCGTGTTCGACTAAGAAGTTATAGGACCCCATAAAATATGTTCATATATTGATTCAAATTCGTTTTAAATGAGACATAGTTCAGTAATATACGCAAATTCAAGCGTTAAAATGCCAATACCAGAGTAATATATTTCTTAGCGTTTTGCACTAAGAGGTTATAGGACCCCATAAAATATGTTCAGATATTGATTCAAATTCGTTTCAAATGAGACATATTGCAGTATAATACGCAAATACAATCGTTAAAATGCCAATACCAGAGTAATATATTTTCTAGCTTATTGCACTAAAAAGTTATAGGACCCCATAAAATAATTTCAGATATTGATTCAAATTCGTTTTAAATGAGACATGTTTCAGTAATATACGCAAATACAGGCGTTAAAATGCCAATACCTGAGTAATCTATATTTTAGCGTATTGTAATAAAAAGTTATATGCCACCATTAAATATGTTCAGATTTTGATTCAAATTCGTTTCAAATGAGACATATTGCAGTAATATACGCAAATACAAGCGTTGAAATGCCAATACCAGAGTAATATATTTCCTAGTGTATTACACTAATAAGTTAAAGGACCACATAAAATATGTTCAGATATTGATTCAAATTCGTTTCAAATGAGACATATTGCAGTAATATACGCGAATACAATCGTTAAAATGCCAATACCAGAGTAATATATTTCGGGCTGCTCAAACAAGCCGTGCAAAATCGACCCGAATTGAAGTTGATCATTACGTCGGCCACGTTAGATGCGGTCAAGTTCTCTCAGTACTTCTTCGAAGCGCCTATCTTTACAATTCCCGGACGGACGTTTCCAGTCGAAGTGCTCTACACAAAAGAACCAGAAACGGATTATTTGGACGCTAGTTTAATGGCAGTGATGCAGATTTATTTGCGAGAACCTCCGGGGGATATTTTGTTGTTTCTAACGAGATTGATACCGCCTGCGAAATACTTTATGAACGAATGAAGTCTCTGGGGTCCGATGTACCTGAACTGATCATACTACCAGTGTATTCCGCCCTCCCCAGCGAGATGCAGACGCGCATTTTCGAACCAGCATCCCCAGGAAGCCGCAAAATTGTTATTGCGACAAATATCGCTGAGACATCTTTGACTGTTGATGGCATCTACTACGTGGTGGACCCCGGTTTTGTTAAGGAGAAGGTCTACAATTCTTAAACCGGAATGGATTCTTTGGTGGTAACACCAATTTCACAAGCACAAGCAAAGCAACGGGCAGGGCGTGCCGGCCGCACAGGGCCCGGTAAAACGTATCGGCTATACACTGAGCGGGCTTACCGCAATGAAATGCTGCCGACACCGGTCTCAGAAATCCAGCGGACTAATCTAGCGGAAACTGTGCTCCAATTGAAAACAATGGGTATTAACGACCTGCTACACTTTGATTTCATGGACGCTCCTCCAGTGGAATCGCTTATAATGGCACTAGAACAATTACACTCATTGTCCGCGCTTGATGACGAGGGTCGCCGCATGGCCGAGTTCCCGTTGGAACTAAATCTATCAAAAATGTTAATTATGTCGGTGGCGCTGCAATGCAGTGACGAAATACTGACAGTGGTAAGTATGCTGAATGTGCAGAATATCTTTTATCGTCCCAAAGACAAGCAAGCGTTGGCGGATCAGAAGGCGAAATTCAATCAGGCAGAAGGTGATCCTTGACCCTGTTAGCGGTTTATAATAGTTGGAAGAACAACAAGTTCAGTAACGCGTGGTGTTATGAGAATTTCGTGCAGATTCCAACGTTGAAACGGGCACAGGATGTGCGCAAGCAGTTATTGGGCATTATGGATCGGTAATAATGAAACAGATGGTAATATGTGCGTGGTTCATGAATTAGTATGTAAATGTTTTTTTTTAATTCTTGTTCTTCATTAGATTTCAACTGGATGTAGTTGCCACGGTGAAAAATCCGGTGTGCTCTGGCTTTTTCCGGAACGTGGCCAAGAAAGACCCCCAGGAAGGATACCGCACCCTAGTGGACAGCCAAGTGGTATACATCCACCCGTCCAGTGCACTATTCAACCGACAACCGGAATGGTAGATGACGATAAATAATAATCGATTTGACACACATTTTCTAAACATTCTTACTTCAGGGTAATTTATCACGAGCTGGTGCAGACTACGAAAGAGTACATGCGCGAGGTGACAACCATTGACTCCAAGTGGCTGGTGGAGTTTGTGCCTGCGTTCTTCAAGTTCTCCGATCCTTCCAAGTTGAGTAAATTTAAGAAGAACCAGCGATTAGAGCCGTTGGGCAACAAATATGAGGAACCGAACGCGTGGCGTATATCACGAGATCGACGTCGTCAAAATTAATTAACTTATATATAGTATTATTAATTGATAGGTAGGTGGGCACTCGGTGAAACATAATTTTGATAAAATTTGAAATAAATACTTGGATAGTTTCACATTTGTTTATTATTTTTAACGATCATTTCGACCTTTTGGCTTTCTTTAGTAGCAATAAAGTTGGTCCATGTTTATATGCATATTTATGTTTAGGTTAAATTTACAATGTTTAGGTGCCTCTCCGTAAATGTAAATCTCTGCAAACAGAGGTGAAAGAGGAGACCCCCTGGAAGTTTATGGTATGCGGTGATTTAAAATTAATTAGGGCTGGTATTACATGATTAAATTTTGTTTTACATATTTTTATAAGCTGGTTCATCAATGTAGGAATCCACGTCTGATAAAATAAACGATGATGTAACCGTATTCTTCTACTAGCTGCAGCAATTTATAAAACAAATTAAAAACATCTGCACTGAACTTTCTAATACGCACTTCAGTTTGATCATATTTAGACTAATTTCTAATATTTTACTAACTTTGGAACTCCTTTTCACTAACTTATTTCTTAGAATAAATATTAAATGTCAAACTCCAAATTGTTTAATTTTTTGTTTTTCTATTAAAAAAGTGCCAGGCACAGTTTATACTATTTATATTTAAATAATTATAAGAAGAACAAATTTCAATAACCATTTTCTTGTTTCCGGTACTTTTTTTGAAAAAAAATTTCAAACAAAAGTTATACGAAGTATTAATATCATTAATTTTTATCTTAACAATTTTTCTGTAAGTGCAACCATTTTTGAGTAATTGCAGAAACCGCAAAAAATTACTAGAGTAAACATGCACTTCCGGTTTGAATATTGTTTTCAAAAATAGGGGGTTTTCTTGCCAGGCGTATAAAAATCTTCAGTGTCATAATTTTACTTTTAGCCGTTTGGGCTGTAGAGCGCTCACATACACACAGACGGACGTGATTCCAAAACTAGTCGGACTCGATTCAGAGAAGGTCGAAACGTGTATTTCCGTTAAAATCTCGAGATCGAAATTTTTCATGATTACAATACTTATACTGCGTATGAGAAAGTAAAAATCAGAAAAATGTCCAGGCACGTAACTTAAAAATAGAATAGAAGCAAATTAAACTTTTGTTTTGATTTGTGGCAGAACAACGCCGAGAATTCCTCGTTCTTCAAATTACTGCCATTTTTAGTAATTCATCCCGGTGGACACTTTTCTAAATGGTAATGCCTTTTTGGAGTTGTTCAATTTTGACTAATTTGCGGCATCTTTGTTCAGAAATAATAAAATAATATATAATATAATAAAAAAATAATATAAACAAAAATTACAATCAGGATTCATGTGTTTTACATCTGTTCTTGTTAACCGAAAGTGCACTATCCGGCCTTAAGTGCAACCGAAATCTGGTTCGACTTATAAACATACTAGACGACTCAAAAGTACTACAAATTGGTAAGTTAATCGATTAGAACACCAATATGCAATTCAGTTCTTAAGTTAATAAAGCTAATAAGACCTCAAATCAAATGTTATTAATTAATAAATCATTAATAAAATATTACTGATAATATTTAAGTTGTTAATTTAAATATGGTAAAACTTGCATTTTAATAATAAAATAGCGTAAGAAATTCAAATAGTTCATTGTAATGATTTCAAAATGGCGTCCCCAAGAAAATAATATCATTTGTTGAAACTAAAACATCTGCAGTGTCATGCGCCGAACTTTCTTATACATAGCATATGGGTTAAACCACATCGTAGTTACATTATTTTTCTAATTTACAATATTTGTTCTAACCTTTAGATCGCTTTTACAGTAAATATATTTATTAAAATAAATATAAAATGTCAAACTTCAAGCTATTTAAGTCTATTTTGTTAAACAATTGACAGGCGCAGATGATACGATTTATATAACAATATATATAATAAGCAGAAATTTATTTTGAAACCAGTACTTTTTTTGGAAAAAAGATTCAAACAAAAGTTGTGCTAAATATAAATATCATTAATGTTTTGTTAACAAAAATTTTCTGTAACTGTAACCATTATTGAGTAATTGCAGAAACTGCAAAAAATTACTAGAGTAAACATGCACTACCGGTCGGAATATTGTTTTCAAAAATAGGAGGTTTTCGTGCCAGGCACATACAAATCTTAAGTTTAAAATTTCATAATTTTCCCTTTAGCCGTTTGGGCAGTAGAGCGCTCACATACACACACACACAGACGGACGTCATTCCAAAAAATATCTGCAGTGTCATGCACCGAACTTTCTTATCCGCATATGGGATAAACCACATCGTAGTTTCAATATTTTTCTAATTTATAATATTTGTTCTGACTTTTGGAACACTTTTGCGCTAAATATATTTCTTTGAATAAATATAAAATGTCAAACTTCAAACTATTTAAGTCTGTTTTGTTTTTTTTTGA